>CAJQUN010000013.1:10318306-10832864 GCA_907163345.1 Haberlea rhodopensis
ATTTGCTCTTTGAGAGTAGCTTCAAGTTGTGGAACCTCGTCCTGTAATGCTTTTTTTTAGTAATAATAGGGTTTCTGGAGTGACTTCTTCCTTATCCTGTTCTCTGAAAGACGTAGTATTAACTCAGTCAAAAGTTTGAGAATCCCTTTCACTAGGATCTTGTTGTCGAAACTGAAGGATTGCTTCACCACATGTTCGCTGATCCTTCATCTTCGGATGTCAAAGTTTTCATTCATCACCACGCTTGCTGCGAAAACTAATGGGGAATTTCTGTGAAACACCTCCCGTAGTCTCTGCACAATAACCTTATGATCACAAAGGGTTGTGAAAATAAGTCGCATTGTCTCGTTCTCCCGAGTGAACCGTTTGAATGTCTGTAGAAAAGTGTTTCCGAGCAGCATATCAGCTCCTGTATCATGAAAATAAATAGGTGGAGCCTTGACTTTGTACCATGGGGTACCGCCTGCTCATCCGATAATTATTTTCGCACTCTGGACTACTTCATTAATAATAAGGATCCGCTTGGAAAAGTCTCTTCCGGCAATTGCTGGTAATTTTTCACAAACATCTTTGGGAAGATATCGCGTCTGACTGTACATATTTCAGCTCCTGAATCAATGTAGGCTGCAAAATATTCTGCCCAATACTTCTCATATAACATCCGGCGGAGATGTATATGGAGAATGGACTGGTGGTCATCGGATTCTACATCTCTTTTCGTTCACCGTGAATTCCATCTCGTCTTGTAATCTTTCCAATGTTTATGTTCCTTGAGAAATTCAATCACAAGAATAAGCTGTTCTGGGATCATGCGTGCTGTTCCTTCAATGGTTAGATCAATTTTACCAATTTTTAGCTTTCCTTGATATCTGCCCACCATAGGTTGTGGTAGATAATATAAGACATCACAAGGGAAGATATTGTTCTTTTCAGCAATGTCAAAAATTATATGCACTTCACGCTATCCTTCTGGACACTTCAGAATATCTGTTGAAGACATCATGGATCTTCTGAATCATATTTGAGACAACCTTCTGTTTTTCCCCGGGATAGTTGCTAATTAACCAATCCTTTTAAAAAGACATCATTCTTGGCTCGATCATAAGGCTCCTGCTTCTGTTCAGAACAGGTTGGTCCTGTATCCTAATGTCGATCTATCCTATTTTCGGAGTATCAATAATGTCGGCAATACTGCTTTGTCAAAATCTTCAAAGATTCTGGGAACTTCGATGAATTCTTTTATCAAGGATACCTATGAATGATGAGTATTTGAGAGCTCGTATGACACATTGTAGGTGATCGAGTAAGGTCTGATCCCTTCTTCATCAAATCATTTCTTTTAAAATCTTGATGAAGAGTGTGTGCAATTCTCGGATAGATGTTAAAATTCATCTTTCCTGCATACAGATTTTCTGTAACTGCTCCCAAACAATAATCTTTGAGGTTCGGGATTCTCTTGTCAAAGATCGCCAGGTTGAGGGGCGAATCAATTCCTTCCTTGAAAGTTGCCTTGATTATAACTCTAATGGCTCCAATATAAATTCATGAGAGCGTGTTAGCAACTTCTTGTTTAACCTTGTTCTTAATCTTCTGAATTTCTCTGTAGGGGATTAACTGCATCTCAATTTGGTTTCCCGTGAATTCGGGATTGCAAATTCACCTGTTGTTACCTTATGGATAATCTGATGCTTCCTGCTTCGAAGACCAATCATATCCATGGCTTTTTCATTGCTCCAATTGTGAATCCATCATACATCTGAAGCTTTGGCTCTTCTTTCATGATCCTCATAAGAGTTTTATGAGAAATAGTGTTGTGAGAGAAAAATACTAACGGCTCTTCTCTGATCATGTGTTGAAGGAATTCTCATTCACTCTGATTCTGAACTGGATTCACCTCCATTATCAGAATAGATCTATTCTTCGTATGTGATTTCATCCGAGGGAATATCATCAAATTGATACATCTGTACCAAATCCCGGAAATAAACAGCATCCTCAAACTCCTTGGTATGCTCGAACTGTCTTACTCATCGGCTTTGGTTCTCTGGACAATCTGTAGAGATATGTCATCTTGCTCGACATGTCCATCATTTACAATCTTTGAAACTCTCATTCACACGAGTATGGGTGTGTCTGAAAGTCCTCTTCATCGATGCTCTGCTATTACTTGCTTGATTAGAACCCGTTGACGAGGTTCTTTTCTTGGTTGATCCTCATCTTTGCCCAGATCTGTAACTTCGGGTTTTCTATTTTGACCAGAACTTTCTAGGCCTCCATGAAGACCTATTTCCTCTGCTACTACTTCCTCGGGCATTTGGATGAGCTCTGTGCTTTTTCATCTTCCGCCTCTGGGGGTAGTTTCCGATAATTGTAGGGATATCATTCCCCGTACAACAAAGATGAGGTGTTTTGTTGATTCCTCTAAGATTTTTGTAATTCTTTTGGAGTTTCACTTGATAGCACCACTCTGCCAGCTTCATTTTAGGAAATGACATTCTCATGGACACCGTCTCTATTGCTTGTGGTGTATATTCCTGGATAAACATTTCTCTCCATGGAGTCTTCTTTTTGGCAAAGAACATTATGCTGCATCATTTTCTATCATCTTTGCATTCTCTATACTCTATGAAGAGTTTGATGTACTCGTCTACATAACAGATATCATGTAGTTCCAGGCTATATAGAGCTTGTCCATATTTTTTCTCCTTCTCTTCCTCCATTCCTTCGTAGTAGCCTACTCAAATGAAACAAATTTTAAAATTTTTTGCCATTTTGTCCACGATTTCTTTCATGGACTCTCCGGCTAAAACTTCTTCCTTGGTGCCTAGGTCTCCGATTTCCCAGGTAATCTTGGTTGGTCATTCCATACTCATTTTAAGGAGTAATATGAATCATTCTTTGCTTAGATCCAGCGTTCCTGCTGCTATTCTCGTTGCTGAAGCCCATTCATCAATAAGAACTTCTCGATTTTTAAATCCAAAATATCCATGTTGAACATAAGTCTATATGGATGAATTGGATCTAACTGAGATTTCCCGTAAGGCTTTTGATGTAAATCTGGCATGTGGGAACAACTTCTTACTCCAACTGGGGGATCTAAGTTTGCTCCCGTGGTAAAATCATCTTGGTGGGCATGCTTTGATCTCCTTCGGGTGGATTGTGTGACCCGAACTTTTCTTGTGGTGGCAGTCGAGGAATTCCGCCAATTTGATTTGTCCTAAAGTCCACGAGATTTAATCATGCAAACGAATCAGCAAGATCACGTAGATCTTCCAGGTTGATTCTTTCCATTACTTTGTTTGAAGTATTGGATCTCCTCGTAGGACTGCAATCATTTTTCAGTCTCTGTTAAAGGCCTTCGGACCTCCTCTGCTTTCCCTTTTTGATGTAAAATGGGCTCTGTTCCATAGGATGGTGTTAACCACCCTCCTTTCTTTCTTCCTGAAGAACTTGGTCGTGACTCCAACTCCTTTACTCGGGTTTGAACATCTCGAAGGTTTTCAAGAATTTCTTACTGATTAATCATGATCTCCATCTGACTTTGAATCTGATGGACCTGTGCAGGGACATGGTATTGTAGGTATCCATAACGTTGCACTGTCTTCTGAATCTCTCTACGATCTTGAGATATCTTAGAAGTATCTGGCTCGATTCCTTGAAAGGTTGGTTCTCCCATCCTATTCGTCTGTTCTGGATCCTGTTAGATGGTTTGGCTCTGGAATCAGGGTTGTGCTCAGGGTGATCTCCTTCATGAGCTTCTGATAACTCGAACTAAATTTTGAGGTTCATCATGTAGAGGTTCCTTGCTAACTTCTCTTGTTGTTGATACTGGTATATGCTAGCTGGGCTATCACTGATCTCTTGTAGTATTTTACTCTTGATTTAAGTCTTCCAATTTTTGGAAGTAACACATGTATAAGTAACACTTCGAACAATCGCTCGGATCCATATTATCGTATATTGTCTCCCTCGTTAAAGGATAATAATAATATTCAAAATATTATTTTAGTATTTCAGAATTCATAGGCTCTGATACTATTTTAAAGACGGATGCAAAGGAAAAAAGTTATTAAAAAAATGATAAAACTTTGGGTAACTTTTGAAAAATATTTAAAATTCTAGGGGTATCAATCAGTTCCTTTTTCAAACTTTGTAAGGGTAAACTGGTAAATTATTGTGGTTTAGGGAGTTATGATAAAGATAAAAGTGTTATTGGGGAGTTAAAATATAGAATAGTGGATAAATGGAGTAAAGTTAAAGAAAATTTGGGTTTAGGAATTTTTTATAAGTTTACCCTTTAAAAAGTTTATTATTATTTATGATATATAATGGTTTTTGTTATTTTTTATGTGATATATTGTTATGACTATTTTCTTATACAACTAAGTATTTAATTTTATATTTGAAGAGAATTGATATGATGATTTAACAACCGATTAATTAGTTGAATCATAAATTTAACCAAGTCAATTTTCGGGTTGATTTAAAAATTATGGTTTCGATTCAAGTTAGATGCAATGAATCAAAACCACTTGGACATTGTAATGTTAGATTTTAATTGAGTTACTATTTGAATTCAAATTCAATCTATACTATTAAATCAGTTCGATTAAACTAAAATAGGATGATGACATTTGCTTGAGAATTGAAATCAGAGAATGAGTTATGTTTTGATTTTGCAACTTCCTATGTTAGCTAAGAAATGAAATCGGAAAATTGATTAGGTTTTGATTCTGAAACAATCATATTCCTTAAAATAAAGTCGGCCTATGGTGAAATTTGGTACATTCGTCGTTCTCCTCTCTTCCTGACTTTCTTAGTGGTTGCTTTACGTTTTTTGTGCTTGGTATTTTCTGGTGTGGTTTATGGTGTTGGGTGCGGCAGGATTTTAGCCGGCGGCAGGGTTTTGGGCAGCTGTGGCGGGCTCCTAGGTGGCAGTGGTGTTCTCGATCTTGCTGGAGATCGCGGTGGTGAGCCTGGCTATGGTTGGGGTCTCGGTGGAGGTGTTGGTTTCGGCGATGGAGTTGGGGGAGGGTTCTTCGGTGGCGCTGGTCCTGAAGGTGGTGAGAGTGGCGGTTTTGGGATTGGTATGCGGGTAGGAGGAGCTGCTGGGCGTGGACTTGGTTTCGCTAGAGCACTTGGTGGGGTTGGGGTTTCAGCGTTGGGTTTCGTAGTGGTGCCGGAGAGCGTTACCGTGGTCGGCTCGGTCATGGGTGGCTCAGTGGGGGTGTTGATGGTGTCTTCTGTTTCGTTGGGTGGTTGCTGGGGATGGTGGCGGCCTCGCTTTTGTCCCGGCGGTGGTTGCATGGCAACGTCGCCGCTCGGAATGAGGCAGTTATGGTGGAATGTGTGGGTTTGGGGAGCACACCGTGCATTCTTTTTTGTGTGAATGGTTGGTCATGCTAGCTCCTACATTTTGCTTTGTATATTCCTTGTTTGCCTCTTTCGTTTGTTTCTATCTCTGCTGCATGGTTCATATGTTTTTGTTTGTGGGTTTGCTGTGGTGTCGACTTTTGGATCTCTCCCTTTTTGGCAATGGTTGGACGACAGATTGTTCGGGTTGATACAACAGTTGGTGGTGTTCCTCGGGGATTGTGGAAGTGACAGCCCGTTTCTAGTACTCCATGACAATCTCAAGTTGATGCTTATTTTGGTTTGGGGAGCTTGTTCGCTTGTCTGTCTTTATCTGCTGGTGACTCCTGACCATTCCTACATTTACCTTCATTTATCTGGGATGACAACTGCACTCTTGTTTATCGTTGGTGTACCTGTTATGGTGGTTGTCGTTTTAGTTGTTCTTGGGTCAAGACCACTTGTTGTATTGTCCTTTACTTGCTCAAGTTTATAACATAATGCTTTTCCGTAAAAAAAAAAATTAAAGTCGACCTATGTTGTTTCCTTACTTTTTCCAATTTCTTCCCTAAAAATTTCAGAATTGACATTTTTAATCGGCTATCGGGTACTTGATCAGACCGATTCCGATACTTCTAAAAAAGTCGGGACTAGATAAATTATAAGGCAAACTCAAAAAGTAATATTCTTGGAAATTGAAATGCTCCGATACACTTTCGTTAAAATATTACATAGCAGACTGTATAAAGTGTGTTTTTTTATCACTATTACAACTACAATTTTTGGGAGGATGGAGACTCGATACCTTGTCACATGAAGAGAGTCGGGTTTCATGCTAGCCCTGGTTGTCTAAAGTGGCCTACGTTTTGCACACTACCTAACCACGTCTACTAACTGAAAAAAGGAAACAACCAACTCAATACTTGATAAAATGGAACAACTCAAACAACTAAAACTTTAACAATGTTTTTCATATGTAATCATTGTTTGATAGAAAATTAAAATAAAAAGTATTCAGTTAACCGCTTTGAACTCATGGGAAATTTAATATATCGAAATCCATTTTTTAAAATTATTTTTTTTATAAAAAAATAATTTTAAAAAGGGTCCCCCATAGGATGAAAACTAGGAGTATAACACAATCCTCGATTCGATCCAAATGGGTTTTTCTTCTCATAACCCGAGAGGGTTTATAGTTGGATGACTTGGTTACTGGGTAACTCAGTACACATTTAGCGCTGAAATAAATTTCATTGTAGTTTGCTAAACACACGCCATTTGGATACCCAAATAAGTTCTACAAAGTCCTTTGATCAACACACCTTGGGGGCAGGTTAGCCATAAATAAACGAGGAATATCACCACCGGGCTAAGAGATGGGAACTGTCAAAATCGCCCATCTCCAAGGGAGAAAGACCAACATAAAATATTACAATCACAAACAGACGCGACATACCCAAAATACAGAAGGGCTTATATGCATGCAAATCTCCCCAAGGATCAGAGTAGAGCTACTGCTCACAGCACAAAAAGCCAGTGAAGAAAGTGTTTTGTCGCTATGTAAGGGATACATCTTTCAAGATTTTCTACTCAAAAATCAGTATTTACGCTTTGAACCATGTGCCTTAGATGTTAAAGGGAGTTTCTTGGCCTTCAAACTCTTGGAACCATGTGTGCCATCGCCAAATTCATCGTCACTGTCATCTTCAAACTTCCCTTTGCGTTTATTTTCATTCTTTCCACAAAGAACTATCTTTCTTTCATCATCTGGCTGCTTTGACTCAAACTTTTCTCTGGGCCTCCAAATGAATATAGACCTGATAAAGAAGGAAATGATGCCCTGGAATCAACCAAAAGCACTGATAATAATACCAGCGGGAATGCTAATAGTTGTTGTAACTTTAGAAAACTAAAATACAGCAGCCAACATGTAGATAGCTAAAATTTTGCTAAATTGACAGATCCACGTACGGTCAAGTAGTCAACAAAAAAACAGGTAATTCATAGGGAGATGAATTCACCCTCCTCTACGCATTGAATCCTCTTGGTAACCGAAGGAAGTTCATGACGAAAAAATTACTTGAATTGTGCAGTGAGATAGTAACAAACCATGTGCCCCGATATGCATTTCTTCAAGGGTCAACGACCATAAAAAACATTTTATCCATTACTTCAGGTACTTTTTGTTTAATGAATTGAAATGTATAAATACCCCTTGATCCTCATGAGAGTCTGGTCTATGCAACTTTGGGCATAAATATATTTACTTCCCAGATCCAGAAGCAGATCAAACGTCATCGGAAAAGTGCAGCTATCATGCAGGGGTAATGGTGCTTGAGAAGGATACCTTAACCAGGAAAGTCTCTCTTAATCAAACTGTATATACAGCTGGTTTCAAATTCCAACCAGTATTTGATCATGGAGAGATGGAACGATAATCTTGCCTCCGACAAAAAGTTTACATGCTTGAGATTGTCTACAGAGCTGATACAAAAGATGTTTATGCTTGTTCATTCATGACCTATGGAGAAGATCTATTTCCATTCGAGACAAGATGATCTTTTCAAAAATGAGAGCAACGGTCAGAGCATCGACCTATTCATTCACTCCCAACATTAATTTTCTCAAGGATTATGAGGTTCCCTTCAAACGGTAAAACAAGCTCTTGCATATACCCAAAAAAAAGATCATTACCATGTAGAAAATGAAAAATGTTAATTTATACAAACCTTGAACTACCAGAGGCCAGAACATCATCACGCGGATGAAGCTTGTTCACAGGACTGATTGTTGTAATGTTTGGATCCATCACCTCAGCGACTAACTGACCCGTGCTAATGTCGACAAAATCAATCGGGTGCAAGGCTGTTCCATTATAATTTTTACTTATATAACGCCCTATGACTACAAGGGACTCTGAAGAGTCCTGCACAAAATAGTATTATCCATGAACAACAATTTTTTTAAATATAACAGTCTTTCAGCAGTGGGAAATTTCAGTTATTCCACATACAAACAATTTTCACCTTTGGATCCCATTCTGCTCGAAAAGGAGTCAAATGGCGATTAAAATCATGACTGTGCACAATTTCTCGGCTTGGAGAATCCATATTGCCAAAGATGGAATCCCATACACGAATTCGGTTGTCCTGTGATGTGGTAAGTATTTTGCTGCCACTTCGTGGTGAAAAATAGGCCGAGTTAACAACGCGATTGTGTGACAGATCATAAATAGAAGACTTTGCTTCTATCATTCGCATGTCCCAAACACGAGCCTGAGGCAAATATGTTTTAAGTTAAAAGGGCCATGAAAACCAATAATCAAAAGTATAAAACAAGTTTCAAGTGTTAATTTCTTTTTTTGAGCACCGATCCTTTTCCTTAAATAAATATTCATATTATCAAAATAAATATTAATATTATCAGCATTTAATGAAGGAAAATTAATATGATGACATGTGCAATCTACAAAGTACAAAACAAACATATAAACAAGCTTACAAAGTGATCATTTCCACAACTCAACAAAAGATCTGGTTGAAGAGGATGACAGTGTAAACCAGTGACTTTGCTTCCTTTCTTATGAATCAAAATAGGCTTTCCTACCACATTATTAGAGCGCATATCTGCTCTGCACATACAATATAAAAAACAAAAGACAATTTAATGCAACTTTGTTGGAAAATGTACCATGTATGACAATGTATTCACGTCTGCATCAAATTGTTATCATTAACTTCCAAAAAGATTCAGTAGGATGCCAAGTAAACAAAATCGTACATTTGACCAAATGGGAGGAAAGGCTTGAACTATATAAATAACGGAAAATGTTATAAATATCACAAAAATTGCACCAAACAAATGTTATCGAAAGTACAACAAGGATTCCAAATATTCAAAAACTTTAATTGCTATAGACTGGCAGGGATAAAATTCTTTAAATTGTCCAGTGGCGGTATCATCGAAAGTACAATAAGGATTCCAAATATTCAAAAACTTTAATTGCTATAGACTGGCACGGATAAAATTCTTTAAATTGTCCAGTGGCGGTATCTAAGGAGAGCACTTAAGTCAGAGAGCCTGGAATCAAAAGATAAATTTTAAATATATTTGTTGCAACAAAAATTTTCAATAAATATCACATAAGAAAGTAAAAAAATTGGAATGTACACACATGTAGAGAAATCCAAAATTATCTGCAGCAAGCAAAATTCCTCTGTCAAAGTTTACATCCAGACCATAGATCATCCTCCAAGTGCTTGGCCCCTAAGAGAAGTCCATGAAAAAGAAAAACTAGTCAAGTGAAACTCCATGATTATGTTATGCATTAAAAGTTAAAACACAAGGTAAAAAATTTGAAAGCAATCATGTTTCCTCTTTCTTCTGGCTCAGACCATATAAATCAACCAATCAATTAATTAAGCCTTTATTTCCTTTTTCTTGAATATGATGGCTATCAAACACACTTTCAGTGTTCAAAAATCAATAAGTATGAGCCTATTCTTCCGATGTAATGAATAAATACTTTCATGATAAAAACTAAATCAATCTCAAAACCACTTTGAATTCTGAAAGAAATTAGAAATCATAAACAAGCAGGACATGCATGAAGTCCTCGAAATTGGTAATAGATAGTACCTGCCACCCGTTAGGATTTAGATTCATCAATGACAGCGAAATGCCAGTATCCAACTCAGTGCAGCTAATAGTTCCATCAGAGGAAGCGCCGTAAACTGTTCCATCATTTGATGGACTAAACCTACAGTTTCATAATGGTCGATAATCTGAATAATATCATGAGTTATACATCTTTTGTCATGGAAAAGTAACAGAAGCAACAAGATCTCACTTCATGCTGTTAAGTATACAGCTGTGAATGTTTCCATATACAGTCCTCTCGTGTACTTTTCTGAAATCCCAAACTCCAAGTTGTCCTTTCTTCAACACAAGTTGGGATTAGCTCAGCTATCACAAAATGGCCCAGAAATATATGAATGCCGAAAGCTGATGAATAAAGAAACATAAAGATCTAACCTTGTCACCGGACAAAAGGATATGATTATATGTGGGATGGAACTCGAAGCATGTAATACGTCTACTATGATATCTGATTACAGCACAACTCACTTGATTTGGGATCACAAAAGATGCCTTCATCTGGTTCAAAATAGGACAATAAGATATGTACAGAATCCATAATGAGATGGCACATAATGTCTTCATTCTCTAGTATAAGAGAGCACTCAAAAACATGATTGGTAAAAGGACTAGCAGAAATATGACAAATCATCGACTACTATACACAACTCAAAGATACAAATTAAATTTACAAAACATGAAAAGGAAAAGAATTGCAGCAACACACCTATAAAATAAGAAACAACGAAATAATCAACAGATAAATAGGACTGAGTAGACTCAGAAATGAAAATCAGCTGTAAGCTAATCTCTGTAAGCCGAAACAGGCTCTGAACGTCTACCTAATATTCAGCATAACGACTACATAAAACTATACAATCGCAAACATGAGTTAACTTAAATTATAAAATATCATTTCTAAATGGAAAGATTGTCTCCACTTAATTATAAAATTATTATAACTAAAGAACATGGTTGAGTTCTTGCTACACCCCACCGTAGATCTAATGGCTATTATTGGCCCAAATTTTTTTTTATGTGGGGTCAAGCATGGACCCCACGTGTTTGAGCCAATGAGGACCGTTGGGTTTGCAGTGGGGTTGCAGTGGGGTGTTACCCCACTGTAGCATCTCATTAACCATATTGAATCTATACAACTTAACCAAAGAAGAAATACTGCTAATCCAGCCCTGAAAAACTTACACGTTCAAATAAAATATATCAGAAACTCAGAACCTCAAAGAGTGATGCCGATAACTCAAACAATGAACATCAAGAATCCATATCAATAAATGAATTCAGTTTGGAAGAGGTTGATCATTAAGTGAAATGATGCCAGAAAAAAAAAAGAGAAATCTTACTGCGGGAACACGACACCCAAGCTGACGGTAAAACACATATTCCAGTGAACTATTACTGCCTTTAAAGGATGCTGGAACGACCCCAAACTCCATAGCCACTCGATGTGGACAAGTGAGAGTAGTGTGCCCTTCATATCCAAACAAAATTGATAAAAAGAATTGCCGGTGAAAAGTACATGATGAAATACGACCATACGGCTAATGACTACAAAACGATTAAAGCACGATACCACTTTTAGAGTAATAAACCAGACAATTACATATGTATAGATGACTAGCATTGAGGCATTCAAAATCACCAGAAAGGTGGGAACAAAAAAAAAAAAACGTTAAAGTAAATGAACGAAATAATAATAATAAAGCATATTGCTTTTCCAAATGATACCAGGCATTTTACAGAGGAAACACGGCTTCATTGGGCAATCAATATAAGTGGCACCCCTGAACCCGGCTTCATGACCCGGCCTCTTACACACCTAAATTACACAATATAATCATACAAAAATCAATCTTTAAAGTCCAACAACAACTAAAATTGCAGCACAACTATAATCACTCCATTATCGAAATAACAAAGTGGTAAAATGGTTGGCTGGCTTACTTTGCAGACTTTCTTAAGACTAATGGAGATGGGTTTCCTAGTCGACGTCGACACCTCTTCCGCGATGTTGTCATCACCCTTTTCCTTTACTAGTGAAGATTCTTCTCCAGTGTCATTCTGTATTTCATTAACTTCTTCTTCTTCTTCTTCGTCGGATGAACTCTCCTCCGACTCAGAATCTCTCTCAATCACCACTTTCGGGAACAACATGCCTCTCGTCTGCGGCGCCATTTTCTATAAACTGCCAATTCTTTTGATCAAATTATTAGTAGTAATACATTTACATTCCAACAAGTAAAAACAAACTCTTTGTTTCCTCCTTTAGAGGTTTTGATTAAAAGTTACCATATTTCATTAATGACTAAAAAATAATCTTAGCATTAATATTTATAGTTTCGGATTTTAAAATTAAATATTTTTAACAACAACAAACTCTTTGTTTCCTACTTTCCTTTCATTGAATTTATGGGTAAAAAACGTTACACGTCGCCTCGACGTTTTGAGAAATGAAAACTTCACCGACTTTCATTAAATGGGAAAATGTGCTTGGCTGGGAAGTTATAGTAGGAGAATTTGGGTAAAAGAATGGGGCACTTACGAGCCGATATAATTTGATGAAACAATTTAATATAGTCTACCAAAAAAATATCAATTCAGTTAGGTCAATTTCCTGTTTGAATGACATTAATAACACTCGCGCGATTACTGTAGCATGTACACCACAGGCCAAAAAAATCGTGCACCGACAGGCAAAAAAAAATCGTGTACAGACAAAAAAAAAATCTTGCACCCACATGACAAAAAATATCGTATACCTACAGGCCAAAAATTCATGCACCACGGGCAAATAATATAGTGTACCACAGGCCAAATTTTCATAATCGTGCATCATACATTTGAAATTTTTGAAAAATTTGAATTGTTTACATAATCGTGCATCATGCTTTTAGGGTTCATACGTGCGAGAAAACCTATGGTACGGTGAACGGATATTGCAATCGAGGGCTTTGGTTTGTCTTGTCGTAAATTTTCTTTTTCTAGTTCGAATTGATCGATATGTTTCCGACGCCCAGCGAGATCGGAACGAAATTTTTTAATGGAGTTGTCGGGTTTCGTCGTGTAATTGGTCTGACAACCTTTGTCCGATTGGTGGGAAAATTGGACAGTGAGGTACCATGAGGAGGCGGTCCATGTCTTAGGTCCGCCGGAGACGTTCCTGCAATGGTGGGGCGGCGGCTGTGGCGATAGGGGTGTAAGGATTTAAAGGTTCGATATTTTTTTCTGTATTTTTGAAATCTTATTTTATTTTTTTTAAAAAAAATTTTGATTTGATTTTGATTTTAATCGAAATTGAGATTCTTCTAATAATGAACAAATTCTTTTTTTATTCAAATGAATCTCGAAGTGGGAAAGTCTTGAACTTTAAAATTAAATTTTAGATTTGAAAATATGATTTTTATTTAAATAAAGGATATTTTATTCAAAATAAAATAGCTATTAGATTACATGTTTAAAAATTGGACTTATTTGAATAAATTTTATTAAAAATTGGATTTATATTTAAAGCTTTTTTTTGCCTATATTTAATTGAATATACCTTTAATTATCCCTAAAAAAATTTAAGAAGTTATCTTATTTATTATTAAGTTTTATTTGAAGGATAAAATTGTTATTCTTATTTATTATTAATTATTAATTAAATAGAACGTGAATATTAAAAATAACAGTATAAATGATATGAGAGAAGACAAAATGCGAAAACTTGTAAATATACTAAAATATTGATAAATCCAATTGACAATTCTTACAAGAAAAGTCACCTCTCTACATTTTCTTTGACGTTTGGATAAATACAACTTGAATTCATGCAATAACGCGTCTAACATTCTTGACTGTTCATCAGTTCCACCTTCTGCAGTTCAAATATAAATTACAACACCGTATTCGTGGTGTAGTTTATGTACAAAGTGGGACCAAGTAAAGCAATTGTATCAACTAGAATCGTGATAACGGCCACCATCTTCAATTTCAGGACGAGTAGTGAGGGCAGGCCTCATGGTAACAAGAGCGGATTCATTCGCTCCAGCTTTCAGAGCAGCTCTTCCAGCTTCCAAGAACCTTTTTACTGCATCCTCGGCATACCGATTAGCTTCACCCACAGTCATGCTTCTTCCAATATCAGGATAGGAATTCAGTATATGGTCACCATTAAGTTGTGATGCAAGTTGAATCATCTCGATTTGGAATTCAGAGAGTTTAACATCTTCCTTTGGTCCAAATGGCCTTAAACTCATCTTAACTTCCGGAAGTTTTTCTGTAAAAAAAGGCAAAAAGTTCAGAAATCATTTGTTTCATGATAATGCAAGTTCCGCGCTTGAAAAGAAAGTAACTCAGATGTTACTTTAACACAAAACACCAGTATAATCGAGTCAAAGTCAATCTCAAACTACAGGTTGATTGTTACTGATGGTACTCGTGTAACTATAGTGACCGTTAATTTAAAATGGACAATATGCCATTGACAGGTTTCGCTTCATTACAACGAAGAAGAACTACTATGTAGCATTCTTTACCCCGAAGATAAAGTCCAAGTTCGACCATCAAGAAGCTGACGTCAAGAAACTTTCTCAGTATATTTTATCTAAACAAGTTCCAGAAGAATCCACCACCAAATAATCCATTCAAGTCACGTTGTTTCTGCCCAAAACCACTTTCCACCATCTCATTTAAGATAGTCAGAGAGAAGCTCAAATGTACCACGCATTATAAGTTGTATTTTCATCAAAGCACTTCAAATCCAGAGGCATCCTATTTTTATTACTATTGCTTGCTTCTAGTTATATTAGTTACCTAAAGAAGAAAAATAAAACTAAAAAAAAATTGGCCAAAATGATTCATCAACTTCGAATTTGGCGTAGTACTCCCTCCCCATCCTTTCCTCACCATTTTAGACACAATTTTACCCCCTCATCATATTCAACAAAAGATCATGCGATGAAAAAGTTTCACCATAGGAGATTTCTCCAAAAAGAATATTCATTTTCTGTTTTGTGTAGCAACGTTGTAAAACAATGTTTTTCATACAAAAAATTATACCAGTTGAACTTCATATCTAATTGAACAAACTTCAGCAGCATGTCGCTCAACTTAACAAGTTTCAACTACTTATTATAACATGAACGATTGGCAAAGAGTTTTGCAATATTGTTGAAAAAAATTGGTGTTTGCAAATGGATATTGGAATTAATACATAATAATATGATGAGTAACGTTATATAAAAAATGAGAGCACATTCATTGAACGAAAAAGTTGACCAAAAAAATACAACTGTCTTTTTTATGGAACAACAAAATTATGTTTGGAATAACTTATTGTTGTGTAATTTGCATAGTCGTACCTCAAGAATCAGAGAATGTAATGATACACTATAGATCACACACATTCTGACATACTTGTTAAGTTGCTGATAAGTTTAAGACAAGCTTAATCATTATACTGAGAATTTTCGAATTCATATTCATATTTTTTGCATATTTGATAATAGATAACAACTTTATTTTCCATGTGACAGACAATGTTTTAAATAAAGAATTTAAACTGTGCATGTGATAGTTGTCAGCATCGATCTCCCTCAGTACACATATCCCCAGAAACATAATTTCAAATCTAAAAAAATCTCACCCGCATTTAAAAATTAAAGCAATTAAAAAACCCATTTCTAAATAATAAAATATACAAACTTTCTTTGAAATACCAAATACAATTTTGAAAAATCTATTAAAAGCTATTTTCAAGACTTTTGGATCAGAAATAGTAGAAATTCCAAAGACATGCCACCAAATGGTTGCAGGTTGTCAAACAGGCAAACAAACAACAACTAAGTATTTAATCCCAATGTATTGCGGCAGGCTATCAAACAAACAAACATTCATTATGTATATATCAACTTATCAAGCCATTCACATTTGGTCACTAAACCAGAGATGCAATCATTTTTACCACGTGATAGTGATAAACACAGAAGTGTGCTAGCCAGACTACAAATAATACAAAAACGTACATACAAAACAACAAATAAAAATCACAAGGATTTTTTGAAAGACAGAGAGGTACCTGGACAGTCATCACGTGGAGAATCACGCATATAGAAGTAGTTCTCAAAGGTTCCAGCCCATGCATCCCTTTTAGTCAAGAAGTTTGACTTAAGGTTAAACAGCTTTTTCACAGTAGCAGGTATGGAAGAGTGTTCATAATGTGAATATGGTGTTGGGCCACTTGGTTCATGAATCACTGCCGGAAAGAATTATGAATCAGCGAATAATTATTGGGCTATAAAGTCATGTGAAAGAAGGGAAAGAGGACACTAAATTCTTTATCAAGATAAGAATATTTCCTTTCATAATGAAAATTGGAAGTAACTTTTCACAACTGTGAGGAGGTATCTCCTCAAAATCTTAAAATATCAACCACTGTTAAAACAAATAAAAGTTGTCCATTTTGGGAAGACAAAGAAGTAAAAATAAACTGATTTCAATTCCCTCATTATGCCATGCGAGGTGCAGATTTGTTATCTAGTACAGAACCATAGATCAAATGGTCATGGTATCCAAAAAGGATAAGGATATTCTATGAGACAGTAGCTTAGGATATTCTATGAGACAATAGCTTTCAACTGAAGGTGAGGAGGTATTGGCTCAGTTCTCCAATGACTTTTATTATAGCATAAGAATTTCTTTATTTCAAAGAAGGCGTGCAAAGAAAATAGCAGACAAATGCATTTTCTTGATCCTGATAAAACCTCTAGACTAAATGGCCTAATGTAGTGTACTAGTATTGAAAAAATTGGGGGTCAAGTCAATACCCAAGATAAGCTGTAGCTATTTTCTTGTTATGGTCATGGTCGAATCACTAGGTCATACTAAAAGGGATGACAAAAATATTCTAATAATATATTACTTGATTACAGATATAATGGTACAACTTTATATCACGTTTACACATGACATATACATTGTAGAAGACGTCCCACTTCCCAAGAAAAGCGCCGGTCAAAAAATATTATAGACTTCGACAAGATACAATATGAATAATATTGGTACTTCAATATAAGTACAAAAACGTGGTAGATTATATGAACATATCAAATACCATCATGTTGTAGCTAAAATCACATCAAACTCTAAAAATCTGCAGGAAACCAGACGGAAGAAACAATTTTGCTCATCTCACGTTAGAAGTCACATAGGTACCATTAGGCAGGTTTTCAATTCGATTCAACTCAATGTTTTTATAGTAGTCTTGGCTATTCAACAATGTAATTTTCAAATGGTGTTTGGTTAAAAATCAGGAAAATTGATGTGATTTATAGAACATAAGAGAATTATAAAGTAGTATTATGATAGTCAGGAAAAAATAATGAGAAATAAACCAATGATGTTGCTAATAATTTAGCCACCATCTCTTACATTTCTTCCTCACCTCAGCTCAGTAATTCTTGTACTTGCCTTCCAACACAAAAAACATACCTTCCGAATTTCTATTGTGACTATTACATGCCTGACTCTTCTTATATTTAGTAACATAAGCCCAAATTTCAGGTAAACCATAATCTTGTAGCAAGGAAACAACTATGGAGCATATATACGTATAGCATAAAGTATGTGACTGCCTTTTCCGATCATGATCAGATTCTATACTTGCCACAAGCATTACGAAACCATTACGATCAAGTCACAAGCAAAAGATATCTATACGAGTAAAACATCATAACAACATACCAGTGCCTTTGTCAATCCAGGGGGAAATCAACAATGTGGGCACACGCACGCCAAGCCTATCAAAGGGGAAATAATATGGGTCTGGGCCAATGATACCATCAGGATTGGGAACTCCAGAAACAGGGGTCGGAACGTGATCGTAAAATCCACCATGCTCATCATAAGTGATCAAAAGCGCCATCTCTTTCCATTGGGGACTCGACCTCATTGTCTCGTACACTTCCTTAACGAACTTCTGCCCCAAGGCCACGTCGTGAGACGGATGATCATCGTTTGCCGGGCAGACCTCCACGTCAAAAAATCTTTGCTCGATGACCACATAGTTGGGCAGCTTCCCCTTTTTAGCATGAAGTTTGAATTTTAAACTATAATCATGAAACTTAACCACATGTTTGAGCTTCCTGAGGCTAGAGTAGAACAGAGTAGCCGGAATGTTCTGGTAATAAATCCCAAAACTGAGGTCATTTTCGTCCAATGAATCGAAGATGGTCTTCTGAGGGAAGCCATGGACGAGGTCCTTTCTAACATTACTGGAGGCACCATGGGAGGTGGCGGAATGGACGTACAACCTATTTGGCTGAGTCGATGCGGGTACCGACGCGAACCACCGGTCAAGAACCGCAAACTCGTTAGCTAACTCGGTATAAACCGGTACGAACTCCGGTTTAAACCCGCTCATGACGGTTTTGGACAATCCCACAACTCCCATACTCTCGGCCTGCTGCACAAACCCGTTCATAGGTGCCGGATTCTCAGACGAATCGTTGCGCCCAAATATCTGTTCTCGTATGGCTTGGATAGAGTGCCCCGGATCGGAGTTAATGAAAGCGGCGTTGTCGGTGACGTAAACAGGTCGAGAGGTAGGATTCGAAGCGTTGACCCGGTTGAATTCTGCGCCAGTTAAACCATCTATATCAGGTCTGGTCTTCTTGAGCCATCCCAAAATATGGTCGAATGACCGGTTCTCCATGACTAGTACCACAAAGGTTTTGATGGGCCCTTCAATTTTGTGGGTTTTTTTCCTCGGAAATGGGAAAGATTGAGAAATGGAGGAAGAAAGCAGTAAATAAAGAAAGATGGAAACGACTAACAAGCTACGCCTGAAACCCATTTCCCGGTGATGCATAGTTTCACCTGGAAGGATGATACTTTATATCCTTCCAAAGTGGGAATCGCAGTCCTCTCAAGAACTAGTTGACAGAAATGGAATTATGCCCCTCCAAATGATAATATTCCCTTCGGCGTTTGATTGTTGCTTTTAAGACTCTAGTTTGGAATTTCTTGTACGTTTCTTTTACGGGGGCTGTGACCTCAACACTCAACAGTGACATATACACAGTTACATTCAATTCACCCTTCTATTTCAGTTAAATATAAATGTGGTCCTTGCATTTTGCTATTTAACACTTAAGCCCCTATCACATTATGTATCGCCATTCGCGCAATAAGGGATGACAATGGGACGGGTCCAAACCCGGACCCATGTTGAACCTGCCCCGTCGGGCGGGTCTGGACCCGCTTCAATCGGGTTTGGAAGCGGGGCGGGGCGGGTCCAGTGATTGGCCGAACCCGCCCCGGACCCGTCCC
Organism: Haberlea rhodopensis; assembly: GCA_907163345.1. Taxonomy (NCBI): domain Eukaryota; kingdom Viridiplantae; phylum Streptophyta; class Magnoliopsida; order Lamiales; family Gesneriaceae; genus Haberlea; species Haberlea rhodopensis. The sequence continues at coordinate 10,337,624 of CAJQUN010000013.1, forward strand.
GCTATACATTTTTAAATTTTTTTAAAAAAATATGATATTGATTATACATTTTACTTTTTTGATTGAACAATAAAGTGTCATTATTTAATTTTATATCAAAATTCATGTGTTCATGTTAAAGAAGTTGGACATTTTGAAGGAAATAAGAGCAAATTAATAAATATTTAGTAGTTTAAAGATAATTTTACAATGCTTATTATAAATATTTACTAGAGAAAACATGAAATTTAATCACAAAACTCAACTTTTGTGTTTCAAATTTGATTTCTAGCTTTTTTTTTTAAAAAAAAAAAACTGGAACCGGGTCGGGTCGGGTAAACCCGCCGGGTTCACGGGTCTAAGCGGGGCGGGGCGGGGCGGTTCCGGGTTTTATGTGTAGCAGGGCAGCTCATGGGATTGGCCAAACCCGTCCCACATCCAACTCGTTGCCATTCCTATGTGCAAACATCAGGTATTATGGGACACATTCATGAATCGAATATTTAAATAATTATCTATAAATAAATAAAAAATTTCTCGACTCATATAACTTAAATAAAATATATTCTCATAAAAGTGAAACTAAGAATTTATTAAGTATTTGCGGTATTGCACAACCAACAATAAAACATTAGGTATTATGGATTCATGCCATGCACATGGATACGGGCTAATTTATCAATAACCTTGGGCACTTGTTAGGGGTGCTTAACGGAGCCAGGTCAATTCCAAAATTCCTGTATCTTTCACTGGATGCACACACATTACGTATGCAACCTCATTCGCGTTGCGTGTGAAATCTAAAATAGTTGAGATGAAACAAACGGAAAAAAATGGAGATGAGAAAACATGATGTTGTATGATATAAAATTTTCGTTGGTGATTTTTGGAGTAGTTAAGAAAGAGAAGTGGGGTTGAGGAGTTAAAAAATACTGAACCAATATTCAGGAATAATGGGGATAATTAATAAACGTATGTAACAATTAAAAAAAATGTTTCAATAAAAGTGTAGGGTGAGGTATTTTTGGTTTTTGAAATAAGCTTAACAAAAAATGATGTCATATTATCATCAGGCCCTTTTGTGTTATTATGCAGAGCATATGTATATTAAAGTACCAACTACCATTAAACAACTGGATTACAAGAAAAATAAGTTTAAAATAAATTATGAATAAATATATTAATTTATTGAATTACTGATGTGCAAGTCTGACCAAAATTAATAAAGATATTAACCTTTTCTGGTATATTATTCATATACTTTCTTTAATATTAACCTTCATACGAATATCACCCATTTTGGTCAAATTTTTTGAGTCCACTTGCTCCCTAAGAAAATGTAAAATATAAAAAAAGACTAAAAGATTTGGGAGCCGCACACAACAAACAAAGTAAACCTTTCCATTCTACACACACATGTATCTGTATATAAAATTAATAATAATGTCTTCATGTACAGACACACATATTAAGGTATATGAATTTCGGCAAGGTGATGTCCTCAGACGAGGAAGCGTGATTCATGCGAAACTTCCCTTGATTTATCCAAGCCAATATTTTCATTTCCCATTAAAGAAAGTTGTGCATCAAAAAAGAAAATGTAAAGCTTGAACTGGGAAATTGGGTATGTGATTCTTCCTATGATTCAAAGAGATTGTTTTATTGTTTATTTTAAAGATAATCTGAACTTGTTTCTTTTATGGGTTGCTTTAATTTTCTTCTCTCTTGTTAAGTTTGGAGGAAAAACTTCAAGAAATATTGGAAAAACATGTTTTTACATTGAAGTGCATTCTCCTGATCTTCAATTTATGGAGGGTTATCTGTGATTTTTTATTGGTTTGCCTAATTTTTACTCTATGTATCATGAATATCAATTTAGTTGGGCATTTAAGGATATTTAATACACTGAAAATATCTTACATGAAACTTGGTTCCATCCCAGTGGGATTTGGTACAATAGTGAGCTTGAATATAACATCACGTTTTCAATCTTTTGTTGCTGCAGCAGATTGTTTTGAAACACAAATATTTTAAAATGGAGGCGAATAAGTTTAATATGGTTGAAGGCTTGGATGAATTGCCACCACTGTCATATTCAATTGTTGCAGTAGCTTTAGGTGGAGGTAGAAAAGACAAATATAATGTGAAATGGGCATTGGAAAAATTTGCTCCAGAACAACAGATTTACTTCAAGTTGTTACATGTCCGCCCCAAGATATTGAGAATTCCGACACCTAGTAAGTTTTTTCTTGAACATCCTCATTGATGAAAATATTATACGAGAGCTAGTAAGTTGTGACTAGCTTATGCTAGGGAATGCTAGAAAGCTGGGGGAATTGTAGCATGTAACAAAAGATCTTCTCTGGGAACCATTTTCTTATTGAGTTTATAATGTCAGTTTATCTTTCCTTTTGCAATTTTCCAGAATATGTGTTTTTGATTTTCCTACTCCGACAGTATCATTTTCTCCAGTATAGCTTGAGCGTGTGGCTTGAACCATCTTTTAACAATAGATCCGACCTGCCATGGCCACCACAAGATCTGACAGACACCATATCGAGTTCGATGAGAAGCAAGAGAACAATTTTTTATTTCAGAAGCTTTGGTTATGCTGCGATGCCGACGTTCACAGACATCGATCCCCAATGAAGATTCTGATAGCAGAGCATTATTTTGCACTCAACTCTAAACCATTGCAGGACTGTGAACATGTCGCGTTAATGTCTATGGAAGGAGTGGCTAACTTGTGGTTCTATTGGATCACAATCAGAAATCCTGATATAACACGGGAGAGCAAATAATCTGGGAATTATTGCGTCAGTTTGGGATAGGAAATAAATATGAGGCTGCGGAGGAGAAGAACAACTTTTCCAAATGTGTTGAAAAAGAGCTGAAGAAGAAACTGAAAGCATTGATTCGAAGGATGCAAAGTCCGTCGGCAAAAGAGAAGGGAGAATTGAAAGGGAATTGAAGCAGAAAATTTTAAAAGTCATAAGTCAAATTGATTTATCGGGATTTGAATGGAGGGATCTCACGCTAGTTGATTTTAAAGAAGCGTCCACCCAAATTTTTTAAAACATTGAAGTAAAACAGAGTTTGCTGGAAGACTCCGTGGCTTGGTCAAAAGTAAAAGCTAAGAGCAGCAGTTCATCAACCTCATACAAATCGTGAACATGTGTAGCGAAAAATCATTGGTTAATTGGGCTAGTGGTCAAAAGGCGATGAATCCGGATGATTTCGTATCTACATTGATGCAGGAGGTGGTGGCGAGAGAGCGGCGTACAGAAGCGACCCTACGCGAGGTCCTCCTAAATGCACTGAAGAAAAATCCGCTGCAGATTTGGGGTGAAGTATTAATTTGTAGGATAGAAAAGCCTAGGGTTTGAAAGAATAACATCACACATATAGGATTTGGGCTTGGATAATGGGCATGTAGGGTGGGCGATAATTTGCATTTAAAGCTTAACGATGGAAGGACTTTTACTCGTCATCATGTGTGCAACGAGGGAATAGGAGAAAACCAGGGCGGCTAACTATTCGAATGGGAAGGAAGAAGCAAGGAAGTATCTTTTAACAATTGATGAATTAATTTCAATTTTAACGGTTATTAGTAGTGAAAATGCAAGAAAAAAAGTTATTCATCGGGCTGCTGTGAAACATGGTTTTGATTTGCACTTTATATGTCCATATAATGGTCTTTTACATCATCACAAAGAAAACACGTTAGTATTGTGCCTAGAGAGTAAGAATCCCCAACTGGTTGAACATATTCCTCGTGTTTGTAATATTATTGATAATTCTTTTGCATTGGAAAATAACTCTACTCTAGCTGTGGATATAAACCAGCTAACTTGTCAAGCTAAGGGTAGAACATCATCTTGGCCAAGTATATAGAAATTAAATTATGAAATTGGTGGGGCTGTCGGATCAATTGAGAGGTATGGTGAGTATGTACTCGTTGGCAACGAATCTACCACTGCCATGGAGCTTTGCTACTGAAGAGAGAGTTGGAAGAATTAAGGATTCTCTTATTTCAGAATTGTTATTAATAAAGAGATACAAATAAACCTTAAATAGACTCCTAAACCTAAGATAAGATAAAAGATTTAAAATACAAATCTAAATCTGAATCTACTAGATAGATAACAATCTAATCTTATCAGTATCTATTATTCAACACTCCCCCTCAAGCTGGGTCGTATATGTCTATCATGCCTAGCTTGGAACTTAGGTCTTCAAACTGTGGATAGTGAAGTGCCTTAGTTAAGATGTCTGCAAGTTGACTGTGTGTGGAGATATAATTGAGGTCAATGATTTTCTCCTCAATCTTCTCACTAATGAAATGTCGATCCAACTCAATGTGTTTTGTTCGATCGTGATGTACTGGATTCTTGGCTATGCTTATGGTTGCTTGATTGTCACACATCATTTCCACTGGTTGAGCACTGTCCAACTTTAATTCAGTTAGCAACCTTTTCAGCCACATTCCTTCGCATATGCCTTGGGCTAATGCACGATACTCAGCTTCAGCACTGCTACGAGCAACTACAGACTGCTTTTTACTTCTCCAAGTGACCAAATTCCCCCATACAAATGCACAGTAGGCAGAAGTGGATCTTCGATCTGTGTGCGAGCCAGCCCAGTCAGCATCACTGTACACTTTGATGTTCCTGATAGATGATTTCTTGAACAGTAGTCCTTTTCCTGGGTTTCTTTTGAGGTATCGCAATATGCGGTACACGGCATCCATGTGATCTTTGGTTGGGTTGTTCATGAATCTACTAACCACACCGACTACAAAGCTGATATCTGGGCGTGTGTGTGAAAGATAGATTAGTTTCCCAACTAATCGTTGATAGCGTCCTTTGTCAACTAGCGGACAATTGTCCCTTTCCTCAAGTTTTACCCTTGTATCCATAGGAGTATCCACAGGTTTGCATCCCAACATTCCAGTTTCTTTCAGGAGATCCAACACGTATTTTCTTTGGGAGATATAAACTCCAAGAGATGATCTTGCGACTTCCATTCCCAAGAAATATTTCAGTGGTCCAAGATCTTTCATTTCAAATTCCCTTGAGAGCAGAGCTTTTACAAGTGTCATCTCTGAAGTGTGATTTCCAGTGAGTACTATATCATCGACATACACTATGAGGATGGTGATTTTTCCGTCCTCAGAGTGTTTTACAAACAGGGTATGATCTGACTGACACTGTAGGTATCCGTTCCCCTTTAGAACAGTGGAAAATCTATGGAACCATGCCCTGGGAGATTGCTTTAAACCATAAAGTGATTTCTTCAGTTTGCACACTTTATCGGCAGTTGATGGATTTCCAAACCCTGGGGGAATATCCATATAAATTTCTTCATCAAGATCTCCATTTAGGAAGGCATTCTTGACATCCAGCTGATACAAGGGCCAGTCCATGTTAGCAGCAACAGATAAGAGGACTCGGATGGTGTTCAATCTAGCCACTGGAGCAAATGTCTCTTGATAATCAATCCCATAAGACTGTGTGTACCCTTTCGCAACTAATCTTGCTTTATATCGCTCTATGCTTCCATCAGCTTTATGTTTTACTGAAAAAATCCATCTGCAGCCAACTGTCCTTTTCCCTGGTGGTAATTCAGTAATGAGCCATGTATTGTTCTTCTCGAGTGCCTGAATTTCTTCAAGGGCTGCAGATTTCCAATCAGGATGTTGTAAAGCTGTTTCAATAGTGGATGGTACCTGGACTTGATCTAAGTTGGACACAAAAGCACGATATGATGGTGATAAATGTTCAACTGAGACAAATTTGCATATAGGGTGCTGTGTGCAAGATCTGACGCCTTTTCTTACAGCAATAGGCCTATTATCTGAATCAGTATTATTTTCAGAAGGAACAAAAGTACCTTGTGATTGCTCAGATGATTCAGGCTTCAAGGTGGAGTCTTGGCAAGGCTGACTTTGTGCAAGCTGCTGATTTATCCTCGAGTACACCAATAAAGGTTTAGTGATAGTTGTAACGGGATTTGTGATTGTAGTAGGCTCCGGAGGTAATGTGATGTTTTCACTCGGTTCTAGACTGGGAAAGGCTTGTTCGAGTGATTCTGTAATGCGAGATTCGTCTTGATTATGCTCCCCTTGAATCGAGCAGTTGGGATAAAATGGCTCACGTTCAAAAACGGTGACGTCCATGGAGTGGAAATATCGCTTGAGAGAAGGGGAATAGCATTTGTAGGCTTTTTGATTTGGAGAGTAGCCTAGAAAGATGCACTTGATTGCACGTGGGTCAAGTTTACCACGGTTATGCTGGTGTATATGGACAAATGTCGTGCAACCAAAGACCTTTAATGGGATAGTAAGAATCAGGTGAGATGAAGGGTAAGAATGAAGAAGAGTTTGGATCGGTGTATCAAACTTGAGGATACGAGAGGGCATCCGATTGATGAGGTAGGCAGCAGATAGAACCGCATCGCCCCAGAATGATTGTGGTACATTATGGGAAAAGATTAAGGTTCGAGCTACCTCTAGTAAATGACGATTCTTGCGTTCGGAGATCCCATTTTGTTGGGGTGTGTCAACACAAGAACTTTGGTGGACAATCCCTTGGCTATGAAGATATGGACCAAGGGTGGAATTAAAGAAATCACGAGCGCGGTCGGTCTTGAAAACCTGAATACGGGTTGAAAATTGTGTCTGAATCATCTTGTTAAATTGTTGAAAAAGCTGAAATGTTTCAGATTTTTCTTTCATTAAGAAAACCCATGAGAGTCGAGTATGATCATCAACAAATAATAAGAACCAGCGGGAACCCGTAGTATTCTTAACCCTGGAAGGACCCCAGATATCACTATGAATTAGTGAAAAGGGTGTGAAGGCTTATAAGGAAGTGGCTTGTATGTATTGACGAGTATGTTTAGCGAATTGACAAGCATCACAAGTAAAATCTTTCAAGCATTTATTTTTGAATAAAGAAGGAAAAAGTTTTGCCAAATACATAAAACTCGGATGCCCTAAACGATAATGTAAAAACAAAATTTCATTGTCTGTACGAGAAGAAATACGAGAAAACAACGAACTGAAGGAGCTGGCAACCAAAGGTGAAGAGTCAACTGATGCGCGGAGAAGGTAGAGGCCTGCACAGTGGTCAGCATTGCCAATCGTCCGCCCCGAAGTCAAGTCCTGAAATACACAAGATTTGGCCAAAATTTAGTCACACAATTGAGATCCATACTGAGTCGGCTGACTGATAAGAGGTTACAATCAAGAGCAGGAACATATAAAACAGATGTCAAAACCAAATTGTTTGTCAGGTGAGCTGTACCGGACCCTAGAACCTGTACGCAGGAGCCATTGGCAATTCGCACGGAGCACGGTGTTGTGCACGGACGATATGTGCGTAGTAGGTGTAGTTTGCCCGTCATGTGCTCTGAAGCACCAGAGTCTATAATCCAATAATTTGATAAAACCTGTTGTGAGAGCAACGCAGCGGAAGTAATACCTGTATGTGCAGAGGTACCAGCAGCGATAGGTGAAGGATTGGCATGTGGTAGAGCTTTACTTAACAGCTGTTGGAGGAGATCAATCTGGTCCTTGCTAAAAGGTTGGTGTTCCGGTAAAGAACCCTCTGTTTGCACAAGATTGGCACGGCGCTGACGGTTGGATTGCCAATTTGCTGGTTTCCCATGAATCCGCCAACATGTGTCAATGGTGTGATTGGGTTTGTTACACTTTTCACACCAAGGACGTCCATTTCGTGTATGACCCGAGGAATTTGTTGCACCGTGGCTGGAAGGTGTGCGGATATTATGAGCCGTGGATGGCAGATTGACAATTGAGCGTGTGGCTGCCAAGGCTGAACCGTCACTGATTTTGCTACTGATTTGAGAACCCATCATCAACTTGCGGCGGCTTTCTTCATGTCGAATAGCCGAGAACACTTCACGCAAACGAGGCAACGGTTTAATGGCCAGAACACGGCCTCGGACATCATCCAGATCGTTGCTGAGTCCCAATAAAAATTGGAAAATGTGCTTGGTTTCCACAATGGATCGGTAAAGGGTTTCATCGTCCGGGCACTTCCACTCATAATTCTCAAAGAGATCCAATTGTTGCCAGTAGCGAGTAAGGCTAGTGAAATAATGGGTGACGGTGGAATCACCTTGTTTCAAGGCTAGAAGATTACTCTCAATTTCAAAGAGTTCAGCCACGTTTTCTTTGCTGGAAAACGTATCGCGGGCCGCCTCCCAAACATCGTTTGCCGTGGAATATAACAGAAAGTTTTCGCCAATCTCGGGAGTCATTGAATTGATGAGCCAAGACATAACCATATTGTTTTCAATGGTCCATGTTTTAAAGGCTGGAGCATCAGATTTATCTGGGCACCCGGGTGTTTTAGATAGAAGATCATCCCTCCCCTTCCCACGAATGAACATCCGAACGGATTGAGACCATTGAAGGTAATTTTGACCATTTAACCGATGGTTGGTGATCGGAATGGTTGTGTTGTCGGAAACCGTGTGGTGAAGAGTGGCGGAGGAGTGATTAGTGACAGCAGAGAAGGAAGAATCGCTGCTGGAAGCGCCGGCCATGGCGTTGATTATTGGCGAAAAATTGTTAGTAGTGGCTCTGATACCATGAAGAGAGAGTTGGAAGAATTAAGGATTCTCTTATTTCAGAATTGTTATTAATAAAGAGATACAAATAAACCTTAAATAGACTCCTAAACCTAAGATAAGATAAAAGATTTAAAATACAAATCTAAATCTGAATCTACTAGATAGATAACAATCTAATCTTATCAGTATCTATTATTCAACAGCTACTGCAGCGAGTTCAGAATGAATGATGTAAAGAAAGTGCTCGACGAAATGTTCAGATGGAATACAAGGTTACTTTTATGTTTGATGGAAGAAAAGTACCTGGAGTTTACCGGGGGTAAATCCATAACCCTGCATGATGAGAGGATTAAGAAGTTATGAGATTAATCTAGCAATTTTATTTTATTGGAAATACATCTGGGAGATGATAGTACTCTCGACCTGGACTCGAAATTACAAGAATTTAACAAGGCAGTCAACATGCTTGGCTTATATTTTGGTAACATGTTCGTCGACCTTGATTTCGAGATAATTGTCTTTTATGTCGGTTGGAGGAAAATGAGCTTCAAAGAAGATTGAGTAGCGATTATCAGTCTTGAGGACAAGGTTGTTCTTGAGGAGGAGAGTATTTGTTAGGGACCCAATTATTATTGGGCCTAGATCCACAGAAGCCCATGGGTTGCACACCTTAGAATCGTCTAAAATGAGGGAAGAAAATAGAAGGTGGGGGAGGGGAAATATTAGCATTCATTATGTTATTGTGCATGAATATTGTGACTAGCTTAGGCTTGGAAATACTAGCTAAGCTAGGGGAATTGTAGCATGTGACACAAAGATCTTCTCTAGGAACCATTTTCTTATTTTGAGTTTATAATATCAATTTACCTTTCCTTTTGCAATTTTCCAGAATCTGCTTTTGATTTTCCTATTTGGGCAGTATCATTTTCTCGCTTATAGCCTGAGCGTGTGGCTTGAATCAACTTCTAACAGTGTGTGTGCGTGTATGTTTTTTCCCACTTTAATAGTCCACGAAGATTAAGGAAGGTAATGTAGTGAATCATGGAGCATATGTGTTTGTAGATACATGTCTTTGGTCAATCCGACAATAGAATTTTGTTTTAAAGTTGAGAACTAGAATTAAAAGTATACCTAGAAATATCAAATGTCATAAACGTGGGAAAACTGCATAAAGGAAATTATGAACTGTCTTAGACTTGGAGCTTGAGACAACTCGTCTTAACCCATAAAACCCTCATCCTGTAACTAATTAGAGTTGATTATTTTGCATTTTACTCTTCAGTGGGAAATTATATTCCTATTACTGGAGTACGAGATGACGTAGCAACTGCATATAGAAAGGATGTAGAAAGTCAATTTAATGAAAAGCTTCTTCCTTACAAGAAGATGTGTAGTCAGAAAAAGGTCAGTATGGATTGTCTCTAAACAAATGTTTTTAGTTGTGGTGCTTATCAAAGAGTTCACTTGCAGGTGCAAGCAGAAATTGTGCAAATTGAATCAGATGACGTGGTAACTGCAATATCTGCCGAAATTCGCCAACTTGTGATCGATAAACTTGTGATAGGTGTTTCTTCTCGTGGATTTTTCTCAAGGTACAAGTACTTTGTGACTTCTAAACATCATGCATAGCAGTTTCACACCAAATTCTGATAAGATTTTTTTCCCTCTCTTCTCTCTAATATATCATTTTTATGCATGTCAATAACACAAGGCTTGACTGAATTGGATGATCCATGCTTCTTATTACCTTCAATATATAAAGATAGATACAACATGAATGATGCCTTAACCATAGCAACCTTCCTATCTAAGAATGCACTATACAAGGTAATACAATGATTTATGCATGCTTCCATATTTAACGTCATATTTCCTTCTATCTCAAATTGAGGCTGGATGGTCAGAAAACATCAATTTGTCTATTCAAATGATCTGACTCAAAAGAATCAACACCTCAATCGGGTAAATCCGTCGCAAACATTTGTGCAAAGTATGTCTTACACCGCAACAAAAATATAAACGCACAACACCCGTGCAAGGCTTAAACGCACAACACCCGTGCAAGGCTTAAACTCACAACAACTGTGCAAGGCTAAAATGCACAACTACCGTGCAAGGACACCGCAAACTCCACGGCAAGAGTACTGATCACCACGCACAAATTAGAAACCCATGTGATGATCCAAGAACCAGAACGGATCCACGCACAAAGTGACATCGAACGTAACAAACTATTTTTTTGTTGTTGGGTCGAAGCATTTATATCCTTTTTGATTCGTAGCATAGCCTACAAACACACTTCCGAGCTCTAGGATCCAATTTCCCCCGAAGATGATCATGGATATGGGTAAAGGCAGAGCACCCAAAGACTTTTAGGTAAATCAGAAAGTAATCTAGAGTTAGGAAAAGTGTCCTTGAAAATAGAAAGCGGGGTTTTAAAGCCCAAACCTTTGTAGGCATGCGATTAATGAGATACGTAGCAGTTAAAAGTGCTTCGCCCCAAAGATACTTCGGGGCATGAGAAGTAAAAAGTAGTGCCCTAGTGACTTCGAGAAGATGTTTGTTTTTTCGTTCAGCTACCCAATTTTGTTGAGGTGTATCAGGGCACGTGCTTTGATGTATGATACCAGTTTAGAGAAAAAATCCCCGAGTATCTCATTGAAGTATTCTCGACCATTGTCACTTCGGAATACTTTTATTTTTTCTTGAAATTGTGTCTCGACCATGGTATAAAATGTTTGAAAAACCTCTTTGACTGCGGATTTATCCTTGAGTAAGTAAACCCAACTGAGTCTGGTGTGATCATCAATAAAGCTAACAAACCACCTTTTTCCAAGTGCTATTGTGACTTTTGATGGACCCATACATCACTGTGGATTAATGAAAAAGGTTTTGAAACTTGATATGGTCGAGGAGGAAAAAACGAGCGACGATGTTTTGCAAATTCACAGATTTCACATCGAAAACACGATGGATTTTTATTGCGAAATAAATTAAGTAACAAATGTCGTAAAAAATAAAAACTTGGATGTCCTAGCCTATAATGCCAAAGCAAAACATCATTCGAAACAGAAATAGAGTGCAAACAAGTATTCCGAGCTTGATGTCCCAAGTTAGTGCCATCTTCAAGGAAATAGAGCCCTCCACTTTCCCTAGCACTCCCAATCGTCCTCCCCGAGACCATTTCCTGAAACTCACACCGAGAGGAGTAAAAAACAGTACGAAAATGAAGATGTGAAGTGAGTTTGCTAATGACACTAGATTACAAGAAAGATTAGGGACATGAAGAACATCATAAAGAGTTAATGAATTATTGATCATGATGTTGCCGATGCCAGCAACTGCGGAAGAAGACCTATCAGCAATCCTAATTTTTTTTATTGCCCGCACATGGAGTATATGTGGAAAAGGATTGGGAACAACCTGTCATATGGTCGGTAGCCCCGGAATCGATGATCCAGAGACTGTTCGAACCTTGGCTGCTACTTGGAAAAACCGAAAAAGGGGTAGAATCATCTTTACCTGTTTGGGCAATCGCACAAGAAGAATTGGATGGAGTTACTTGAATTTGAGGAGATTGGAGAAGTTTGTGCTTCAAAACCTTTGTGGCCCTTGAGAATGCTGCTGCCCATGTTCTGCTGAGGCAGACTGGAGTGCTCGAGTAGTCGGAGTAGATTTCTTTTTCCAATTTGGAGGTTTCCCGTGGATTTTCCAACAAGTTTCCAAGGTATGCCAATGTTTTTTGCAAAGATCACACCACGGCTTATCCTTCTGGGCAGTAGCCGAACCATGCTTGGACAGGAAGGCAGAGGTTTCAGACATTGAATGTGTTGTGGATTTCAGGTCATTAGGCGGCTTATGCATCGCATGGCTCCTAGATTCTTTACGACAGATGTCAGAAAAAGCCTCACGGAGTGTAGGCAGGGGCGATTTGCCAAGAATCCTAGACCGGACTTCATCAAACGTATGATTCAGTCCTGCCAAGAACAGATACACCCGATCATTTTCCTCTTTTTTCAGAAACCGTGCATTGTCAGTGGGAGATTCCCATTCATCACTGAAGCATTGATCTAACTCTTGCCATAAATAGATCATCTCATTGTAGAAAATAGTGACATCTCGGTCACCTTGCCTGGATGTCCACAACCTTTGTTTACGATCGAAAATTTGGGAGAAATTTTCAGAATCAGAGTACGTAGCCTTGACTGCCTGCCAAGCATCTTTAGCGTTGGGGAGAAATAGGTATGGCTTACCTATCAATGGTTCCATGGATTAACCATGCGATAACCAAGGAGTTTTCCGACCCCACGTACTGAGTTTCGGATCCCCATCCTCAGGTCTTGCTACGTCGCCAGTCAAGAAGCCTAGCCGCCCCTTGCCGTCGATTGCGAGGCGCATGGACTGCCCCCATTCCAAGTAGTTCTTCCCAGTCAATTTATGGAGGGTTAATTGGAGGGAAGTATGAGTGGAATCTGATCCTTGAGACATGGTGGTTCAATATGATACACCAGAGTAGTGATCAGTGAGGCGGATTGAAGAAAAAAAAGAGAAAGGTCGGGTAAAAAAAAGAGAAAGGTCGTGTAAAAAAAATCGAAAGTTGCGCAGAAAGGATATTAATCGCGCAGAGAGAGCCGAATGCGATGATGAAGATGAGCAAGAAACGTGATGGGCAGCTCTGGGTAATCATCGTGGTGGGCAAGACGCACGAGTGGGGAAAGGATGCAACCTTACGGCTGTGATACCATGAAAGGTTCTAGGGTTGAAGAGTTCTTCATTGAATAATAAAAATGTGTGCATGTACAATGATTTATAGGGGAGATATTTTACCCAATAGGTAACTAAATCCCTATATATTTGGAATTATCTTATCTAGGGAAATCTTTTAAATTAAAAAGATATTATAATCTATTTACAATCTTAACAGATCTTCTTCCATATTTTGACACAATTTATAGCAAAATATTTGTAATGGTGAACCCGAACATTGCTGTAGTTAGGCCTCCTTCACTAGATCGTGGAACGTAGGACGTTTCGCCCAAATATTCAAAAATCGAAAAGGTCTTGGTTTATTATCTAGTTTAGTAGAGATATTTAACAATAACGGAGCATGGTCGGAGGGATGTCGATGGATGTGAGTGACTGAGACTACATTGCCTAAATCCATAATTCTTCATTTAGCAGAATTCGATCACGACGTTTCCATATCCTGGCGGATCCCTGATGATTGTTACACCATGTGAAATGAGATCCTGAGAACCCCACGCCAATTAAGCCTGCAGATGATATAAATTCCAAAAAATCAACAGCCTCTGCAGGGCAACTCGAATTAATGTCATAAAATATATATAGTTTCTGCTAAAGTTCTCTTAATGTGTTGCAGTATTCAGTCACATTCATAGAACTTTGGTGGGTGTTTCCAATTTTTTTTTCAAATCTCAAAGTAGTGGGAGGTAACTTTCATCATCGGAATAAATTTCCTTCACACCCGTCCATACTACATCTATGTTTTGCAACATAGGTATGTATGATAGTTGGCTCCATCGAATGAATAAATCACGCCATTACAATTGAATTCTAGCCATTACATGTTCCGAAATCAGTCCCCATAATTAGATGGTTGCGGAATTGCTCCTGGAAGGAATCCAGCCATTCGTCATATAGACTCTTTAACATCATCCATGTATATGATGGTAATTATAATAGGCACACTCTATATGTGTATTTCATATCCTCGTTCCTAATCTCATAGTCATCTCACATCCCAGCCTCAGCTCCTAGGATTCATTATCTCACAAGGAATATGGTGACGGGCCCTATATAGTACATATCTGTGTTAGACCTCTGACATAAGTTTATATTATATGATTACGTATATTGGGGCCCCTCATTTCTGCAACAATTTACCTGACGTCTTTTAAGATACCAAGGTTTGTATTATTCCCCTAAAGGGTGGCACATTATATAGGTGTATTTTTTACTAACATTTCTGAGTCAGACGATTCTGAAAAATAGAGCATTTTAACTTGTGTTGGGTGACTTTTAGAGGTGTTTGTCCAAGAAATTGATTGGTATTATTTCTGGCAATTAATTGGTTTTGAGAAAATGACATATAATAGTGTATGAAATGTAGGCCACCATAGCCTACAGTTATGTTACCACGAAGCCAGAGTTCATGAGAAAAATTGGATCTCCCTTGTAAAATTCTTTCACTGAAGATGTATTTATTTACACACGAGTTCTCCTAAATAGATGAGTAGATATATACAGATACTTTTTTTCTTTTTTTAAAAAGAAAGAGTTTAAAGTAAACTAACTACCCTGGAAATACTGCTACACACGGATAATATAAGCTAACACATAATGATTGAGACGAACACAATAATTTTATTTGATGCACAGGGCACAAACTTTATCATCAAAAATATCAGAAGGTTGTCCACAATTCTGCACTGTCTATGCTGTTTCTAAAGGAAAATTGTCATCGATGCGCCCATCAGATTCAAAATCGATGAGAATCACTAGAGATGATAGTTCCGATGCAAGTTGTTTCACTCGTAATTCTTCGAGCTCAAAAACAGGTGCCTTTTTTGACTTATGAGTTTGCTTTCTTGTCAAGATCGTGTTTAGCTCAACTTATAAGTTGTTAAAATCTGTAAAGATTTTTTTAGGAACTTATAGATGTCTGTAAATGGTTGGAACAATTTTTAAGACGATCTTATAATGTTACACTAAGTGCTTATAGTTTTTTTAAAAGGAAGAAAATACCAATTTATTTTTAAGATCACATATATTTAATTCAAAATAACCCAAATATTCTCATTTATATCCCAAATCGTTCTCAAATTTGTTCTCTCACAAATTTTTTTCCCGCCCACATTTGATTTGTTTCTCATCTTTCGATTTTTCCCTTCAATGACAAGTTAGTTTATTCAACCACTTTAAGAAATTAATATTAAAACGTAATGTATGATTTTCTAAGTTACTAAAACATGTTATAAACTTTTAAAACTTACAAGATAATAAGCTTAGCCAAACAGGCTGTAACTCTACTCCTTGTACAGGGAAGAGATTCGAGTTTTGTCTATATTGGACTTCGTTTTGACTTATACTAACGACTTAATTTAGAACATGTTCCTTATTGAGCGTATCAACATTGGCATAGATAAAAAAATAGAAGGAATAAGTCTTTTGTCTACTCCTTCTAGGATCCTATTTTGTGCTTACTTTCTTGATTTTGTCTTAGCTTTTAGTATTTTCGTCTTTTTCGCAGTCTGTTTTAGGTTTGTGTTCTTGAATTTGGTCTCTTTGTATTTTTGAACTCCTAGAGTGTTTACGGTACTCCTTTATATATTATTATTTGTCTGATAAAAAAAAAATTGGCATAGTTCAGTCATGGATGAATTTCAAGTTTTCCAATAGCTACCAATACATTAAATTCCTTGTTTTCAGAGTTGACGGACCAAAGCTCGTCAGTTGGTTCGATCTCTCAGTTTCCTTCATCTTCACTACCAGTGCAGCGTTTTCAAACATTGAACAAGCCCTCTCTTCATAAAAGAATACTATCTAGTGGAGTCATGCATTCTATAGATTCATCTCTCGCTGCTGTAAATGAGAGAAATGATTTTCCCGATGGTTCAGATATTAATGAAGTAACCAGCCAAAATTCTAGGCCCAGAAGCTCTACATGGGATCAAGCTTCAACTTTTGAAACCTCCGCGGAGAACCAGGTGCGCGATTTGTATTGTTCGGACACATTCTCAATAAGCTTCTGAACAAAATAAAGTCATGTTTCAAAATGAAGTAATAAAAAGATCGAAACACGACATCTGTTTTGCTCTATTCTCGTACATTTAATCTCTGGAGAAGTCCTGCAAAAATCATAGACGTCACATGAGTTTTTTCTGTTCTTTTTCTGAAGGCCAACATCAATTTTGAGTTAGAAAAATTGAGAATTGAACTCCGACATGTCAGAGGAATGTATGCAATGGCCCAAGGCGAAGCGATTGAGGCATCTCGGAAGGTATATTTCGAATATATGATATATGATACTGAATTACTTTCTTGCTAAAAAAATTACTGTGAGTTTCTAATTACTCTTTCCCACTTAAATGGTATTTATTTCGCTACGCATTCATTCTCTCTCGTTTCAAGATGTGTTCATGATACATATTTTGTTCACACTCTTGCTATGGATCAGTTTAACGAACTTCAGAAACGTCGTTTGGAAGAAGAAAAAATGCTTAAGAAAGAAAGTTTAAAAGAGGAGGAATTAACAAAGATAACCACACAGGATAAAGAGAGATACGAAGCTGCTAAAAGAGAAGCGGATTTTGCGAATGAATGTGCCAAAAGAGAAGCAGTAGAAAGAAAAGTGGCAGAGATTAGAGCGTCCCGTGAAGCCATAGAAAAGGAAAATCTCAAAAATGCCTTGACGAGCTCTTTCTATCAGTACCGAAAGTTTACATGGGAAGATATCACAGTTGCAACTTCATCCTTTTCTGATAATCTTAAAATTGGAAATGGAGCATACGGAAGTGTGTATAAGGGCAGTTTTCATCACATCATCGTGGCTGTGAAAATTCTCCATGCTAAGGAAGCTAGTAGAAATAAACAATTTCTGCAGGAGGTATGCCTCTCTAAAAAGATTTGTTAGAAATCAAATAATATTATCTGGAATCACATGTTATTAAGATTTTCATATATCTTCAATACGAATTTATTCATAGGAGAGATTTATTATCATATTTATCTCATGATAATTGTCATCTATAGTCTAAACTAAGAGTTTCAGAAGAATTTAGTCCTTTGGACATTGTATCGTGGATGTAGGCCTTCATGATTGAACCACGTAATTATGTACTCAATTCACTCTATTTCTACTATTTATGATTCAGCAAAGAAAGAAATAAACTATTTCACGTGTCTCGCTTCAAAATTGATATTAGATACAAAGTTTTTTATTTTTCTTGGTTGCTTATTTGTAGTTGGAAATTTTAAGCCAAATTCGCCATCCACACTTGCTGATTCTTCTTGGCGCATGTCCTGATCATGCTTGCCTAGTGTATGAGTTCATGGAGAACGGTAACCTCGAGGATAGACTGCTCAAGAAAAACAACACACCTCCACTTTTATGGTTTGACAGATACCGAATAGCCTGGGAGGTAGCCTCAGCTCTTGTCTTCCTTCACAACTCAAAGCCAAATGCAATCGTACATCGTGATCTAAAACCAGCAAACATCTTGCTTGACCGTAACTACGTGAGTAAAATTGGAGATGTTGGTCTCTCGGCAATGGTTGATGAAGATTCTTTTTCAATGTCCTTGAGATACAAGGACATGACCTTAGTAGGTACACTTGGCTATTTTGATCCAGAGTACCAGAGAACCGGACAAGTATCCCCAAAATCCGATGTTTATGCTTTAGGAATGGTTTTTCTGCAATTGATAACTGCAAAGCCAGTTAGAGGACTAGCTCATATTGTAGAAGTTGCAATGGAAAAAAATAGCTTTGTTGAGGTATTGGATCAAGAGGCAGGTGCATGGCCCATTGAAGAAACAAAAGATTTGGCTCTAATGGCGTTACAATGCACTGAACTTAAGGGAAGAGATAGACCCGATTTACAAGATCAAGTTTTACCAGCTTTGGAGAAACTTAAAGAAGTTGCAGAAAAAGCTCGAGATTTAGCATTAACTTCGGCACCGCCACCTCCTAACCATTTCATCTGTCCTATTCTGAAGGTTTTCCTGTCTCTCAATTCTATGCAGATCATTTATTGTTGTTGCGACTGCTCATTTTAGTTGCTCTATGTTTATGATATTCTCAATATCGCCTAGAAGTATCTATATCTATTAAATCCGTACTTGCCTGCTTTGGGAGTATCAATTGTCTTTGTTGTCTCATTTGGCTTTCTATGATGCATCAAAATCTAACCATGTCATTCATGCTGCTGTGCGGTTTCAAAAATTAATTTATACCTCTATAACCACCTACAATTAGCGGTACATAGTTAGTCCTATGTATTTGCCAAGTAAATGATTGATTCTCTTGTTCAAGAAAACTCATTGCCATGATTTATGTTCATGTATGAATGATCTGTAAATTTTTTATTTCAGGAGATTATGACTGACCCATGTGTTGCTGCGGATGGGTATACGTACGAAAGAATGGCGATAGAGGCATGGCTAGAGAAGAAAAATAAGTCGCCTACAACCCACTTACCATTGCCTAACAAAAGTCTAACGCCAAATTACACCCTTCTTTCTGCTATCATGGAATGGAAATCTAGAAAACAGTAAGAAAATGTGATCTGCTGCTGCTAGCAATATCCCCTTGTGGTCTTAGTTAAATTTGTAAAAACGTGGTTATATTCTTAGTGGCTTCCAAATGTATAAAGCAGTGTGAGAATAGCGATAGGAAAAGAATTTCTAAAAAAAATACTTGAATCGCTTCGGAGTGTGTTTGAATGAGTTGTCTGAAATTGTGATTCTATGAAATATTTTGTACGGATGGGACATAGATTTCCAAATTAAATTTGAATCAGTTATTTTACTTTTCCATCTAATAATAATTCAAGCCAAATTTTCTCAAACATTATCAGATAAGCATACTTTGGACATGGGTTCTTAATGCTGCAATCAAATATTACCCGGTTTGAAGCAAAACTAGAACATTGCAGAAAGCTTGAATCAAAGATAGACGAGCAATCATTTTTATTATTAATATCTATAATGTGTGCAATGAAAATCATCAATGCAAATTTCTTTTTTTTAAAAGAATCATCATTGCAATCTCTAAGTGCATGGGTCGGGCTTGTGGCCTACCAGCAAAGATGCATTCATATTTTAATCAGACTCAAACTCTATATGTGCATTTGAGTCAAATTTTATCATATAAAAGTGCAATCAAAGTTGAGCTCTTTGTGATAGATACGAGACACATTATAAATATGTAATCCGTCTCCCAACAGAAATGTCATTATATACATCACAACAAATAACTAGCTCTCGTTCTTATAGCATGATATGTCCATTGGCAATTTGTCAATGGCCCGTGGCAATTGGCTCATGGTTTGTGGCTCGTGGCCTATGACCCATGTCCCGTGGCAATTGGGTAACGACCCTTGGCAATTGGCCCATGACTCGTGGCTCGTGGCCCGTGTCCCATGGCCAGTGCCTTGTGGCAATTGGCTCATGACCCTTGGCAATTGGCACATGGCCCGTGACAATTGACCCAAAGCTCGTGGACTGTGGCTCGTCCCCGTGCCCCTGGCCCATGGCCCTAGGAATTGGCTCATGGCCCTTTGTAATTGGCTCATGACTCGTTACCAGTGGCCCATGGCCCATGGTCCGTGACCCTTTGCAATTGGCCCATGGCTCGTGACACATGAACCTTGGCCCATGTCACATGTCTAGTGGCAATTGGCCCATTGACTTTAGCAATTGACCCATTGCCCTTGGTAATTGGCCCTGGCTTGTGGCCCATGTCCATGGCTCGTGCCCCGTGGCAATTGGTCCATGACCCTTGACAATTGGACCATGACCCGTGACAATTGGCACATAGCTCGTGAACTATGGCCCGTGTCACGTGGCCCATGGCCCATGGAAATTGACCCATGGGCCTAGCAATTGGCTCATGGCCCTTGGTAATTGGTTCATGGCTCGTTACCTGTGTCCCATGGCCCTTGTAACTTTTTCTATGTCCCGTGCTAATTGGCCCATGGCCCGTGACCCTTTGCAATTTGTCATAACTCTTGACCCATGGACCTTGGCCCGGGTCAGATGTCTCGTGGCAATTGACCCATTGCCCGTGGTAATTGACCACTGGCTTGTGGCAATTTTCCCATGGTCAATGGTTGATGGCTCGTGGCCAATTACGGGTCATTGGCCCATGACCAGTGGCTCCTTGCCCATGGAAATTGGTCCGTGGCTCTTGCCAATTGGCTCATGGCTCGTGGGCAGTGGACCATGGTCCATGCAATTGCCCCATGGCTCGTGGTCCTTAGCCAAGGCCCATGGCCTGTGGCAATTGGCCCGTGGCTAGTGACCTGTAGCCCATGACCATGGGCCATGGCAATTGCACCATTACGCGTCGCGGCTCGTGGCACATTGCCCTTGGCCAGTGGCAATGGCCCATGTCCCTTGACAATTAGCTCATGGTCCGTGACAATTAGCACATGGCCTTGGCAATTGACTAATGGCCCGTGACAATTGCCCCATGGCTCGTGGCAATTGTCCCATGGCCCATGGCCCGTGGAAATTGGCACATTGCCCTTGGCAATTGGCCCATGGCACGTGGCAATTAGCTCATGGCACATGGCAATTGGTTCATGGCACATGGTCCATGACCCATGGCTCGTGGCAATTGGGTCGTGGCCCGTGGTCCGTGACAATTGGTACATGGCTCTTCGCAATTGGCCAATGACCCGTGTCAATTGGCTCGTGGCCCGTGGCAATTGGTCATGGCTCGTAACTCGCTGGACATGGCTCGTGACAATTAGCTCATGGCTCGTGGCCTTTGACCCTCGGCAATTGGCCCATGACCTTGGGTAATTGGCCCCTAGTCCCTGGCCCATTTCTAGTGGCAAATGACACATGGCCTGTGAGGGCTCAGTCCTAATCGTGTGATTAATGATCACACAATGATAATTAGAGTGTAAACATCGAAAGATTAATGTAAAATTTATCAATATGTGGCCCTAAAAATTTCAACATGACATCATCGTACGAGGAACATACCACCATTATCGATATACATATACTCAAAATATATATAGATACCATCAGTTTCATATCTATCAAGACAAATCAAACTATGAAACACATATTCATACTGGGTAAAACAAACTAAATATACATATACTCCTCACACTCTATGGACACACCCTTGGTACATATACAACTGGAATTTTGGTAATTTTGGAGACCTTCCTTATCTGATGCACACGGGAGTTTAAAGGAAGGAAAAAAGGATTTTCGAAGGGGAGGGGATTATTATTCAGAGGATTAAGACCTAGACATATTTTTAGAGAGAAGGAGGCTAGGGTTAAAAAGAACAAGAGTGAGAGCAGCAGCCGAGAAAACAACCGAGGGAAATTCAGAAAAGAGGAGGAGATCGATCGAGGCGGTGCGCTTACACTGAAGGATATAGATTTTGACGACGGAGAAGAAGGCGGCGACTACCGGGGACGGAGGGCCATCATCCAATTCGTTTGATTATCTATTCCCTTATATTTATGATGATTAAGAACATGTCTATGTGTTTATTTAATGTATTCATGAACTAATTTATTATTCTAGGGTTAGACGGATCTTGACTTGAAACTATGTCATTGGTTTTTCATATGGTTTATTTATGTTTTCATGTTCTTAATGCTTTTAATCTACTGGCCATGGATTGAATGATTCCATATTCGTGATCTATCACTCGGGAGAGGGGGTTGTGAATAGGAAAGAATGAATTCGTATCGTGGTAGTTATATTGTTCGGAAGGCCTATAACTCCATAGAAGTCGGCAAAGGAATTACTGCGCTTTTACAATTGTTTGATAATTAATCTTAGATAGGGATATCAAGATTAATGTTAGATAATTACTTCTGCTTAACACCCGGGAGGGGGAGTAGAAACAAATAAGAATTCTCGGCTAGTAAACTAGGAAAACACGACATAGTGGATAGTTGAGTGAAGTCAAACTTCTAGAATCCGTTCTCATTGATTTTCTCCACTTAAATTACCATCTTGTTATCTTTTATTCTATTTTCGTAGATTAGTTTAATAAATATTGCTCTCGATTATCTAAATAAAGTCGAGACTATTCTAATTACAGTACTTGGTGTAACTTAATTTTCAATCCCTGTGGGTTCGACATCCGTACTTTCAAATTCCTATACTAAAACTTGACACCGTACACTTGCGGTACGTTTTACACGCATCACGTGGCCCTTGGCAATTGACACATGCATCGTGACCCATGGACCTTGGCCCATGGCCCATGTCCAGTGGCAATTGGTCAATGGCTCGTGCCCGTGTCCCATGGCCCTTGTAAATTTGTCTATGGCCCGTGAAAAATTGGCTCGTGGCCCTTGACAATTGGCATATGACTCGTAATTGGTTCATGGTCAATACTCGTGATTGGTGGCCAACTGCCCATGGCCCATGACCATTAGCCTATGAACCATGGAAATTGGACCATGACCCCTTGAAAATGGCTCGAGGCCCGTGGCAATTGGCTCATAGCTCGTGCCTCGTGGCCCTTGGCTGTGGCAATTGACCCATTGCCCGTGCCAATTGGCACATGGCATGTGGCCCTTGCCTATTGGCCCGTGACTTGTGGGTCGTGGCCTATGGCCCGTGGCAATTGTTTCATGCTCGTGGCCCTTGGCCAAGGCTCATGGCCTATGGTAATTGGCACATGGCTAATAACTCATGGTCAATGACAAATAGCCCTTGGTAATTGGACCACGACCCATGACAATTGGCCCATGAACGACAATTGGCTCATGGCCCGTGGAATTTGCCTATGGTTCATGGCTAATGGCCCGTGGCAATTGGAACATGGTTCGTGGCTAGTTGCCCGTGGCCAGGACAATTGGAACATGGCTCGTGGCCCATGGCCCTTGGCAATTGCTTCTCGAGCAGTGTTTTGCTAGACTCAATTTTGCTGGCTGGTTGGTCTTTATCATTTTGGTCCAGCTCTCGGTGTTCCTTACCGTGCATATTGGATTCGATGCTTTTATGGGGTCCCATGATTGTAGTGATTTGATGCTTCTTTTGGTTAGGGAGCTTGTACTCTAGTCCGTCATTACCTGCATGAGTCTCCCGACCTTATTTTATTGTACCTTCAAATGTTAAGGAAGACAAATGCGTCTCTCGAAGATCTTGGTGAATTTCATCAAGTTGTTGTAGTTTTTATTTTCAATGGTAATAGGCGAATAGTTGTATCACATTCTAATTGGTTGTTCAGCCATTGTCTCTGTTGTTGTTGTCTGTATAAGGTGGTGTGGTTACCGACCTTAGGTCGATTCCTTCTTGTAATTGTCGATGGTATTTTCTAAAATGTCCGATTGTGTTATAAAAAAAAACATAAAAATGTGCGCTTTGGAGGCTGATCTATAACTTGAGCGCGATTGAATTTTGGTAATAAGATCGATAAAAAATCACTTGATTTTCTATTTTAAAGAAGACAAAATAAAACATGATTCTTTCTACCTTCATAATAGGAAAATTTAAAACAAATTAATACGTAATGGTAATCGATATAATATATATTTTAATTAAAGTTCTTATTGTATGTTGTATGATCTGACTTTATATTGACGTTACACGCACAAAGCCTCAAACCTGCGCCAATGATTAGTTTACCAAAAAGGGAAAAAAACACAGACCAGAGGTCTTAGGATAAGAAGAGTTGTAATATATTCCTATGGCTGAAAATATACGTACATATACGAAATGTAAAACTGGATATACACAAAAACTTGATGTGCTCTTTTCTGATCTAATACCTAGTATTCCATCAAACAACACTGTAACAAAGCAAGAATCAGTTCCCCGAATTCCATCATTAAAAAATATATATTAAAAAGTTCCAATGGATTGCATTGCTATTCAGCAGACTTTGCTAGTTCCTCGTATTTTTGCTCATTATTATGCAGTTTCTCGTTTTAGAAACAGGGCATGGAATCTGAGTTGCTGCGCTGTAGGGTTATCAGGAAATGAGTGGGATAAGAATTCTTCATCATCCAATGAAGGAAGTTTAAAAGGTTCACTGTTTGATTCTTTTACTGATGAGTCTTCCCCTGTTGCTCCCTTTGGAGCAGTGGATGCAGAAATAACTCAAGAAACCATTGATTTCTTTGTTAGTGATGCTGAAGGTGATCCTGATCGTCCATCTCCGGGCTACTCTCCAATAGAACAAGCCCTTTCTTCTTTGCGCCAGCAGAAGGTATTTCGATTCTTGGTTCTGAGATATTGTTTGCTTTGACAAGTTTAATTGATGTTGTGGTGATTAATTGTTGTGAAAATTGTTTAAGTTTGTGATTGTTGTAGATGATGACGAAAGTGGGAATGTTGAAGGGAACCTTGTCATGGCCGCGTCCCACGCGAATCCAACTGCTGTTGCATTCTTGATCAAGCATGGATCAGGCATAGTTTCTGTGGGAATGAGAGGAGACGACCTAAAAAGGCTAGAGCTCCCTTTAATGTCACCCGGAACAGAAGATGATTCTTCGGCTCCTTCTTTCACAATTACAGTGGTATAGATAAACAGAATTTTACGAGGCATTAATAACTAATTTACATGGTTTTCTTTCAAAACAATTCCGGGCGGGGGAGGGGGAACATGCTCTTTACTAGAAAAATTACATATATTTTCATGTTTTTATTTTGGTAGACAATTATATTTGATTCTTTAACATATTTTCTTGTTAACATTTAGGATGCTAAAGTTGGAACGACTACTGGTGTATCGGCATCGGACAGGGCTAGAACGGTCCTTGCCCTCTCATCTCAAAAGTCTAGACCAGAAGATTTCCGAAGACCGGGACATGTATTCCCCCTCAAATATAGAGATGGTGGCGTTTTACGTAGAGTTGGTCACACCGAGGCTTCTGTGGATTTGGTCACACAAGCTGGTTTACCGCCAGTTTCTGTTCTCTCGGCTATAGTAGACAAAGAAGATGGTTCTATGGCCTCCACGTCTAGTTTAAGAAAGTTGGCATCAGATCATAGTATTCCAATGGTTTCTATCACTGATCTTATCAGGTAAGCTTACGTCTAATAATGCTTGATTTTAATAGAAACCAGTATACTTGTAATGAGTTAGAGCGTATTCGTTCCATGCTTGCCAAGAATGATTACAAAAATGAGAAATATGGGACATTAAGCTTAGCCATTTCTGCTAGTTGTCTCGAAATGGAAACTGATTTGAAATATTTTTTTCTTTCAGGTACAGAAGAAAGAGAGAAAAACTTGTTGAAAGAACAGCCATTTCGCGTTTACCGACTAAATGGGGTTCGTTTCAGGCCATTTGCTATCGTTCAAAACTTGATGGAATGGAGCACATAGCCATTGTGAAGGTGATAAAACAAATCCCTGGCTGATACAATAAATATTTGTTAAAAAAACTTCGTTATTCTTCTTTTTTATCTACAGGGAGAAATTGGAAATGGACAAGATGTTCTAGTAAGGGTTCACTCAGAATGTTTGACAGGAGACATATTCGGATCTAGGAGATGCGACTGTGGAAACCAGTTAGATTTAGCAATGCAGTTAATCGAACAAGCTGGCAGAGGTGTTGTAGTTTATCTACGAGGTCATGAAGGGCGTGGAATCGGGCTCGGACACAAACTTCAGGCATATAACTTACAGGATCTTGGACATGACACGGTTGAAGCTAATCTTGAGCTGGGTTTTGCTGCCGATGCACGTGAATATGGGATTGGAGCCCAGGTCGCTAAATCTATTTTTTCTACTTTCCCCCTTTCATCGAAGAAGTATTCGGTCTTTTAGGATTTCTGATTTTCATTCAAAGAGAACATTTTCACATGTCTACAGCTTTGAAGTAATGCAACTTATATCTTTCAATGAAAAAATTTCACGTTTTGATAGTGAGTCGACTTTTATCATAGCTGCACAATCTGACAAACTGATTCTCGACAGATGCTACGAGATATCGGAGTTCACACAATGCGTTTGATGACAAACAATCCAGCCAAATTTACTGGTCTGAAAGGCTATGGTTTGGCAATCGTGGGACGAGTTCCGGTGTTGACTCCTATCACAGACGACAACAAGCGGTATCTGGAAACGAAAAGAATAAAAATGGGTCACGTATATGGATCAGATTTACATGGACCATCGACTGAAACCATCATAAACAAGAAAGATAAACAAGACATATGAAGGAGATCATGTAGATTTGAGTGAAATGTACCTAATCATTTAATCATTTTGTGTATATTTATAAACAAAAACCTAGTCATAAAAACATATTGTATATCACGAATTTTCGAGCTGCATGAAGATCGATTTTTTAGCCATCAATAACAGTTAAGAAACCTAGTGCTGCCTTGTCTTAGATTTGCAGATGAAGGGTATTGATGAAGCTGAAACCACTTGTTATATGCTGATTCAATAATCAAAAGTAAAATATCACAATTAAACATTAACCTCAATCATCTAACATCCACAAGAAACCGAGAGATTATATCCTATGTTGTTACTACTGGTGTGGATATGATCATTGGATGGTGTGTAAATTAAATATTGTGCTAGTAAAGAGGCCAACACTAATTTTATATTTAAGACGAGGGAATAAATAGCTTACATACACTGTTGAAACTAAAAATATATTAGATGCCAAACTGCGACCCTTAAAATGGTTGGAAATTTAAGGTAGACCATTCTTTGAGGTGAATAGAATACTAAAAAACCACTGAGAGACCAAACAAAAGGTCATTGTTTTTAGGATGGTTATTCTCCAAATTTTCCTGTGAAAGAAATATTATTTTGCGGTTAAATCACTATAGATTAGGTTTTTCCAAAACTTTATCAAATTTAACCAGGTTTCGTAAACTGATCAGAATACATAAAGGTAGACTTTTTAAGCTGAAATATGTATAAGCAAATGTTACCTAGTTTCTAGACTTGCAAATTAAATGAAATAAAAGGGACTAAAAAGGCAAGAAAGTCAACACGAGTCACGTCTCACACTCAGCCACTAGGAACATGAAGGTAGTGCTTGATCGGGTTAATTTGATAAAAGATATTTGACTTTTGAAATGATATATTTCATTTAGTTGATATTCACATATTCCATCTATAATATATCATTTCAACAGTTCATGTATAACAGGACACTGCGCTTCTATTGATGAGTAGTGTCAAATAGGGCTGGACGTTCGGGTAGGATATTCGGAAACCCGGCCCGACCTGACCCGATCGGGCAAACAAAACGGGACAGATCGGATAATTTTTTTGAACCTCAATTGGGAATCGGGTACTCGATTGGGTTCTCAATATAAAAAAAAATTTAAATTTGTGAGATTTTCGCCTCTTCCGATCGGGTATCATTTCCTTATATGCGACTCTAATACTTATGCCTGTTAACGGGCTTTTCATTAATTTTACTATCACATCAATGTGAGGATATTGCACGCCAAAAACACAAGTATATACCATCAATGCTAAAGAATCAGTACATTTAAGGCTCCGTTTGGAGTGGTTGATAACATTAGTAATCCTTGTATTACTTGTCATATCCCATGTTTTTTTTCGATTTTTAACACAAATTATCCCACCATATTTATCACACTCTAATCCCACTTTATAACAAAATGACATAAATGCCCCTTCCCGCCTTTTTCACTATCTCAAAATTTGAAATTCCCGCCAAAAAATAATAATATATTATTATGATTATTACTATTATATATATATATACACATGCACGCACATGTGTGTGTATATATATATATATAATAATAATAATAATGTATATAAATTATATATATTATTATTATTATTATTATTATTATATATATGCATATATATATATATTATTATGTAATAATAATAATTATTATTATAATATGTTATTAATATAATAATTTATATATATTATATATATATATACTATTCTTATTATTATTATTATTATGTATATATACACACGGACGCACGTATATTTATATATATATATATATATATTATAATAATGTATATAAATTATATATATATTACTATTATTATTATATATGCATACAATATAGATAGATTAGAATTATGTTATTAGATATAGATAGATTAGGATTATTATTATTCTATATTAGGATTAGAGAGAGAGACGAGGAGGAGGAGGAAGAGGAGAAGAGAGGGATTAGGAGGAGAGATAAGGAAGAAGAAGAGAAGAGGAGAGAGGAGAGATTTTTTCTATCTCTACAGAGACCCCCTCTGAGAGAGAGAGAGATTCTGTTCTTATCTAGAGATTTCTATTATGATTATTATTCTTCTATATTATGATCACTGGAGGAGAGGAAGATTCTCTTCTCTTCCTATTTATTAGATATAATTTTATGATTCTCTCTCTAGATCCTTTAGAGAGATATTTTCTTCTTCTGGTTCTTCTTCTTCTTTATTTCTTTTATTCTTCTCCTATTTTTTTTATTCTCCTAAGAAGATCCTATTCTTACATATTATATATACTATTATTATTATATATACATACATACGTATATATATATATATATATATATATATATATATATTACATTACTTATCATATCCATAACTTCAAACGGTACCTAACTTATTCAGAGATTAGTAGTTGAAAAGTATCAGCCAGATAAAAAAAGAGGAAAAGAACACCTTCAAAAGAAAAAGGATAAGAAACACAGAAGCTAATCCTATCCCTACATCTGAATAATGGAACACCCAAGAGAAGAGCCACAAATTCCTGGAAGTATCTGACTTCCTCAAATGATTTCGAGCACGTATATTTCGCCTCATAACATAAAAACTAAATCGAACAATGTGCAGAAGCGAGACCAGTGTAGTCCTTGAACTCTTTGATCAAGAAAGGCAATCAAAAGTGTGCCAAACTGTATACTAGAATCCACGAGAGCTGCGGGAAAGTAGGAAAAATAGTTAATGATCGTGATGATATGCAATGGTATATTAGATGGGTGATGACTTGTCCGAGGAAATGTATAACATACCAGAAAGAGGCATACTGACGCAAAGAGTCCCTCTTGAAGAAGGGATCCATGACCGCCAAAATCGTCTTCATCAATTTTAAGTACAATTGCATAGTACGTGTAGATAATAGCAGTGGATAACACCACAAATCTGAAAATAAAAGAAATTGGTAACAGGAATTAGTGAGAGATAGTTCTATCCATTTCATTCAAATAGTAAACAAAACCATCCCATTGACACAAACCCGGTGCACGAAGCTCCCTCTATGACGTTGAGTCATAGTATTAACAAATAAGTGCATTAAATTTACTTTTCATTGGAGGATAAATCATTTTTCTTCCTAGGAGACGCACATTATGAAAAACGTAAAATACAAAGCCTTGGAATATCATCGTTCCGTTAAGAATGTTTGTGCAATCCTTACAAGTATTGAATTTGTGGCGTGCCTAGCTAATAGCCTTTCAAAAATCCAACACCAACTCCTAAAACTGCTAACCATTGTCGATAATTTGGTTCAAACATAGTTAAACTTGAAACCACCACATATGGATGAGTAGAGAAAGAAGAGCAGTACCAGCAAATTCCAGTCAGAGGGAATGCATATGTTGTGCTTTATTCCCCCATAACTTCTCACTTATCACACAACAATTCTACCTCATTATGTCTGTCCAGTAACTAACTTTGTGAAAATATATTAATGACACGCAAATGTGAACTTCATAAACATTCGCAAGAAGATGTCCACCGCAAAATAGTTACAGGCGGAGTCTAACATTCAAGCACCCTCTTTGCACACAAATCTGGGCTAAGCCCATGCACCAGCCTGATCTTATGTTTCATGTTATACCAATTAGAGCTAAGAACTCAAGTTGCGCCGACCACAAAATTTTCAAATTCCAGATGCTTAGGCAAATTTTACAATAAGCCATGCCAATAATTATAGCAGTGTGCCACTTTGTACCCATGTCATCGTGCACTGTATTTGGAAGCTACGAATTTCTGACCCGTGTTTTTCACTGTCTCAATCATATCAAGATAGCAAGTTGTGCATCGCAGTAATGAGACATATCAATATACCTTCACATTGTAACCTAATTATGCATTTGCATCAAGGACGTAGAATTGAAAAACTCTTAGCAAACAAATTTATGGGAAATGTTCCCGTTTATTATATTAGAGGAACTTCACAATCCGAGCATGTCATATGGAGGATACAAACATGTGAGTATGAAAATATACAAGTCTTCAATCATGCAACTATGTAGGTCAAAAACACAAAACAAGTTTGCTGTAAACAATGGCAGGTTTAAGCCACAAAACCTTTGGCTTCCTTCCATTACATCTAATTCATGTGTGTTCTCTAGATGCTTCATCAAATACTTGTACTACGGTTGCTTAAGAAGGTAAAGAAACTCAAGTAAAATGAATTAGTTTGATTGATTCCAACAAGAAAAAGACAAGCAACAACCACAACTCTCAGTAATTAGTATGGTGACATGATTCAAGATTGTCGTGGTCACAAACAGTGGAAAGTCATATTATAATCTTCCATGATTTAGATCCATAGCAGCTGTCATGCTAAATTTATAAGTACACCAAACAAACCAAAAGCAGCGACTACTAGAAAGAACAGATCCAAAAAACAGCAACTTACAAGAGCAACCAGATACCCCCAACTAATGGAATTGCACCCCATAGTAATCCAAATACAAGGGCTAATGCTTGTCTGATCCAATGTAAGACATCACAAAGTTGATCCTGTAACAGATAAGAAGTAACTATCAATGGAATAACAATAATTGCATTTGGTTCCATAGCAACACTATAAGAAATAATGTTTTCCACACATGAACGTGTTTATAAATGTTTGTTTCAGTTTATTTCGTAAACATGTGATCGGTACGACAATACAGCTGCTTGTGACATAAGTGTCGTATAATGGCTGATGAATACTCAGCTTTATAGAAGCAGATATCCATGTATCATTCACTTCCCTGGTAAACAATTCACGTTAAAGGTGAAATTTCATTGGAACATTGATCTAAAATATTCCTTAAAACTGGTACAGTAACGACTGCATGCCTTTCTTTCCTTTCAACATTTGACTACGATAATCCTTAAAATCACTACAGAAAATGAGGCACACCTTTCTCTCCCCTTTTCTCTATGATCATTACAGTAACACAAGTTCACTTAAGCATGATTCCAAACTCGGTAGAGTTAACCAGATAGGCTTGACTATAATTGGTTACAGCCAAGCTCTAGACAATAATGGTTAAGATTATTTGAAATTCAACAAGATAAAGACGAAGAAGGTCCCAGCTTCACTAGCTCTCAACTATTTCAAGATGTCAAAGGCAACTGCACGTCTATGCGGAAATGGAAGAAACAACCCAGTACCGGCAGCATGACATTATTAAATAGAATCCTTTTTTAGGTTGGATCAAATTCCACGGTAGCAAAATCCAACCGTACATGGAATCCTAATATATCCTCCATCAACAGGATTACCTTTTACTTCCTATAATCTTATGTAATATAAAAAACATCAAATTTTCACGGCATTACACAATAATAACCCTACTTTTCTCGTGCATACATAATAAACCATGCTACTCCTTAGTCCTTACCCTTTCACTGTTTAGTTGTTCACTAGAATGCCATTTCTTAATTGGAATAGATGATAAGTTAATGGATGATATTAAAATGCATCACAGTTATGTATGTGTTGTAACTTACATCATATCCACGTTCCAATAAGTGAAATGAAAACATAGTCTCACTATTTTGTATATATCTTTACAAAACTACCTCCTCCTTAAAAAAACTACCTCTAAATTTAATCCATAA
Source organism: Haberlea rhodopensis (assembly GCA_907163345.1). Lineage (NCBI taxonomy): Eukaryota > Viridiplantae > Streptophyta > Magnoliopsida > Lamiales > Gesneriaceae > Haberlea > Haberlea rhodopensis. The sequence goes on from CAJQUN010000013.1 coordinate 10,369,744, forward strand.
ACAAAAATCAAACTGATGATTTCATATACAATTTCCCCAAAAAATCTTAAATAAGACTAAACCTCACTTGTGTAATTGAAAAAATACAACTAGTTCATTTCAACTTCGCCACACGGTTAGAATTCTAGATTCTCATTGTTTTTTCCAAGTGCAGATCATGATATTAATATGCATCACAACTGATAGATTTACCCTCTCAAATCTAATAAACTTCATAATTTCAATTAAATGCACCACCAAATAAAAAAAACTTACCTTTAAGATATTTCACCTCATATAATTGATCACTATACTTAAAAATCATAATCATGGCAAAAAAACAACATTTTCTCAAACTGTTAACCAATTGTACTGACTACAAACGCAAAAACAATTTAAAACACGAAAAAAAAAACTCGTACCTTATCCCAAGAAGCATCAGGGTCTAATAGCTTCGCCAATTTAAACGGCGACGACTGACTATTGTGATCGGATTGCTGCAATTCCTGTTGGAGATTCAATTTCCCCGATTTCCTTTCTCTCATTCTTATTCAAAATTAAACAATAAGAAACAAATCCCTCCGGAAAAACAGTAAAATTACGGTGCTTTTTACGAATTCAAGGCTCCAAATAAAAGGAATATGAATTTTAAGATTGCGAATTGTAACAAGAACGAGTCAGACAAACAACAATTTATTAGCTCTATATTTTTATTGATTTTTTTTATTTTTTGACGAGTTTGATAAATTTTTATTGATTTTTATGGAATTACGAATTCGAGAAATTAGATAGATTTTTATTGACTTTTGTAAAATTACACAGAGTTAAAATAAATATGCAATATTAAAAAAAACACATCTCCAAATGCATATATCATCTTACTCCAGGTCATAAAGTTCTTTTGAGGCATGCGTTCAAATACTGTAAGTTTTTATTTCTTTTATCTATTTTCTCTGATGGAAACCATGATGTTTGATATGAGAAAAATAGGTATGCCATTAAGTATGCATTTTGCGTATCACTTAATCTTCAATCAGTTGTTAGATAAACAATTGTTTCATATAAAATGTTTCATTTTCCTGAAAAAAGTTAATTGCAGCACCGAACACCGTTGATAAGTTTTTCACTAATTTCTTCTTTCCTTCGACAAAATAGAATTTGATCACACATATTGAGAAAACTACTGATTATTCAAAATTGGTTCTGTCACACCCCGAAACCGGAGCGCGTGACACCGGCGTTGAATCCAAATATGAAATTCGAATACAACAAGCCTCGTATACAGATCTTTGATAAAACCAGTCTATTTATTCCAAAATTATTAAATTATCTTTACAATTGCTATTACAAAATACTATTCTCTAGGATTAAATCAAAGATACGGAAGCGCAAATAAAACTAATAAATTTCTTTGAAGGTTCTCCGTGGATCATCTCCAAAAATTATTCTTGTTCTTCTTCCTCGATCTCTTCTTTTCGTCTTTGTTTTCGAAGCGTGATTGCGCAAATTACATGTTGTAGAAAATAGCACAAAATCTCCTCTTCCTTTGCCTTGAAGGTTTCGAATAATGGGTGTGTGATGTGTGAGAAGATTTTCAACCATGTAAAGTGTAGGGTAATCCTTTCTTTGTATGGTGTAATGTGGTTTTAATGTGAGGATGAATGTCCAATTTATGTCCACTATTTTGGCTCCCAATTGGCAAGACTTTAGTGTATGATGTGTGGATGTTGCTAATGTGATTGGGAGGCAATTAAATGGGATTGAGTGATGTGATTTTAATGTAGGAGGAATTTAAATTGGGCTCCTTAACTTTGGTCATTTAGTGTCATGATTTGGCAAGGCAATGAATGTGAATATGTATCTTGGTAGGATAATCTTTTCTTTGGTATGGTATAATATGATATAATGTAGGAGACTTAATTGCATCCCATAATTTTGGTCTCCTAATGACAAGATTTGAGTCAAGTAATGAATGTGGTCAATAATTGGTAATGATAAAAGAATTTATTGACAATTACAAAACTTTGACATCTAATGACATGATTTAAGCAAACTATTAAATATCTTTATATTAGAATGAATGGGATTGAATTGTGGTTGTAAGAGATTGAATGGTGGCAAGATTTGGGTTAGGCATTTAAATGTCATTGAATGACTTATGACAAGGTTTTGGACAAGGCCATTGAATGGTTTAATTATGCACTTTCAAAAATGTAGGATTAGTGTATGAATTATAGTCCATAAACTTTTATCTATTCATTGCAAGATTTATGATTGATTATTATTTTCAATGATTTCTTAATTATCTACAACTTTAAATTATTTAAAAGTTTACAAACTAAAATCATATAACATATGTATTATCTCCTAACAACTCTAATAGGTTATAAACTTAAATATGTGATTAAAAGTCCACAAGATTGAATAATATAATTAAATCCATCCATAATGTAAAGCTATTATTTTAATTACTTTTCAATGTTATCTCGGTATCACGTAATTTGTTTGACCAAAATTCCGGGTCTTCACATCCCTCCCTCCTTATTGGAAGTTTCGTCCTCGAAACTTGAGTCGTCTTCAGAAATACATCACATAAGCACGTAACACATATCACATAGTGGCTTCTTTGGGTTCAAGAGGTGGCTCCAATGTGCATAGCACTTTGCTCATTGGATTCAAGAGGTGGCCCCCGTTATGTGTAGCACTTTGCCCCGTCGGTTCAAGAGGTGGCTCCCACATAACGTGGCACTTTGCTCCTCCGATTCAAGTGGTAGCTCCTACACACGTAGCACTTTGCCCCGCCAAGCCTTTACTTGCACATTTACACAAAAACTCACAATGACTTATTGGATTCAAGAGGTGGCTCCCATGCGCATAGCACTTTGCTCATTGGATTCAAGAGGTGGCCCCCGTTATGTGTAGCACTTTGCCCCGTCGGTTCAAGAGGTGGCTCCCACATAACGTGGCACTTTGCTCCTCCGATTCAAGTGGTGGCTCTTACACATGTGGCACTTTGCTCCGCCAAGTTCTTACTTTCACATAAACATAATACAACTTATTGGATTCAAGAGGTGGCTCCCGTGGCATAGCACTTTGCTCTTAAGGATCAAGAGGTGGCTCCCATGCATGTGGCACGCCCACATCATGTAGCACTTTGCCCCGCCGAATCAAGTGGTGTCTCCTACACACGTAGCACTTTGCTCCGCCGAGTCCTTAGTTTTACATAAACATATGACAACTTATTGGATTCAAGAGGTGGCTCCCGTGTGCATAGCACTTTGCTCTTAAGGATCAAGAGGTGGCTCCCATGCATGTGGCACATCCACATCATGTAGCACTTTGCCCCGCCGAATCAAGTGGTGGCTCCTACACACGTAGCACTTTGCTCCGCCAAGCGTACCTTCACATACACATATTACAACTTATTGGATTCAAGAGGTGCCCCCCATTATGTGTAGCACTTTGCCCCGTCGGTTCAAGAGGTGGCTCCCACATAACGTGGCACTTTGCTCCGCCAAGCGTACTTTCACATACACATATTACAACTTATTGGATTCAAGAGGTGGCCCCCATTATGTGTAGCACTTTGCCCCGTCGGTTCAAGAGGTGGATCCCACATAATGTGGCACTTTGCTCCGCCAAGCTTACTTTCACATACACATATCTCTTAATTTTTCAGTTTAAAAATACTAAAACTTTTTAGAATTCAAACCACACACATACTTTCCATATTCGTGTGAATATTTAAAGCATACTAAATTATTTCGAAAACAAAGAATGATGTATCTTAACTTTAGAAAAGTGAGCAAATAGAGTTCCGAGTTTCCACTTGGGATGAATGTTTAAAGTTGTTGCGTATGAGTGTAACCATGGAATAACACAATTCCAGATACATTCGAAGAGTAAATTAAAATTTTACTAATTAAACTGAGAGGTTCACCACGAAATCCTAAACAAAGAAAATCATCACTATGATACCCAAGATTTATTCTTTATTATCCTTAAGATATTGCATACTAGAAAAACTAGTCTATTGTTTCTCCGTCTCCTAAATCCCCTTCAACATCTTCCAGTATCATATGATCTCCATCTTCCATCAGGAAATTTATCATAGACTGTTTGTAGGCGACTTCCTGTGCCAATTCATTCCTCTCATTTATGAGGGCTTGAATTTGAGTCCACATGTTCTCCCGATGCTCATTGAACTCCTGCTCGAAGCGTTCTAACCGTTTGCACTTATTAATGTGGACTTTCATAAGTGTTTTGTTGTCCTCCATCGCTTTTGTAAGTCGCTCTTCGGCACGATGATGGTGGTAGGTCATCCTTTGGGCCTTGTAATGATAGTAATTGATTATCTCCAACAATTCTGTCTTGTCTCGCATCTCCTTGTCTTGGAATATTTTAAATTCGATTATCTCATGCTCCTTCTTTTGGATCGAACTATTTTGAGCATGAGTCATCGCAGCCTACGACGTATCGAAAAAATGTTATGGTGGATGAGGAATTGAAGGATGAGATTTTGTGAGTTAGAATTCTTTGAGGAGAAAAATTAGATCATCAATTGGTTCCGTTTCGGTTGCTGAATTTTGAAATTGACAAATGATTTTTCTTAGAAATGATGTGAGCGTAAATAACACGATTTGGATTGGAATAATCTGCTTCGGTGGTTCAAAAATCGAGGGCAAGAATTTGAGAGATTAGGATTTAAAAGGCGTGGATTGGGGCTTCAAGAATTCGATCACTCAAGGTTTGGAATTTCTAAATTGTTTGAGGGCTATTAATATACATGTTATGAGGATTCATAAACCAAAATTAATTTAAATTTGGTGTTCCGAGTTGTGTGAAATTGATGCCCGAAATTTTCGCAGATTAGGGTTCTAGGGCGAGAATCTCGATCCAAAATTGAGTATCTTTCCTTGTTTGTGATTTTGATTGGATAGAGGGCTTTTGTTCAACATGATATATGGATCATAAACCCAGAATTAATTTTAGATTGGTGTTCGGATAAAGGAGCTATCGAATTTGGAAACTTTCAAAAGTTTAGGGTTCTTGGGACGTAAATCGTGGTCCTCAATTGACGCCTTTGCTTCGTTTGGTAGTCGTTAAGGACATAGGGCTTTTATTACTGGTATGATTTCGAGCAAGTTCCCGAATTTAATTTGATTTTTGTGTTCAAATGTTTGATTAAATAGGTAGTGAATTTTTTTTGTAATTTAGGGTTCTAATGAGGCGAAAATCTTGTTTCGAAATTGAACACTTTACTAATTTATAATTTTGATTTGATAAGGGGTTTTTGGTAGGGATTAAATATCGGTCATGAACCCAAAATTAATTTGAAATTGATGTTCGGATTGATGGAGAAATCGATGGTCGAAATTTTTCGTCATTTAGGGTTTATAGAGCGTGAAGTGCGGCTCGAAATTGATCGTCTTACCTTGTTTATGATTTGAATTCAATAAGGGGCTTTTATTATGGGAACAATTACGATTGACATACCAAAGTTAATTGGAATTTCATGTTCGAATCGTCTCTCAAATCGGGTGTTGAAATTTCGAAAAGTTTTAGGGTTCTTGAGCTTGAATTTAGGCTCAAAATCGGAAGACTTCCCTTGTTGTTTATTTAAATTATTTCAGATGGCTTTTAATATATACGTCATGTGGAACATTTTCCCGGAACTAATTCAAATTCTATGTTCGGATTGATGGGAAAACGGATTTGGGAATTTTCAAAATTTTCGGGTTCTTGGGGCCAAATTTTTGGTCCTTAATTGACGTCCTTACTTCGTTTGGAAATCTTTAAGACCAGAGGGCTATTATTAATCATACCATGAATGGTAATACTTTAAATTTAATTCGATTTTTATGTTCGGATTCGAGAGAAATTAAAGCTTAGAGTTTCGGCTAGGGTTCCAGATTGGGGTCGAAATTTCAATCAAAAATTAAGCACTTTCTTTAATTTGTTAATCCCATTGGTTAGAGGGCTTTGGTTCGATGTATTTCAGGGAATAAAAACCCAGATTTAATTTGTGTTTGGTGTTCGGAAATGGGAGAAATCGATGGCTAAAATTTAGGGCAAAATTAGGGTTCTTGGCATGAAATGCGATATGTAATTGTTGACTGAAACTCGAAATTAGTTTAGGGCTTTGGATCGACGGGATTCAAGGGTTAATATCCCAACTCCGATATAAAACCCATGTTCCGGTGGCTTCGAAATCCGAAAACGTTTCCGAGAGTTTGAGAGCGAGTTTCGATCTGTAAATGGCCATCTTAACGCCGTCCGTTCCGCCAGTTACCTGCACCTTGGCTACGTCCGAGAGAGGCGGTCACGATGATGAGTCGATCGTCCGGCAAAGTCTAGTGGCGGCGAGGCGGGGTTGCTCAGGTTAGCAGCCTCGTTTTCTGTCCAATTTTGCAGATTTATTATTATTATTATTTTAAAATTTTCAGATTGTTAAATCATGATTCCCAAATTGTTTTCGATTTACTCAGTTGGTCTATTAGATCCGGGATTTATATTCCGGTTGATTTATATCAACTAGAAATTCTTTCCCAACGGGACCATGGAACCTGGTTTCGCTCTGATACCACTAAAATGTCACACCCCGAAATCGGAGCGCGTGACACCGACGTTGAATCCAAATATGAAATTCGAATACAACAAGCCTCGTATACAGATCTTTGATAAAACCAGTCTATTTATTCCAAAACCATTAAATTGTCTTTACAATTGCTATTACAAAATACTATTCTCTAGGATTAAATCAAAGATGCGGAAGCGCAAATAAAACTAATAAATTTCTTTGAAGGTTCTCCATGGATCATCTCCAAAAATTATTCTTGTTCTTGTTCTTCTTCCTCGATCTCTTCTTTTCGTCTTTGTTTTCGAAGCGTGATTGAGCAAATTACATGTTGTAGAAAATAGCACAAAATCTCCTCTTTCTTTGCCTTGAAGGTTTCGAATAATGGGTGTGTGATGTGTGAGAAGATTTTCAACCATGTAAAGTGTAGGGTAATCCTTTCTTTGTATGGTGTAATGTGGTTTTAATGTGAGGATGAGTGTCCAATTTAGGTCCACTATTTTGGCTCCCAATTGGCAAGACTTTAGTGTATGATGTGTGGATGTTGCTAATGTGATTGTGAGGCAATTAAATGGGATTGAGTGATGTGATTTTAATGTAGGAGGAATTTAAATTGGGCTCCTTAACTTTGGTCATTTAGTGTCATGATTTGGCAAGTCAATGAATGTGAATATGTATCTTGGTAATCTTTTCTTTGGTATGGTATAATATGATATAATGTAGGAGACTTAATTACATCCCATAATTTTGGTCTCCTAATGACAAGATTTGAGTCAAGTAATGAATGTGGTCAATAATTGGTAATGATAAAAGAATTTATTGACAATTACAAAACTTTACTAAATGTCATTGAATGGGATTGAATTGTGGTTGTAAGAGATTGAATGGTGGCAAGATTTGGGTTAGGCATTTAAATGTCATTGAATGACTTATGACAAGGTTTTGGACAAGACCATTGAATGGTTTAATTATGCACTTTCAAAAATGTAGGATTAGTGTATGAATTATAGTCCATAAACTTTTATCTATTCATTGCAAGATTTATGATTGATTATTATTTTCAATGATTTCTTAATTATCTACAACTTTAAATTATTTAAAAGTTTACAAACTAAAATCATATAACATATGTATTATCTCCTAACAACTCTAATAGGTTATAAACTTAAATATGTGATTAAAAGTCCACAAGATTGAATAATATAATTAAATCCATCCATAATGTAAATCTATTATTTTAATTACTTTTCAATGTTATCTCGGTATCACGTAATTTGTTTGACCAAAATTCCGGGTCTTCACATCTGTCACGCCCCGGGCCCGTGCTCGCGCAAGCGCGACTGCACAATGGGCTTCTATAGCAACTACTTCGTATCCGTCCTCGCTCTACGAAAATGGTTAACCCAAGTTGCTTTAATAGTCCATTGTAAGCCTTTATAAACCACTTTAAATTTTCATCCACAACCAATGTGGGACAATGGTATTACAATCACCCCTCCTTTAGAACGCGACGTCCTCGTCCGGACCTAACTCATTGATCCACCGGCACCGGGAATCTAGAGGTGGCTCCTGCAGGTTCAATAGGTGGCTCCCGTCATGTAGCACTTTGCCCCGCAGGTTCAAGAGGTGGCTCCCACGCACGTGGCACTTTGCCCCGCAGGTTCAAGAGGTGGCCCCCGTCGTGTAGCACTTTGCCCTTTTAGGTTCAAGAGGTAGCTCCCACGCACGTAGCACTTTGCCCCGCATAGCACTTATCTCCCGGTGTTTTCTGCCGGTGACCGGCTCTGATACCATTCTGTCACGCCCCGATCCCGGGCCCGCGCAAGCGCGACTGCACAATGGGCTTCTATAGCAACTACTTCGTCTCCGTCCTCGCTCTACGAAAATGGTTAACCCAAGTTGCTATAATAGTCCATTGTAAGCCTTTATAAACCACTTTAAATTTTCATCCACAACCAATGTGGGACAAGGGTATTACAGGTTCCATTGATGCTTTTTCCTTTTACTTCTCAAGAAGAAATTAAGGGTGTGTTTGCGATTGCTTATTCAAAGCATTTCAATGTTGCTTTTGCTTAAAGTTGGAAAACGTTGATTTTAAGCAAAAGCACTGAGTGTTTGTTATTTAAATAAAAAAACAGCTTAATAAAGTTAAATTAATTACGAAATTGCCACAAAACAACTTAAAACAGTCAAAAGCATATCATGACCTGCTTCTTTGCTTCTGTTTTTTTCTTCTTATTTTTAGAGAAACAATAGCAGAAGCAAACAAATAAAACACCCAAAAACTGCTTTTTTTAACTGAAAAGCAAATAAGCAGTTTTCATAAGCAATTGCAAACACCTACTAAGTTGTTTTAATTTTATAGATGAAGTGTGTCAGGTTTCTAGTATGCTTAGTTGTTTCCTTGGTTTTTTGTAGTTTATGAGGTAAATGTGTTTTGTAAATTTACCATGGGAATACCTAGTGGGGAGATGATGTGAGGATCGGCTACTATATGAAAAAAAGTGTGCTTATAATTTTTTTTATGGACCGTAAGTGTAAGACTTGATAAAAGTCCATACAAATCTCTATGGTGTGTTGTTCACAATTTTTTATTTTTTTCAGTTGTACCTAGAGCTTTAAGATTTGTATATAAAGAATTCCACAAGTGTCATTAAAAATCTATTGAAATTTGGATAATTATAGACTTTTATGGAGTTCTTAAAAGTAACGTTTGAATACCACCTGATTTTTTTAAAAACTCAATGAAAGTCAATTTTGAATATTAATTGACTTCTATAGAGTTTATAAAAGTTTATATTGAATATCAGTTAACTTCTATTGGGTCATTAAAAGCCTAGATTGAATACCACTAGACTTTTAAATCCCACGAGAATCATTAAAAGTCTACAACCAATACACCCCCTAAAATAGTTGGAAATAATAAGAAGAGAGAATAGGGGAAATTAGATGTAAAATATGTTTATCTAAAATTAGTCGGAGTATTTTTTTTGGAAAATAAAAGTTTTTTAAAAATGTTTACACATTAGTCAAAATATTTTAAATTTTAAAGGATTAGTTGAAATAGAGCCAAAATTATATTTTTCAAGTTTACTTTTTTGAGTAATTTTAAAATGAATTTCTACATAAAATACCTTTTTTGTTTAGAAAAAGTCCTTTTTAAAAGTTCTTTCAACGCTCTTCTAATGTGATCGGATTGGATGTAGGATTACATTAGGACTAGGTTTAGTGCATTTATAATTTATATAGCAATATAAAATAAAAATTTAATATATTATATAATATTATAATTTATAATTAAATAAAATGCAATAAAGTTATACTAAAAAAACTAATAAAATATGAAAGAACAATCTAAAAGGGATTGACAATTGAGCTTCTCCATCCGACATGCCCCCCCCCCCCCCCCCCCCCACCACCACACACACACACACACACACACTATCACTTTATCGGAAAATTCGATTCCACTACTCTAAAAATGAATCCATCAAAAATCATTTGGGCAGAATCCCATGCTTGATACCCATTTCCCCATCCTTCCAAAATCATTTGGGGAGTCTCCCATTTTTTATACACATTTAGGGATAATTTTGGGTATTTGATACAGTGGCACATGACCCATTTTGACACCTTTGTTGATCATTTAACAGTTTTTATATAATAAAGATTTCAAATATGAATACATAATATGCAATTAAACCACTAAATATTAACTCCAATGTTTACTATTATCATATTTTGAAAAAAATTCCCATACTTACAAGTAATTTTGGTTAGTTTTAAGGCCAAAAAAACCTTAATTTTAAAATTAGTTACAAATTTGTTAGGACATTTATGCAAACCTCCTTACTACTCGGATTCCATTGGCATAAAAAGACATACTATAAAAAGCAAAATTAAAAAAAAAATAAAAAAAAATTGTCACCCACAATATAAATTAATAACTGAGAAAATTGTCAAACAACACAACATTATGGATCATGTGTGACCGCAGAATTCTAATCATTCCACACGTGGCAACATCTCACATTTCTATGGCTTAGAGAGGGGTTTGTTTGATGACGTTCTTAAGAATAATGCTCTAAAAAACATCATTACCGTTCATTTAAAATCTTTTGAAAAAAAAGATTCTACGTTCAGTTTCTTTACCGCGACCTTCTATCGCCGGTGAAGTATTGGGTGTCTACCGATAGATCAGGACGGAGAGATCAATGGCATAAGATAAGAGTTTGGGTTTAAGCAATGATGATGTTTGGCGTGGTTTTGGCTATCTTTTACCACCAGGAAATTATAAGGAATTGAGGGAGTTATTCTTTGTTTCTTTATTGTATTTGTCTCTTGTTCTTTCCAGATGTAGGATCGATTGGAGGATTTTGATAATGAGAATGGGAAATTCAAAATCCTATCTTAGATTTGTTGTGTCGGAGGAAAAATCTGATTTTGAGTTGTTGTGAGTGCAATTTATAGGAAAAATCCGCAGGGTTTTTGTTCTTGGAAGGAAATTTAGTGGAATTTGGATGAAATCTATGGCCGCCTGAAGAAAGATTGGTTCTTTGAAGGTGAATGATTCAAATTCTGGGGTCCTTTGATTTGTAGGATTGGTAAAGTTGTAGTCTTTGGTTTAAATTCAAGAAAAAACTCTGAAAAGTATTAGTAAAACTTGGATTGTGTAATTTGTGGATTGAAGTTGGATTCTTTTTAAAAGGTCCATATAATTGGCCTTGAAAGAAATTTTAGATCATTTGAGTTGATCGTTCAATCATTTGCATGCAATCTTTTTTTTTTTTTTTTTTTATAATTATCGTAAATACGCTGACGCATAAAATCATTGTGTGCTTGTTGTTACATATGCTATTTGAAATTCCTTTCAGTTGTTTTTGTTGGGATGCATTTTTCTTCTTTTTGTTGGACAGCCGTGAAATTTTTCGTGCCATTATGGACGAGAATAAATGATTTATTATAGCCAAAAAGAACTTGTTATTTCTTTCTTCGATCTAGCCAAGATAAATAATGCCATTCTTTTCTGATAATAGTGAAAAATGGCAGTGCTTTCTGTTTTATGAATTATCCCAGATATGATTGCTGAGTTATGGTGTTGCAAAAGAGGTTAGACTATGGTTTCAATGGCTATCAGGTGCCTCCCACTCCACGAGCTGCTAGATCCGTCAGGGTAATTGTCGCCTTTCCTTGTATCCTGTTATTGTCATATTCCCTTTTTCACCTTGATCACTTGAAAAGCCTACTATACTCATTTCATTTCGTTAAAACTTTTTTTAGAGGAGGTGCTTGTTTAAGAGCAAAGTGGATGACCGACAAATGTGTGCATTTGATTTATTGGCTACAGTAGCAGGAAAGTTACTGTTGGAAGGGGAAAGTTCTCCGCCCTTGTTAGATTCGTTTTCCAAAAAGGAGCATCTTGTGGAAGGTTCAGTTGGGAAAGAAGAAAAAAATGAAAATAATCCTTTAGAAGAAAAATCTTGTGATCAAGATTGCTATGAAAGGGCTTTTCTGTTCCCTGATCTTGTCACAGAAAATTCCAACGAAATTTTGTCTCAAAATGACCAAATCTCGAGGCCTGCATCTGGAATAACGACATCTAATTGCTCTGAAAAGAATAGTTCTGCTGAACATTTGGCTAATGATTGTTGCAAGCTACAAGTTGGGATTTTTACACCTCTAGTAAATCCTGATTCCTCAGCTTGTAGGATATTTGCTGATAGTGGATCTGAGGGTGAAATTAGGAAACATATAAAATTGGAATCACCAATTAATCAAAATTCGTCGACATGTAATGGACTTGATTTGTTCCATCCAGTGGCTTGTGACAAAAAGCCTTCCAGATCAGTTAACTCCGTTGATAGTGAAAAGCTTCTCTTTTGTGGGGACCATTCTCCTTGTGGTTCTGCTCCTGTTAATGGGGACAACGTAAAGTTAGTTTCTAGAGATGATGACGATACTTCTTCTACGTGCACTGGACCCCAAACCAGAATTAAAACGTTTAGGCCATCACCAGGAGTTGGGGATAGGAAAATTGGGAAGTTGCTAGCATCTAAACCTTATAAAGTAGCTCCGCCTGTTAAGGATGATGAAAGATATAATGCTGGTGAGTTATTTATTTTCTGTCATGATTTGACAAGTAATTGTACTGTGTATTAAAGTTGGCATTTCATGTTTCAGATACGGAAAGATGTAAAAACCTTGTCAGTAAGAGATGTTTCAAGAGACAGAGGTCGCCAAGGGACTATCCTTTCAAAAAGAGGAAGTTTTATGAATGTAGTAGCTCAATGTCTAATTCTGACGAGGGCAACAGTGGAGGCACACTAGGCTCTCGTCCCACACTGTCACGACAAGGTAATTTCTGCCCCCAACCCCTTAAAAGACACTCGTTCGTGCAGAATCATGGAAGATGAGATACATTTTGAATGTTGAAAATCCGTGTTGAACTTGGGCTAGCAGCAATTGACCCTGTTTTGCATGTTGGTCCATCGAATTTTGGGGGTTGGACCAACTTACTATTTAAAAAATTTATGATGCATCAGCCATAATTTTAATTTTTGTTATAACGGTAAATATTATGTCCTATAATTTGTTTCTGTGATCGCTGCACATGCGTTGCTTCAGTTGTTTTTGAATTTAACTCAAAATTATAGGGATACACACAATATTATATGCAACGATTTACTAAATATTTACTCATATATAGATCGTGCTTGAATACATAGATTTTTTAGATTAAATAACAATGAGCGAAACTCGGACTTCTGCAGCTGGTGAACGTGCATCCTTCCACACCAACAATCCCCAAGGTACTAGAGCTTTTCTCGGGTTAATTCTTTTTTTTAAAAAAAACAAAGATGTACTCAACGTTTGAGAGGATTCTCATAAATATTTTTCGTGTGACTCAGTGGAGCTGAAGATTAGATCTTTCAGGGTTCCCGAGTTATTTATTGAAATACTAGAAACTGCAACTGTTGGTTCTCTGAAGGTATTTGAACTCTATCCAGACTCTTCTAGTTGACGAATTCAACACTCATGCATCATTTGCTAACAAAATATCAATAATTTAAATATCTTCCTTGCCAACCTCATCTTATTCTTTTTCTGTAATGGAATTCAAGTCCCCTTCTTTCAGTAGTGTATTGCATTATCGGTGTATCTAATATTCCGCAGAAAACAGTAATGGATGCAGTGAATGCAATACTTAGCGGTGGGCTACGTGTTGGGGTTCTTCTTCAGGGTAAGATTATTAGAGACGATAACATAACATTGTTGCGGATGGGAATTTCTCAGGATAACAAGATGGATACTTTTACTCTCGAACCCAGCATTTCTCAATCCCCATTACAATCATTTCCTGATAACCGACCTCGTCAACTTCTGCATAACGATCCTCAGCCACTTGCTAGGTGTTTCTCTTGTTTCCATACTTTCAACTTTAATATCTCTGGAGCAATTACTTCATTTTCAGCGTTTTTTTTCCCTCATTGAACATGTTGGTAAAGCCATACCACCTGATCTAATATAATTTATGACACGTAGACATGCAGTTGGCAAGCTCGATAAAGCTTTATATAATCTGTGGAGGTGATTTTTTTTACTTCCTAGAATAAGGACAAGCTCTAATCTAATTGGCCTGCTATGCTCGAATTCGTGCAACGGCTGCAACAATTAACAGTCCGCCTGGATTTCCACCAGGTACCCTCCAACTAGGGGTATCAGTCGAAATGGCGTCCAGCATGGGAAATTCGATACTCCGCTAGATCATGCAGGAAATGATTTCAACAATTTTGTAGAAAGCGAGCATGATTCAGTTTTGTCCTCTCCCGATATGTTATTACAGAAACCTTCTGCACAGTTAAAAACACTTGTTCCCGTTCCGAAGATGGAATCAGATTCATCATTAGCTATGGTTCATTGAAGAAATCTAAGAGATCTGATTCTTCACTGCGCCGTATTGTAGGCCTTTCACAGTTTCTGAAGTTGAAGCTCTAGTTCAGGCTGTTGAGAAACTTGGAACTGGGAGGTATGTTTGGTGACACTATTCGACTTGTTATCGATGCAAAAAGGGCTGATATTGTACTTTTTAGTGAACACAAACACGCATGTGCTGCAGATGGCGTGATGTTAAGCTGAAAGCTTTTGACAGTGCAAAGCACAGAACTTGCGTAGATTTGAAGGTAAAAATTTTAATAAGCCACCGGCTTCTCATGGGAATTTTTGGTGACCCTAGAATGACTATTTACATTATCACATTTTGCTTCGATGGCCGCTGTTTACTTTTATCTGATGGAAGGAAGTCTTATATAATTGCCCGATGAACTATTTTTCAGTGAACACGAGGTTAAGATGAATTGTGGCGCCATATTCATCTGAGTTGTCCGCTTGGAGAAACGTTTCTTGACCGGGTTTTTATTTTATTTCCTAGTATAAGTGGAAAACACTTTTTCACACAGCAAGAATATCGCCTCAACAGAGACGAGGGGAGCCTGTCCCCCAAGAACTACTAGATAGAGTCTTGGCTACTCATGCTTACTGGTCGCAGCAGCAGGCCAAACAGCACCTCAAATCCCAGCTCGGTACCTGCCTTCTTCTCTGAAAATAGTGATACCGGAGAAGGATAAACGTGCATGTAGGCTGCGTCACTCAGCATTTGTCATATTTATTTTTATGTGATTAATATTTACTATGAAAAAAAAGAGTATACAAGTTATGTAATTTTTGGGCTTTGCCAACAAAACTTTTTATTGCTGGAAAAATCTCTCATTTCTTTGATGTGAAGTTTCTTTACAGAGATTTGTTTGGTCCATTTTTATGCATCTTTATGTGAACAGTGAAATATTGCTATTTTGAGGTCCCCCTCAAGGTGTCCCATATAAAAATGGAAAATACCATTCGTGAGGAATGTGAGGTTGATACCCCCAAGATCCCGGATCCGAGTCTCATCCCCTGGACTAAAATGAAATTTATAAATATCGAATTAAGGGACATCAGCCCTAACGAGTTCAGACTCAGCCGGACTCTAATATCAGGGGGAAGTGCCACAGCGATGGCTGTTGCACCACCGACCTCTGCCCTCAGTTTGAGAAAAAGGAAGGGGTAGAAGGACAAGTGGTATGCGAGCGATTGACGGGCATTTGTTTGTTAAAACCCTACCTTAAATGCCGAAATACGTGTATATATTTGCAATTGGCCTCTGCAATTTTGATTGACATGGACATGTTCTTGTATGATATGCTATATAAAGTTAAATATGTTATAATCCCAGTTAACATGATAAAATACGTGAAGTGAAAAGTACGGATTTTCTCTCGTCTATAAATACGCGGCTATATCAAATGTCAAAGTCATTTTCCACATTCCACATATATTTTTTTCTATTTTGTACGGTTCTTGAGCACTGGAGGGATTTTGTCGGGAAACATCTCAATCCTCTCTCAATTTCTCACTTGATTATGGAGGGGTTCGTAGGGAAGCTTCTAGCGTCTAATGTGTTTCATTTTTTGAATATATTTTTAGGGAAACGTTATTGTCATAACAATTATAAATATCAAAACTACTAACTCTGACAGCAACAATAATTGTTCTGACAACATCATAACATATATTTTTATTGACGTCCAATCTATGTTGACTGATGTCATATGACATATTGGCCTTCTCGAGTAAAATCCCCTCAAGAATCGAACCGTCGTGTATCGAACAGAGTGGTACCAAATAAGATGAATATCGAGCACACGGTAGCCGAACAACTGTTAAACTCTCCTCGGGATTCTAGTCAAAGATTAGCAGAAGACCCGGTGATAATCAACAAATTAACCGGCGAGAATAAATGTACATTAATGGGGTGCGGATTTTTCGGACATACTCGCCACATTACCACCACAATCAAAGGAGACGGGTTCCTAAACTTTCCCGCCAAGTAAACAAAGGAATTGAGCCTATAAATACCCGCTGAGAGTCTCATTTGAAAGGTTGGACTTTTTATGCATAAAACTCCAAAAAGAGCATACTTATTTTGTTCGGTCATCTCTGTTATTTTTTCAGATATTCTTGTGTAATAATTCTGTGGTCATATATTGTGTCAAAAGTCCTGTAATAAATCGAGATTGTGATAGTACAAATTATACTGGACTAGGTCCCGTGGTTTTTCCTTCATTTCGAGGGTTTTTCACGTAAAAATCTTGGTGTCTAACCTTTATTTTTCATAAACACTTGATTCTACCAAATACGTAAAATAATGACTAAAAAGCGCAATTTTGCATTAAAAAATTTTCATAATCTTTTTAAATATAAATTAAGAAGGAAAATAAATTTTCAAAAAATAAGTCGCGTCATATTGAACAGATGTCGCACACCAAACTACGTGGCGATTCTACAAAATTTAAATAAAAAGAAAAACAATCATATTATTTTTCTCCTTAATTTTTTTTTTTAAAATTTACAACAATTACATCCAACATTTTCCAAGTTATACAAATGATTATTAATTAGCAACTAAACATACAATTTATCGTGGAGTTTGAATGGTAATTTGCATTTGAAACCTAAAGGCAATATAAATATATTTTATTTTGTTAGAGGGAGGGGCTAAAGATTTTTCCGTACACCACGGGTTTAATAATGATATATTGTATAGTTTTTTTTAAGGTTATGAACATGCATATGTAGCCAAAATTGTTCAATTATGTAAATTAATGTATGTTTAATGATGCACATTTTCCAGAGACAATAGTTAGACCTGACGAATGTGTAGTCAAGTTAGATTAAACCCGATTCGAAAAACTTCTGTTACCACTTTTTATCCATTGACAATAGCCAAAACCTTGAATTTTGTTCAAGGAAAATCGAGCTGCTTCCATGCAACATATATATATGGACGTCGATCTAAACAAGTTTTTACATTAGTTTTATTAATATCCGCGGCGTGATTTATTTAAATAATAATAATAATTTGCTTATTTAAAATGTGATTTTTTTGAAAAAAATCCTAATTATTTGATGGAAAGACTCAAACTCGAGTCATTACATGGGGTTTGTGTGATTAACCAATAGACCACTGTCCTGGCCATTCAAAACGTGGACAATTTGCCAACCCACATTTCTCGAGGAAGCAGTTGTATGGATTCATTACACCAAACAAAAATAAGATAGTATGTCATAAGTTACATAATTCTAATACCCCCCTTCGCGCACTGGTGTTTCGGTCTCGCACTGACGCATTGAATGCTTGTGCGGTGTTTTAAGACGCACTAAGTTTTACTAAGTCGCGCACTGACGCACTGGTCGTGATTTGACACATTGAGTACGCATACGACGCTTTAGGACTAAGTTTTATTAAGTCACATATTAAGTTTTACTAAGTCGCGAACTTAAATGTTAGACATTCTTAATTCTCTGAAAATAATATAAGTCATTTTTAATAAATTCGTATTATTACAAAACATGTTGAAACACATAGTGTGATATCCAAAAATTTATTGTGTTAATTCCGGAGTGATTATAATCCTTAATGGATTTTAATTATGGTAATTACGAGATAATTACAGTGTTGAGAATTTCGAGAATTTTAATCCGACATCGGGGTTGTTGGATCCAAGGGTCCATGTTTATTCTCATTGAGGTGATAAAACTTGGAATTGTGTTGGTAGTTGGATCAGGAGTCTGGTGAGCTTTTGATTGAGGTTTGTGATGTAATTGAGTGAGTGAGCGATTTCGGAGCGAGGCTTATCGAAGATTATTAGGTAAACTCCTTCGCCTCTCGATTATCTACGTTTTGATATTGGATTTATAGAATTTGGTGAAGTGACATAATGGGTTTGAGTTTGGGAGATTTTGAAGAAATTGTTAATTGATGTATGTGGTGTTTTTATTGAGTTATCTTGGAGTTTTTGAGGTATTGTGGGTGTTGGGGGTGTTGGTTTTGAGTTCGGGTTCAAAAATCGCCATTAAAATGAAGTTTTGGCAAAAAATCAGGGCTAGCGATCGATCGCCCGGAGAAAATCAATTTTGATGACGATGAACAGTTACAGAGATCGATCGTTGTATTTGTAGCAATCGATCTCCCTTGAATAAACTGCTCAGAGATCGATCGCTATAGTTCTCTACTTATTGTATGGTCTGGTACATATTTGTGTGTGTATCGTTGTATTGTGGCGTCGGTAACTGGATATCTATATGCCACTATTCCGACTTTTTGGTGGTGTGTTGGTCGTTTTGATTCACTAAAGAGACAACACTTGACTTTGGCCACTGAGCATTTAGGTTTCGTGCGTCATTCAGTGGTGTTCATGGGTTGTTGGCTTTTAGCGAGGGATTTGGATACGAGAGAATGCGCTTGTCTATGTTGTTTATCAGTTTATAGCTCTCAGAGTTTCTTAGTTGTACCTTCAGATCAACTTGAAGGCAGTTCCCTTGCTCGATCCCATCTTGAGCTGAATGGTTTGAGGGGACCTTTGGTGGTTCCTGCTTTTCAGGGTCATGCTCTTGCACTGATGACGAGATTCACGCTACCAGTATGCATTCTTGTTCGTGTTTTAATAGTCATATTTTAGTCTTGGTCCATGATAGGCAACTGACGTTTATCGTTTGTGTAGCAGTATATTGGACTTGTGTGGTCAGATTACTTTATAAACACCTGTTATTTTAATATAATGAATGGTTATGTTAAAAAAAATAGTATACATCAAAAGCTTTTAAAATATTATATATATATATATATATAGTTTCAAGCTACATGTAATTTAAGTTACTCTATAGTCTATACATAAAAATTAAGTTTAAATCCTATATTCATTTATTTTTTCAATAGAAAAAGTAAAATTCTTATAATAATTTCCCCTACATGAAAGCGATCAAAGTGTGATACTTGATTTATTGTACATTTTAATATTTAAGTGATACAATTACCAATAAGTATAAATATAAATTGACTTATCTGACTAGGCAACAAGAACTTTTCTCTTGCAACAAAAAACATTATAATACTTGTACAAAATGTCCATAAATAAAAGTCAGTTTTTTTTTTTTTCACTTCGGATATAAAAAAAAAAAAAAAAATGCAAAACAAGAAAAGAAACTGAACAGACATAACCCTTTGCCCCTCTTTTTGGGTGGAACGATTGCTACCCCAGAGATAATGTCCTGAGTGGATTCTCATTCAATAATTTGATGTGCCACGAACAGAATCAACCCCACATTCTTTTGTGCTCTTAAAGATAATCATCAAACTCACACACATTTTGGTTATAAATCCCAAATGGTATTGATAAGAAGTAAATAAAGGGTAGTAGTACTATGTATCTTTAGTCCTTGGATAAACTTGTATAGGTAGTCCTCCTTTAGGCACCGGAAATGGACCATATTGTATTGCATCGTCCTCTCCAATGACCTTCCATCTGACACCAAAACATGAAATCTTGGCATGTTGAGCGCATATCCACGACTCATTTTTATATTTTATTGTTATTATTATTCATCTTATAATCTTGGCTTCTATTCTAGATCTTGCTTGTGTTGTTGCAGCCTTTAAAGACAGTATCCTTGAAGTCATCTACACCATATAGTGTATACATCATTAAAGAAGGTATCAAAGAAACCCTATTTACTCGTAGCCTCACAAATCTACGTGTCAAAATTTTACAATTCTGAAAACTGGTGTTTTTCACGGAATGATAATATCATTCTCACTACAAGAAAACAACTACTATAAAATACCATAAATTTAAATAAAATAACAATGAATTATCATATTTGAATAGTTATTTTAGTTGATATCAAAAAAATTATATTTTCTAATTTTAAAATTTTAATTTTAATAGAATCTTTTTATTTATATCTAAATTTTGAATAGAAAAATGACTTGATAAGAAAAATATCATACACCAATTGGGAAATGACGTCATTGACCATCTGTGACGTCCCCTTTCACATCTTTAGATTTAATCACAAACAAAGTAACCAATTAATGAGAAACACACGTAGAAATGGTAAATCATACGTGTATGGTCGTCCTCGAGTAAATCTATAATTATGTAAATATAATAAATAAATAAATAAATACATTCTTAGTATTATAATTAATATAATCGAGCACTACAAAACATCATACTTTGTGATTTTTTTTTCGTATTATCTTTTTCAATATAGTCTTGTTTATATAACACAATAAAATCTAATTTTATCTTCTACATTTTCATAAAAAAATAATGACATTTAAGGATGAATCTGGGAAAGAAGGTTAGGTACCTATAAGTGGTTGTGAGGTGGTGGAGGAGGATGAGCATTTCAAGCTTAGCAAGTTCGCTCCCGGGACAAGAATGCACTCCGTGTCCAAATGGCATGTACGTGTTTGGTTTTGGTGGTTCCTGTTTCGTACAAGAGCTATGTATTTAAACAATTTAGAAAAAAAATATATATATATATAATCATAAATTATATTTATTTATAAAATCTGTTTTCCAACCTAAACTATGAATTCCAACCTAAGCTAGAAATATATTTGGTACATTACATTTACAACTAAAATATGGTTCCAATATCTACTTACATCAAAATTCTAAGGGTTTTTGGAAACGAAGATCATGTTATTTTTCAAATATGTAGTTTACACATCATTGTTTGAAAACAGACAGTTAACCCATATATTTCGAAAATAAAACATCCATCTATATAGAAAGCAATGTGTTAAGCTTTGTAAACTACATTAGATAAACTACATATTTCAAAACCACAGAGCTGTAAACTGTTTATTTACAAATCACAAATGGTAAATGCTTATTAACGATATCAAGGGAGATAAATTACCACCGACTCAAATTCTAATGATGCTTTGAGAAATTTGGCAAAATTCTTTAATCTTCACCTCTACATACCATTAATGATTAGAACTTAATGATACCATTTTTAAAATTTATTTCCCACAATTGAGCGTTCATATATTTTTATCTAAGCTTAAATTTTGTGAGTTGAATTTTAACCCAAAACGACATGCTCCGAAGTAAGAACTATTTTCTCCCAAATTTCTTTTGCAAAATTAATCTGATTGTTAAATTATGGTATAAATTCGATTAAATCCCTTTTAATTCTTTTTTTTTTCCTCCAGCTTTTATCACTTTTATTTAATTTAATCAATAATAATGACACAAATCACACATAAGAGGCTTTACCTCTTTGATTGTCGCCTTCTATTTTGAGCAAAGATTTTGGTTCTAGTTATATAATTAACAATTTGAAAAAATCTCCCTTCCCCATTATAAAAAAATAAATACAATTTTTTTATAAAAAAATAAGAATGATTGTTCGATCTTAAAGCAGGTCCCAAACTAGACCATACGTGTCATCGTGTGTCATCTAAAATTTAATTCATTTAAAAGAATTGGTTGTAAAATTCACGGCTCATACAATGACAAGTAGAAACACAGTAATGTGTAAACTAAATATTATTTATTTAGATTAATAAATGATAGTAATATGACCACGATCTCCGGCATATAAAATATATAGATATAATAATAATAGCATTAGGTTATATAATTTAATTAATTATTAGAAAAATACGATTAAATTATACCTCGAATCTTGAAGGGTCAAACTTTTCGGGCAGTGGGAAGAAATCTGGAGAATGGTGAATGGTTCTAAAGAGAGGAAGAACTTTCCAACCTTTAGGGATCACATAACCTTGGAATTCAACTTCTTCCACCGCCTCTCTAAATGTAAATGACAATATACTTGCACTTCTTAATGTCTCTTGAATCACCTATTTACGTCAATGTTAGATTTATATTATTTTTAATTCATAATATATTTTTCAACCAGACACAATTTTAGAGAATATATGATATTATATATTTTTGAAAAACTTTAAATAATATTTTATGTTATTCCACAGAAAAAATAATATTATTTTAATCTACTAGGTACCCTTGTGGTCAATGACATCTGACGGGTGTCATCCCATGTAAGTCCTCGCTGGCCTTGCAATCGTAGCTTTCTCTGGAGCTCTTCCTGCTCCTTCTGATATCAAATCAGATCAGATTTTACGTGTGATGGTGAGTATTCTTTGATATCATATCAAGCATTTACTAAAGAATTGCCGTCTCATCTAAAATCCCGAGCTTGTAGAGAGATTGGACAATTTATTATTTATTCTCTAAAACCTCCCCTCACTTGTAGGCCGATTTGTTCCTCTTTTTTGAGAGGCCCATCAAGTGAATATTTAATGTGGGTGAAATTATTGTTTGTGAGTTTTGAACTCACGACCTTGGCGTTAGCCAGAGACTCTGATACCATAAAGAATTGACGTCGCATCTAAAAGCCCGAGCTTGTAGAGAGATTGGAGGTAAAAAAGAAATGTACCGTGACAGCATTCAAAACATTTGCATTGTCATGCAGATACTTGAGAACCCAAGTCAAAACGCTAGCTGTGGTGTCGTGAGCTGCAAATATTACTCCAATAATGTTATCTGCTATCTGTTCATCACTTAAATTCTTCAGCTTCTCCTGTTGAGCCCTCAGCATGACTCCCAGCAGCCCTCCGCCATATTCCCCATTTCCCCTTCTCTTCTCAATTAATTTCATCATTGTCTGGTTCAATTTCTTCCTTGCCTGTATATATTTTTTATTTATTTTGATCAACTAGAAATTAAATATAAACAATAGGATATAAAGTATATAAACACAACTCAAAATGACTATCCTTTATTTGATTAAGATCCTGCTATTGTAAATGTTTAAAAACTGTTTGGTTTATTAAATGTTTTTATATTTTAGCTACATAATATATGCTTTTTTAATTCTAGCATCAAATTTTTAGTACTAATCAAATATAATCTCATAGATATTTTTTTAATAAAAGATATACACACATAAATCTTTTTTGACTAATTTAGTTTCAATGAAAATTATTTTTAACAAAATAATTTCATAATTGAATATAAGATTTTGAGACCATTTTGGATTAATAAAAAAATTTAGGACCAACATTGATTAAAAACAAAAAAATTATATTTAATTAGTTCTAAAAATTTAATACTCATATTGCAATGATATTTACTCTATGGGATCATTTTATAAGGGTTGAACTTATATATAATTTAATGTATATTTATAATTTATTTTAATAGTAACTTGCATGATATGCAATTACTGTTATATTTTTAATAATTATGAGAGTCATGACACTGATGATGACTTCATATTCAACGCCACCTCTTACAAATACGTGTACAATCTCTCTTACTCGAAGACAAAAACGCCAAATATTTATATATTAATATATACGTATGTGCATATATTCAGAAGTTGTGTGTGTGATTGTGTGTTTTTAATTCATATAGTGATTTACCTTCATTGCTTTGTAGAAAGGAGTTCCTGGAAAATCCCATGGCATTGAATTGTAACCTTTTTCCAAGGTTTGGTATAAAAATTTGATTCCTTCCATCTCTACCTCTTGGTTGTCCCCAAACACCGAGAGTATAGCAACATCGAATGCATACTGAACAGATCAAAGATGGCAATCGTACAAAAGTTAGCCATACAATTCTTGGCTACAGAAGTTATCAGTATTTTACATTCAACCTATCATTATTTCAAACTAAAAAAGTTCTAAAAATACTTTCCAAAAAAAAAAAAAAAAACCCAAAAATTACCTGGCTCATCGCCTCTAAGGTATGAATAGGAGTGGTGGCCATTTCCCATTTGGGTAAAAGCTTGAGGACTACATTTTCTATTTGTTGGATTGAGCCTTTGATTGCAGAGGGTAGAAAGGATGTATGAATCAATTTCTTGAGCATGGAATGGTAGTCCCCTTGGTGGAAGAAGATGGCATTGGGTCCTATCATTTTCTCTTTGCTTGGTGGATATGTTGGCTTGAATAGATGAGCTTGAGTCACCAGAACTATCTTTATCGCTTCTGGGCTTGATATCATCACACAAGGGCATCCCAATATATGGCTCTTGAATATATCACCATACCTACATATATTTAAGTATATTTTATGGATGTAAGTGTTGCATGTATATTTTTTGAAGAGTAATGGTTCTTTTTACAAGATATTTGAGTGTTTGTATTTGTATTTCGAAATATTAATTTTAGGTATATCTCTCTATATTAAGAGGGACAAATTATTTTAACAATTTTTTTTTATTTTAAAAAAAAAACTAGAATGAGCTACCAGTCTATATGAAGTGGAGCATTTTGGCACTAGGGGAAACATAACAACATCTACCTCTTTCTTCTCATGGAAAAGAAGGTGTTGGGATGTTGAGTATAGAACTTGAGGGTTTCTCCGATACAAGGCCAACCCATCGAACCGGGAGGCAGGCGGAGCAAGCCCTTCTGTGTACGGCGATGACAGCCACTCCATTTCCATCTCAGGAAGAGAAATCCCAGCAGCGCCAGTACCACAGTAACTATTGTCATTATTAATTATCTTCGCCACAAACAAGAAGAAGATGATGAAGAAAGATGAACAATGATTAGTGAAGAAATCTTAGTGAGAGTTGCGTTCGAAGATTAAAATTGAAAGCCGGAGCGGTGAAGCTTAACCTGACGTGAATGTGGGGGTTATATATAGTAGTATCAAATTAATTCCTGATATTTTTTGGTTTGGTTGGGCCCTATATATACGTGTAAACCTGAGGTAAAATAATGGTGATTTGTCAAGCAATCCAATTGACAAAACCCACGTGGGCCTCGTCTTTAGTTTTTTTAAGGGAAAATTATGGGTCGATAATTCATCCTAATCCAGCTAAAAAATCTTAGTTCAATTAGGTTCATTATTGGTTGAAATGACAACAATAACCCCATGTGGTTCACGTGGTCCAACAAACTTTTAATAAAATTGTATTATTAACTCTTAGAAACTGTTTAAAGAAAAAATATGCATTTATATACTATTTATCATCCTTTTTATCCTAATATTCACCAAACAATAGCATTTTATGAACATTAAATCCTTCAGTTTCTGTCATCTCGGGATGAACCGAAGAGCATACTTTTGCAAAGGACTCAAAGTTCTTAAACGTTCTTCTAACTATAATTCAAAACCCGATTTGAAGATCATGTTAAAAATAAATAACAGGCACCTCATGCTTCCGTATTACAATAAATTTTTAACAAAATGAAATATATCACTTTGATCATAACGGTACCAGGTGAAGCGAGTTGCAACGCCACCAGTCGAAAATTATTGCCCCAGACTTTACGAATGGCTCATCACCATCCAACCTCAGCCCCTCAGGCGAGGTTAATCGGCAAGTTATCCGACAACTTCAGAAACCGCACAACACAGGCACGGGCGGAGGAAGGCAGGGACAAGGAGGGCAAGTGCCTCACTTCCCCAAAAAAAAATTATTTAAAATTAAAAAAAAATACCCTAAAAAAAAGATTTCTTTTAAAAAAATTACAATTTTAACCTTAAAAAATTTTTGTTTGCCCTTTAGAAATTATATTTTGAATCCCTTTAATTATATTTTGACCCCTAAATTTTTTTTAGCCTAAAATTTTTATTTTAAAATTTTTGTGCCCCCTTCCCTAAAATCCTGTGTCTGCCACTGAGCACATCCTTAATTCATTTCCTACCTTATGGCGTATGGTATAATCAAGATATAAGAAATATTTAAAGAAATCAGGGAGTTAGATGGGCAACAACCTTTATTTTATTATGAAAATACTTATAATATCTATTACATTAAAACATTTCCTTTTGGGAGGAGACAGATTTGTTTAGCCTCTCATATATATTGAGGCTTGACTCAAGAACACATAAACTGAAATACATAACAATATTACAAAAGAAAGAAAGAAATTATTACCAAGCTATGAAAGTTGAAAGATTACAAAGTTTGGAGACTATAATTTTTATTCTCAGAAAACTATGGAGAATTTTCGATGTCATTAGCTTCCTGAAAGAGTGCATTTATATATGCATAAATCCAGACTTCAATTTTGGATTCAAGATCTTGATAATTGTTGAGTGCGCCTTAACTTTCACGTGTTCTGGCATCTTTGTCTGAATATGCCAACTTTTCTCGTGAGTGGTCCATTATTTTTGTCCGAGTGCGTTGAACAGTTACCGCACTATCTTTTAATGGTCCAAGCCTTTTCCTTTGTCGGGGAATCTTTACATTATTGGTTTTTGTGGTCCCCGAGCTTTAGAAAAATGGGATCTATTGTCAGTAGGTCTTTTGTCTTTACCTGCCTCTGATCTGTCAGGTTTGGATCGGAATCCTTTCCCGAACTATGGTTCTTTCTACTCCGGGCATCGATCGATATAATCTAGCGATCGATCGCTAGCTTTATTTCTTTCGGGCAGATTCCTTGGGCGATCGATTGCCCCTTTGTGCCGATCGATCGCTTGGCTCCAGTACACTATGGCGATCGATCGTTATACAGTGGCGATCGATCTCTGACCCACATATTTTGTTGCTCAATTTTCTGTCCATAGGAAATCGATTTCCTCTTCTAGGCGATCGATCTCTGCTCCAAAATTACATTTTAAGCCCTTTTCTTGATCTACCTTGAGTCCTTATCATCTCCAAAGATTTTCTTGATCTTTATTCGCCCTTGTTAGCTCGATTTCACCTACATTTACACAAATAAACGAGTAGGTAGCATATGTATCAAATTATACATCAAAACATACCAAATCGTAGACAATTAAGCGTAATAGATGTGTCTATTTCTAGTCACATCACTCGAACTATCTTACTCCTCGACTTTGGTTCTTTGGACAATCTGGAAAGATATGTCCTCTTGCTCCGCATGTCCAACAATTACAATCTTTGAAACTTTCATTTGCATGAGTATGAGTGCGTCTGAAAGATCTTTTCATCGGTTCTCTGCTAGAACTTGCTTGATTAGAACCGTGGACAAGGTTCTACTTCTGGTTGGTCCTGATCTTGAAGGTTTTCAAGAATTTCCTCCTTATGTTTGATCATAATTTCTATTTGACTTTGAATCTGATGGACCTGTGTAGGGACATGGTATTGCAGGTAGCCATAATGCTGCACTGTCTTCTGAATCTCTCAAAGATCTTGGGATATCTTAGGAGTATCCGGCTCGATTTCTCGAAAGGTTTGTTGGGTTGTTTGGATCTGGAATTGTGGGATTATGCTCAGGATGATCTCTATACTGGGCCTCGGTAATCTCGAATCCTGTTCTTTATACTGATATAGCGGAGCTGACACCAATTTCCAGTAGAGTATTCCATTTCTGGTTGAAGTGTTTAGCTTCGGCCAGATATATTTGATTTAGTTCTTCCAATTTCTGGAAGTACCACATGTATTAGTTGCACCATGAATATTTGTTTGGATACATAATTTTCTTGAATCGTCTCCTCCGTATAGGTTAAATTAATATTCAAGATATTACTAAAACATTTCCAGAATAAACCTAGGCTCTGATATCATTTTGTGAAAAGGATCGCAAAAACGAAGATTTGTAAAAAGAAGAAGTTAAAAGCAAATTTTGTATCATCATAAGTATATTAAATATTATATAGAGGCTTTTTTGTAGACATAACAAAATCCTATGGAGTAGAATGCAACTTACCAAACAAACATATCCGTATATCTTCTTGAGAAGTGGTCCGGATATGTGTATTTTGGGGGTAAGAGTCAAAATGAAGCACCAAATTAATTTGAAATTTTGAAATTGGACTTATTTGAATAAAAGTTTATCAAACTTTGATTTTTCTGCACTATTGTTTTTTTTTTCCTTAAGACTTAAGTGAATTAAGTTTCTCAAAAGTGTACTTTCTTGCAATTTCTCCTTCTTTTAATTTAGGCAAATTTCGGGACGGTACTAGTAGGAGAAACATTTTTGGCCCAATCCACCAAAAAAATTTCTTTTAACTAGGTCCAATTTTGGATACAATGACCAAACTAACCTCATTTATCAAAACACTTGCACTTCTCAAAGCTGCATTCTTCTTTGAAAAGCTGCAGCACTATAAGCTAAGTCAACAAGTAGGGCAAACAACAGCATTCTGGAGTGAAAGAAGCCGGCGAAGCCAATAAAAGAGGAAGATGGAGAACACGACCGCCATGATCACGCAGTTCAGGAGGAAGATGAAGAACACGACCGCCACGCTAAACTAAGCAATTGGACAAAGTTTTACAAAATGGGGATTATTTTATAACACATTGCGTCAAATAAAAATCTCAAGTCCTGATAGCAATCAAAATCTTCTTCTTCTTCTATGTATCTTCTACTTACAGATTGTATTTATTTGGTTTTATATTTCTTATGAATTTCAATTTTATTGTAATGACTGTTTGTAGATTTTTAATATGAAACTCAAAACTATAATGTATTTGAGATGTTCGATCAATTGTTATAATGAAAATTTTGAGAAATGATATTCAAACCATTGGTGCATGTATATATGTTTTTGATTAAAAGACAGTACATGGACTCAGTGATGCATGTAATTTACATGCATCTAACTTGATGAAACAAGTATTTCTGGTTCTTCATTCCGGTTATTAAATGGCACCCTAAATTGATTGCGAACCATTTATAATGTATGGCTTTGTGGTTATACTCCATTTTGTTGCTTCGGCGATAAAAAGAACAAAGGTTATGGTTTAGTTGGGAAAGCATTGATTTTAGTTTGTTTCATGTGTTCTTAAGATACCTCTTTAACCAATTGAAAACAATCACATAATTAGTGTTCTATGTGCACCACTTGCATCTAGCGGTGCATGTGGGTTACATGCACCGACAACTCACGAGTCTATCGGTGCATATAATTTACATGCACTGATAGACTCGATGGTGCATGTAATTTAAATACACATTTATACTTAGGTGTTGCTTTCTTATACCAGTTTGCTATTTCACATAATGAGCCTTCTATGATGTCTGAAATTCCTTATATCTTGTATATTGAAATCACATAATGAGCATTCTATATGTACCGCTTACATCTAACGGTATATGTGGGTTACATGCACCGACTGTATATGAGTTTATCGGGGCATGTAATTTACATGCACTGATAGGCTCAGTGGTGCATGTAATTTACATGCACCACTAGGTGTTGCTTTTGTGTTTTTTGTTTCAGACAAACTCAATTACATGCACCACTAGGTGTTGCTTTTGTGTTTTTTTGTTTCAGATAGACTCAATGGTGCTTGTGCCACTAAGTTTATCGTATTGCTCTGCTCCAGAAGCTTGACTACATGAAGTTTCTGATCGTTACTATTTTAAACAGAAAATCATCAGTGTAGCGATTTATACCGCAAGTGCACGGTGTCAAGTTTAGTATAATAGATTTTAAGAAAAGGTTGTCGAACCCACATGGACTAGAAAATAATTATCAAACTCAACTAGTTTAACTATATTTAGCCTGCGATAATTAGTGATGGAGATTATACTAATTTGATTAGTAACTCAAAATTCAACCCAACACGTAGTAAAGAGAAGATAAATCAGTAGAGACAATTATCAAGACTTCGGTTCACCCATGTAATCCCACATAATTCGCCTATTAGTTAAGAATCGAATTCAAACGTTCTAAGGTGACGAGTTATCCGAATTTATCTAATATACTCTCTCAAGATATATTAAACCTAATATCAAATTGCAGTAAGTCACTCTCATATACTTATTTAACAACTCATTATTAAATGAATATTTGTGAAAACTTCTAGCTTTCAACTACTAGATATTTATAGCTATCACGCATGTATTTGACTTCATCTCTCGATCTCAGTCTGAAATCCACGGCATAAATTACCATATCGTATTGCAATATCATATGGTCAATTCAATCGCAATAAATTATCATTCAAAGGTGATTAATCCTTCAAAATCGTGAATCACAATAAATTATGCACAAAGATATGTAATAATCAATCAAAAACCTTATATTTGAATTATGGGTTCATACAAGGGATCCCCTAAGTCTTGACAACAAAACCAGCCAACAATCATAATCAAATAACAATGTAAAATCATGTGTTTAAACAAATTAAACAATAAGAATCTGAGAATAAAAGTAGAACTAAGTTTAGAAATACTAAATAACGCTATGCGTTGCTCCGTAGTCCCGTCTCTTCCGATGTGTCTTCTTCTTCAATGGTGTGATGTATGGATGATGATGAGTGATGGATGCTGATATTGTATGGTAGAATATGAGCCAAGAGTCCTCCAAAACGTCCAAGTTATCCTCTTTATAATGTTGGAAGAGTTTCATGTATTTTGGACACAAAATACCCAAGAAGAAAACAAAATCTCGACTTTTTCGGGTTCAGCGATCGATCGGTAAACTCTGGCGATCGATCGCTAGGGTATACTTTTTCGAGGAGGGTCGGTACAAAATGGCGATCGATCGCCAAATATTTCTGGATCGAGGCGATCGATCGGTATGAACTAGCGACCGATCGCCACTCTTGAAATTCAAGAATTTGCGATTTCGTCCTTTCTTCAACTTGTTTGCTCGGTTTGGTCATTTTTCATCATTATTAGCTCATTTCTTCAACTTTTATGCACTTTGACCTAAATTCCTGAAATATATAAATATATACCAAAAGCGTAATATTGTCCAGGAATCACTACAAAAACGCCCATAATCTCATAACAAATAAGTGTCAAAATCACACTTATCAGTCTCTGATGCACCAGCCATTATGTTTGAATAAACTTCAAGATTTAAGATACTCATTTTGTATGTTGAAGCAATCATATTATTGAAACCCTCATTAATTAAAAGTTAAGTGTTTAAAAAAGTAACAAGGAAAAAATGTTTCATATTCAAAATTATATATAAAAAGACTATGTTTTTGGTTAAATACAATATAAGTCTATCGGTGCATGTAATTTGCATGCACCAATAGACTCAGTGGTGCATGTACTTCACATGCACCGACTTACTAAAATCTATCGATGCATGTAATTTACATGCATCGATAGGCAGTGATACACTAATATACTATTTTTTATCTAATTACTAAATAACAATGATCAAAACATAAAAATATGAAATAATTTTTCATTCTATAATTTTTATTACTGATCTTATAACAAAGTGAAGACACAATGTAATATTTTAGAAAGTAAATTTTTATTATGGATGAGCATATAATATATGATAATTTATTAAATAATCTCATAACAAAAATATATTATTTTACAAATGATAATCTATTACACATACGTATCTTAATTTTTAGGTGTTATATGTGATGGTCTTTAAGACTTATCATATGAGACTTAATTATTATGTAATTTGAGAACCAATCCAAATGTTGAGTCTAGCGGTGCATTTAATTACATGCACTGATAGACTAACGGTGCATGTAATTTACATGCTAATTAAATGTACCGTTATGTGTTTCTTGCTTGTTTAAGATTGTTAGTTCTTCAACTTTTATTTGGAAAGATAAGATGGTGTTACCTCACTGATATATTATCAGGAATTTGATATATGCATCTTTTATGTTATTATAGATCATTGCACTAATGTAGTGGGATGATGTCTGAAATTTTTAGAAATGAAAACAGTATGTAAACAAATGAAAATGGCATTTTAGAGTCTATTTTTGACTTGGTATGCTGTACATAAACAAATGAAAGTGGAAAAAAAAAATTCCAAACCTTTGGAATGAGGTGATCTGTTGTTTATCTTTTCGAAATTTGCTACAAAAAAATTTGTTTACCTAAAGAGACCTTTAACAAACATATAATGTGTACCAAAATTGAAATAAAAATTCAATATTAATTAAAACCCAAAAATATTATAAAAACAACAAACAAAATTGAAATAAATCGTCAGTTTTCTGTGAATTGAGCCGAAGCACAAAAATGTTTTATTGACTAAAAAAGCAATTTCTATAGAAAATCAAAGGTTGCAGAATGTCAATAGTAGTTCAATTAGGTTGTGAAATGAGCAGTGGTTGGAGAAGAAAGAGATTTGGCAATTCAAAAGGAGTCGTCGCTGCCTCTACCACAACACCGCCACCACTCTATACTCATCACCTAACCATCGTTGCTAATTTCCCAGAACAAGCGACCATCACCAATTCTCACGACGAGAAAGAGATAATTCAACTGTTATAAATTGGTTTTAAGAACAAGGGTATTTTATGAATACCAAAGGACTAATTAGATAAGGGTTTCATAAAAATAGACTTAGTTGAAATATGATTTCATAAGATGTATTTAGTTGAAAATGAGATTTTTTTGTAGATTTAATTGAAAGATGTTTTAAAAACTGGTACCTATGTATAATTTTCTCTTAATTTTATTATAAATATATAATATATTTTTATTTTTATTTTTTGTTAACTATGTATATAATATAATATTTCAGATCATAAAATTTAGTTTACTGCTTCTTCTCAACTCATTATAAAATCCAAAGGCCAAATTTAAAAAAAAATAGTTATATATAATATGAAATTTTTCAATACTAGTTCTAAACAAATCAAATATAGTCTCATATAAATTATTTTTATTCAAAAAAGTCCCACATAAATATTTTTAACAGATTTAGTCCCACATAAATTAATTTTTAACAAAAGTGATATCATAATTGAATAGAATGTTTTGAGTCCAATTTTGATTAAAATAAAAGTTTGGGTATATTTTTGATTAAAAATATTTTTTGTTGAACTTATTTGATTAGACTTAAAAGTTTGGTTAATATTGCAACGATCCCTATTCTACTGGATCAATTTTTTTACTGGATCAATTTTTTTAAAAAAAATTTACCCAGAATCCAATTATTGTAATGGTTCAAGTTCATATCTATAAAATTTCTAGCTATCACCAGCCTCCGTATTGTTAGTTTTTCAGGGCATTCTTAGACATTTAGTAGATTTATCTCTTAATTTATGGTTCAAGTTCATATCTATAAAATAAAATTTCTAGCTACGAACATTTAATAAAATTTTCAAAATTTCTTGTATTATAATGTCTCAATTTACAATCTATAAAATTTCTAGCTACGAACATTTAATAAAATCCGAATGTTACAATATTTTAATTACTGATTTATTATACGGATTTACTTTGGTAGATATGTTTCCATAAAAATATACATGACAAATAGTATCAGTGGTGTGGGCAATGTTATAGACTTTTAATGACTCCCGTGGAGTTTAAAACTTTAGTGACATTCAATCTATATTTTTAATGACTCAATAAAGGTCAGTTGACATTCAATAGACTTTTATAAACTCCACAGAAGTCCAATGGTATTCAAAATTGACTTTCATAGATTTTTTTAAAAAGTCAGACGATATTCAAACATGACTTTAAAGAACTCTATAAAAGTCTACAGGTATCAAAATTTCAATATAGGTCTAATGACTCTTATGGAATCCTTTAGATACAAATCTTATAGCTCTAAGTACAACTAAAAAATATAAAAAAATTATCAATAACTCACCTTAGAGATTTGTATGAACTTTTATCGAGTATTCCACTTACCATCCATCAAAAAACTATCAGCACACTTTTTTCCTACGAAATTCATCAGCACGTCGCTTCCAAAATCTCTTTTCCATGTCCTTCGGAAAATTTCGGGCGGGCCATTTTCAAAATGGTGATATGGAATTGGGAGCATTTTAGAGTATAACATCATATTTTCCTCATATGATGAGTCAGATGGAACCATCTTCATACACTTTCGTGAGTGTTTTATCTTTGTTTTCAAGATGTTCTTCTCTAAAATGTGCATTTGGATCTCGTAAGTGAGTTCAGTTTTAAACATTTCATTCTCATTTCTACCCACAAAATCCAATTTGTTCCCACAATTCCTAAAAATTAAGATTTGAAATTCTTTTTGTTCTACGTTGATTTTTCTATGGGGTTTGGTACAATAGGTTATGGTAAGAAATGGCAGATGAGACGATGGTCAATGGCGAATTATCCAATGTCCGTGAAGTGGAAACTATGGAGATAATTCCTCTAAGGTTACTGTCATGGTCACTGATCTTGAACAAAAGTCTACGAAATACTTTCCGTAAGTATGTGGAATTCTATAAAAATCTATCACTCTTTAAAATTATCAATTTTAAAAAGTTAATAAAAGTGTAGAATGAATACATCCCCTGATGTATCAGTATCACTGTTAAAATTTAATATCACGGTCCACGACTAACATCATGACAGGGCCAGAGAGGCGAATCAAGAACTTTTGTTTAGGAAGACAAAAATAATAATATAAAAAGTGGAGGACAAATTTTTTTTAAGTTGATCAAATGAAATTTTTTTTTAAAAAAAATTAAGATTATAATTTTTTTGAGGGGGACAACTGCCCCTCCCCAATACATAAATTCGATTATTATCGCCTATTATGCATGCATCAGTGCATAAATAATATATATATTTCTTCCACATTCCTATAAACAAAAAAGAAACACACACATATATGTACATCAGCTAGTTTAGTCGTTCTTTCCCTATTCAAAGCTAGTCTCATTTCCTTCAGCTTCAATTATAGAGCTTCCCGACGAACTAAGAAATTCTTCGATTCGTTCGAGCAAGGCTTGTGT
Organism: Haberlea rhodopensis; assembly: GCA_907163345.1. NCBI lineage: Eukaryota > Viridiplantae > Streptophyta > Magnoliopsida > Lamiales > Gesneriaceae > Haberlea > Haberlea rhodopensis. The sequence goes on from CAJQUN010000013.1 coordinate 10,404,806, forward strand.
AGTCGATGCGGGATCACTTCTTCATGTTTCAAGACTAGATTTCAGTATTGAGCCACTATGACTTAGGGTATGGCTTATTAACATGTTTATATCATTAAAAAATTAAGCAAGACAGACAATACTACAATATATTAATTGAAAAATTAAAGTTAAACATGGGATATTTTTGTATTTACATTTGAAATTTGGAAGTATAACAAATATTTTCTACTTAATTAGAGAATCAAACTACCTCAACTATTTTGGGGGAAAAAAGAAAGAGAAAAAGGACACACAAAAGCTGACCATCATATCTCATAAAATATGTCATGCATAACGTCATTTTTTATAAAATTCAACGTCTTTTTTGTTTAATAATCATAAGAAAAACAATGGCCATTGGATAAAATGAGATAGGATCTTATATTAGTGGCTGCTCTTCTATGGTCTGAAGGGTTGCCCTATCTCTCTGGAGCATGTTTGTTTGGGTTCTTCAGACATTCTGCTCCAAATCTGACATCTTTTGCCAAATTCAAATAATGACAACATAGAACTAAAATTGTTTTATTAATATTATATTATATATACAACTACAATAATTTCTGTCACCTTCTCTAAATGATCATTGCAGTAATCCTCTCTTTTTTAGGGTTGTGAGTTGTAGTGAATTTTAGTTAAGAATTTGAAAAGTAAGGTAATGTTTGCCCCGTTGGTTTTATTCTATGTAAACACCAAACGAGGTCATACTCATACTAGATAGATTTTTTATTTGATGGCATAAGTTGATCTCCATAGTCAATGAATTGGATAATATTTTTATGTTAGATCTAATGCCTCAATTTTAATTTGATAATATGAGATGCACCTGAAAAAAATGGACGTCATACAATCTCTTGGATATAGGATGAGAGTATTATTTTGCACTTTATATTAGTATCTCGTTGACGCGCGTGAAGATAAGGAAGACCGTGGATCCAGAGTTTCAATTTTTGGTGCAAAGGACTCAAATTTTGTGTTAATTGTGTATTTCTATGGGGAAAATTTGGATCGCTACTGATCTAATCCACCAAAAAAATTCAATTCATATAGGTCTATTTTCGATCGAAATGATCAAAATAGATATAACTCTAAATGGTAATTGGTGCAACATAAACCAATCTCTTCATCTACACCGCCTTCTCCTTCTCCCTCATCCTCTACCTCCACCCACCACCAGACACCAGAAGCATCCTCAGCACCAGAACCACCGTGAGTAGGCCAAGCTCAAACCAGAACCACCCAAACTTCAATTCCAACAAACCACAAAAATCGTCTTGTCCCTAATTCCAAGTTCCAACAAATCACAAAAATCACACAAATATTTGACGACTCACAAGCCATCTGCACCGCCTATTTCCCTCTTGTGAAAATCAATGCCAGGGTTCACATGCACCGGTGCATATGGATGGCAAGGGGGCGGGTTTGAGACGGGTTTGGTCAACCCCAGGACCCGCGCCACTACACATAAAACATGAACCCCCCCCACCTAGACCCGTGAACCCTGAAGGTTTACCCGCCCCATCCTGGGTCCAATTTTTTTTAAAAAAAGACATTTAGCCAGAAATCATTTTTGAAACACAAAAATTGAGTTTTGATTGAATTTCATGTTTTTCTCTAGTAAATATTTATAATAAGCATTGAAAACTACAAGCTATCAAATATCTATTAATTTGCTCTCATTCCCTTCAAAATGTCCAACTTTCATGACCATAAACACATGATTTTTGATATAAAATTAAATAATGACACTTATTGTTCAATCAAAGAAGCGAAATGTATATTCAATATTGAATTTTTTTTTAAAAAAAATTAAAATGTACAACGGTGCTGGTCCGGCTAATCCCAGAACCAGCCCCGCCTCACTTTCAAATCCGGTTGAAGTGGGTTTGAGTTTGGACCCGTCCCATTAACATCCATACCAGTGTAAGTTCACTTGCATTGGTGCGTATATGATTTGTATGCACCGGTACGTTTGAGCGTGCATTGGTGTGCATATGATTTGTGTGCACCGGGGTGCACGTAGGGTTTAATGTCAATCATATCCACTAGGGGTGCTTACCGGGCTGGGTCAAACCGGACCCGGCCCGGATTCGGACTGTTAAGTCCGGTCCAAAATCGGAACCGGACTTAACGGTTCCGGTTCGCCCCGGAACCGGTTAGAAACCGGTCCGGGGCGGTTCCTAAGAACCAAACCGGTAGCACCGCCGATTTTGGTGTTACCGGTTTGGTTCCGGTTCTAGAACCGGAACCGGTAGTTTTTTTAAAAAATAAATAAATAAAAAAAGAAGGAAGAAGGCAACGGCTATACAGCTGTTGCCTCTTCAACGTTAATTGTTAACGTTGGCAACGGCTCTTAGCCGTTGCCAACGTTAACATTTTTTTAAAAAAAAACTTTTTTTTAATAAAAAAAAAACTATAAATATGGGATGTTGTGTTGTGTATTTTTTCATAACAATTCTTGTAACGAAAAATACTTCACTCTCATATTTTTCTCTCAATTGTGATATCTACAATTTACTTATAGTCTTATATAATAATGGCATCTTCATCTAGCAGTTGTGTTGGTCGTAGCAGGGGTCTCGTTCCGGGTCGTCTATCACTGAGTTCATCTTCTGCAATGAATTTGACTGTGCCAATTCCTGAGTTAAATGAAAGTTATGATTTTTTTGCTGATCTCAATGTTGGTGGTTCTTCTATGAATGTCGAACCACAACAACCCCAACAACCTGCCGAACCTGTTGCTGCCCAAGCCCAAGAAAGACAACATGTGGAGTCATCCGGAGCCACTACAGCAGCGAGTACACAACCGACTCGTGCCAAAAGAAGTAAGATATGTGATCACTTTGAACTCGCTAAAAAAGAAGGTACTAATGAATCTGTTGCAATATGTAAATTATGTAAGATCCAGTATTCATATAAAGATGGTGGTTCCAGTGGAGGCACCGGAACATTTAAAAAACACTTAGTAAAAAAACATAATTTTGATGAGACAACATTACAACCATTAGGTCGAGAAGAAACACAAGCACAAATTAATGTTCTTACTGGCACGAATTTTATTTTAACTGCTGAAATTAATCGTAGGTCACTTGTTAGATATGTGATCAGATGTGAACTACCTTTTATACAAGCTGAACGTGCTGGTTTTATTGAATTTGCTTCGTCTATACAACCCATGTTTAAACATATTTTCAGGCACACACTAAAAAGAAATTGTATAGACGTATTTGTTGAATATAGAAATACATTGTTTCAACATCTTTCTAGTTTGCCTTGTAGGGTTAGTTTAACAACTGATATTTGGACAAATGTAAATTCTGATTCATATCTTGTTGTCACTTGTCATTGGATTGATGATAATTGGTGTATGCAAAAAAGGATTTTGTCTTTAGATGAGTTAGACTGTGCACATACTGGTTATGTAATTGCTAAATATGTATTCAACACTTGTAGACATTATGGAATTCAGGATAAGGTATTTTCAATCACATTAGACAATGCTGCGAAAAACAATGCTGCGATGCGTGATTTAAAGACCTATCTTAAACCAATGCTTGATGGTATTTTTTTCATGTTAAATGTGCATGCCATGTGATTAATTTGACTGTTAAAGTTGGTTATGAGGACAATCACTCAGCATGTATTGAGAAAATGAAATACTGCGCTAAATGGTTACGCACGAGCCGTGTTAAGCGTGATTGGAAACAATTATGTTTATCTAATGGTTTAAAGCATCTTCTTTTTCCATCACCAATAGAAACTAGGTGGAATTCGTTGTACAATATGTTGAATGCTATGTTACCTTACAAAGATATTTTAACTCCATTTTATAATTCATATCAAATGCCTGATAGCGATGAAAGTATTTATTTGACTAATGAGGATTGTGAATTTGTTGAAAATTGTGTATCATTGTTAGGTACTTTCAAAGAAGCGACATAACGTTTCTCTGGTGTTACTTATCCAACTTCCGTTTATTTTCTTCCTTTAGTATTTAACATGTTTGATAAATTTATAGAATTTAGAGATGACTATGACTTGCATGCTTTTGTTAGTGCAATGGAAACTAAATTCATAAAGTATTGAGAACAAATCTCACCCGTGCACTGCATCGCAACATTGCTAGATCCTAGTCAATGTTTATCTTCATTTGAGATATTTTTTGAATATTATGCTAAATTTTTGGGGAAGGTTGTTGACGATCAAAAGACGTCTACAATGCAATCTCTCCAAAATATGTTTCAATTGTATTATAATCAACAGGCAAGTGAATCATCGCAACAAAGGCCTGTTGAAGAACAACCCCAAGCTCAATCTAAAGGTGGGGGCATCAATTTGCTTAGAATGCTGAGCAGGAAAAAACTTAAGGGAAAAGGACCTTCTACTAGCACGTCGACTGAGTTGCAAATTTATCTGAATTATCAATTTCTAACCGAAGACAACTTCGACGTCTTACAATGGTGGAAGTCCAATGCAGCACAATTCCCTATCTTAGCCAAAATGGCTAGAGACGTGTATGCTGTATAAGCTTCAAGCGTCGCTTCTGAATCGGCATTCTCAACATGCAGCCGTATTATTGGAGACTACAGAAGTAGTCTATCAGCTGATTCGTTATGCATGCTCACGTTACTTAAAGATTGGTTTGAAGCAGAATGCAAAAATAGAAGAGATGCGACGGTTGACGAATTCGTAAATCATTATGACGAGCAAGAAGAAGAGAACGCCAAAACAATACTTATCAATTATGAAGACTGCTAAGTACTAAATTGTAATATATTTTTATTTAGATTTTCAATTGTCATGTCTTTACAATAATTTGTATGCATCTATATATGAAATGAAGAAGAAATATATTGAATTTGTGATGAACATCATTGAAGAAACATTTACAACATAAAAAAAAAATCAAAAAACCGTTAAGGAACCGGACCAAACCGGAACCAGTTCGATCCGGTTCCTTAACTGACCGGACCGATTTCGCCCATAACGGGCCCGGAACCGGCCGGTTCCGGTCCGGACCGGTTCGATAAGCACCCCTATTATCCACGAAGAACAGAGAGAAAGCAAAACGAAAACCTATTCTCAAAACCCTGTTCGAAAATCGAGATGAAAGAGATAGAGAAAAAAAAATTAGATCCTTTGCGAAAATGAGATAAAACAGAAAACTTTACTAATTATTTATGTAAAACTCAAAATAAGTTGCCCATACGAGAACAAATATTATATATTACAACATCTTATAATGTTCATTTGGACCACCCATTAATTAATTAAATTGAGCCAAACATGGACGAGATTTTTTTCAAGATCAAACATCATGTTGTTAGATGTTTTACATTACTTCCCTCGCGCCTCGGTACTCAAATTTGAAAAATTCTTCCGCACCGTGTTCCATGTACAGAGACCACACCCGGTTTCGATATAACCTATTGAATTATGAAGTTCTGGGCTCCCACTGAATTGCTCGGACTGAATTTTGGAGTTTAAGAAGTTTGGTGGGGAAAGCTACCTGATACCTTTTTCTCATTTCAAGAGAAGAAGCATCAGTGTTCTCTTTTGCTGACCACGAAAGGAGAGGGGTGGAGTGGCTGTGGTGAGTGAATGGATTTAATGGAATGAAGGTAAATTAATTGTATGTTTTGCACATAAATGCACATTCCCTTTTCATATAATACTTTAATTCAAATATACACCAAAAATCGAGCCTTGAAACCAGGAAAATCACTTCACGGTCACCTGATAATCAATGGATCATCTTGTTCCTACTACATTGCTACCAAGCTCATAGCATTTTACACAAAGTGCAAGCGGTTACCTACTGCCCGGAAAGTGTTCGACAGAATTCCAAGGTCAGCGGTACATGGTTGGGTCGCTCTCATAGGGTCGTATTCTCGGGATGGCTATTATCAGGAGGCTATGGATGTGTTTGCTGAAATGCTGAGGGAAGGTTTCAAGTGCGACAGAATTGTTCTTCCTAGTGTTCTGAAAGCATGTGGGCAGCTTTGTGATCGTAGAACCGGAGAGAAATTACATTCTGTCGTCTTGAAAAGTGAGTTTGAGGCTGATGCATTTGTGACATGTGGATTGATAAATATGTATTCCAAATGTGGTACAGTTGAATGGGCCAGAAGTGTGTTTGATGGCATGGTGGACAAGGATTTGGTAGCTATGAATGCTATGGTTTCAGGATATGTTCAAAATGGTGATCTCGAAAAAGCATTGGGCTTGATTGATGAGATGAAATTATGGAGAATGATACCTGATATCGTTACATGGAACACATTAATCTCAGGGTTCTCACAAGCTAATGATAGCATTATGGTTCACAAAATTTTCCGAGTTATGGATGCCAATGGGATTAAGCCTGATGTGGTAACCTGGACTGCTGTAATTTCTGGTTTGGTTCAAAACTTTAGAATTGTGGAGGCGTTTGTTGCATTTCGGAAAATGTTGGAAGCAGGTATAATCCCTACATCAGCAACCATAAGTAGTCTATTGCCTGCTACTGCGACTATGGCAAATCTGAGGCATGGCAAGGCGCTTCATGGTCACTCAGTGGTAGCGGGATTTGAAGGGGACATGTATGTAAGAAGCTCACTGGTGGACATGTATGCTAAATGTGGGTTGATTTCTGAAGCTAAATCATTGTTTCTTAAGATGTCTGAACGGAATTCTATTGCGTGGAACTCCTTGATATTCGGTTATGCAAATCATGGATACTGCCATGAAGCAATTGAACTTTTCAAGAAAATGCTGCGAGTGGCGGAAAGAGAACTGGATCACTTGACTTTCACTGCGGTTCTTACAGCTTGTACTCATTCTGGGATGGTGGATCTTGGGGAAAGTTTGTTCTGGCTGATGCAGGAGAAATATCGAATCGTGCCGAGATTAGAGCATTATGCTTGCATGGTGGATTTATTGGGAAAAGCAGGCATGATTTCTGAGGCCTATGGTCTTATTCAGAGGATGCCTATTGAGCCAGATTTATTTGTGTGGGGTGCCTTTTTAGGAGCATGTAGGCAACACGGATGGGTGGATATGGCTGAAATAGCTGCAAAACGATTGGCAAAGCTCGAACCTGAGAGTGCTGGAAGCAGTGTACAATTGTTTAGTTTATATATGGATTCGAATAAGTTGGGAGATGCTCTCAAGGTGAAGAAGGTAATGAAGAAAAGGAAGCTGAGAAGTTTTCCTAGCTGTAGTTGGATTGAAGCAATGTGACGCGAAAGTCTACATGGTGCCATTTATTGCTGATTGCTATTAATCCACAATATGATTTGAGCGAAATGCCAGTTATTTAATTATTTATAAATTAAATAAATAAATTTTAGATAAATTAATAAGATTAAAACATAAATTCTTTAATTTATAAATTATTAAAAATTGAATCACTCACATTTATTTTCTGAATCTTTTAACATCTAAGGAGATCCTTTCTTCTTCTTTTTAAGTATACACTCCCTTTTTCTTATTTATTCAAAAAAATTATGCATTAAACATTTTTAGATTATAAACGAGTTTAAATATTTAAATAGATCCAAAAATGACCATATTAATATATTATATTATTATCATAGTATTATGTCCTTATAATTAATTATAATAATAACAGTATCTTATACTGCATCAAGTATATCAATATTTGTAAGCCTCATTATCTTATTTTATTGAAGCAATCTTAATAATTCATTTATAAGATAAGACACTTACAGTTTATAAGCTTAAAAAATAGCTCATAAAAACATAATAGATTATAAGATGTTTAAAATAAATTTAACAATTTTTTGCCCCATTTCAATTTTGCACCACAAAATCACCCCAAAACCGAACCCACGATATTGCCGCTAGGACAATCGCCAAAATAGGGAGATTGGGCTTGGGCATCGATTGCCCTTAACAACTCGAAATGGGGCAAAAAATAGGAGTGTGGGGATTTAGATGGGTGTTATTTGAAGGAATGTGCATATACATGATGTCTCTGTTTTAACGTTTAGGACTGATTTGTGACAAATTTAAAAACTATAGAGACCAACTCGAGTCACTAAAAACATAAGACTAAACCGAGAACAGTCACAAACTTCTGGGTTCATTTAATGTATTATCCCAAATTATTACATTAAAAAAAGACATCTTGTATCCAAGGTAACAACTAACAAGAAGCAACATGCGACGTATATATCTTATATACCAGACCAATCACACATCTCAGTTTATGGATAACACGAAAAATAGGAAAAACCTTGATTCAGCTCAGCATATAATTTCAGAGTTGGACCTTCGTGGGTTTGTAATCAACTACAATTACTTTTTCGAGTTGATGCAGTAGCTTGTTCGCATATTCTACATGATCCGGATGAGAAACATATTCAGCAATACCTTCGGTGCTCTCAAAAGTCGACTCGAATATATGAGTAAAACCTTGATGAAAGTTTTCGTTACTCACATCCTTACCCCTGTCAAAATAACAAGTCAATAAATATATTTACATGACATTCCTATTTTCATTGTTGAAACATCTGTTAGAACCTTACTGACGGGCTTAGTTGTTTTCTTCATCCTTTTATTTGGGGTAAAAACCATTTTTGTTCCTCTCGCTTGCAATTCACCAAACACTCACTCAGCTTATGAATTTTAGATGCATTTGGCCCCAAATGACTTTATAGATATTAAAGCCGATTCACACGCATTGTGTATGTAACCTCATTCGATTCATCATAACCCAAAAGAAATATTGTTTCATATTTTAAATTTAAATAGTGGAGATGAAACAAACGTGAAAAATAGTGAAGATGAAATAAACGTGATGGTGTAGGACATAAAACTTTCGTCGACGATTTTCAACAGAAGCAGGAGTAGTTAAAAGGGATAATGGATTTGAGGAGTTATAAAATACAAAACCAATATTCAGGAAAAAATAGGGATGACCAATAAACATGTGTAACAATAAAAAAAAATTCAATAAAAGTGTGGGAGATGGCATTTTTGGGTTTTTTTAAAAAAAACTTCATAAAAAATGATGTCATATGCATCATCCTTCCTTCTTATATTATTATTATTATGCGGAGCAGATATACTTGTTGCTTTTGTTTAGTATAAAACATGGATTATATTAAGACACACCAAAATTCAAGATTACATCGGACAAGAAAAGTCAATGACCTATAGACACCTATAAATAGAAATAAAAGAAAAGATCTAATGGTAATAAGATGCACAGCATAGATACAATAGCTTTTGGTGACAATATTAATAATTTGGCAAGTACGTGAACACTGGACTTCTCAGATTAAAACATTAGAAAAATAATAAATTATCTAGCAATTAATTCAATCGACATATCTGTAACCTTTGCTGTCAAATCTTGCTAAAAAAATATGCAGTATGCACCCAAAACAAAATCATATACGGTCAAAAGCATCATCTGTGATTTGAAGCAGCAAACGCGGCGTTTGTGTTTGGATGAAAAATTTCATTTGAATGGATAGATTGTATTTAAGAATGGATTTTAAACAGAGCAAACGCTGCATTTGTGTTTGGATGGAGAATTCATTTGAATGGATAGATTTTATTTAAGAATTGATTTGAAACTTATATTTAAAATGACACATATCTTATGTGCATTTCAAAACATCACAATTGTCATTACGTATGCATAAATTAGTAAAGAGGTGAACTTGAAATACACCGGATATAAATTCATCAAAACAATTAAATTGATTTGAAATAAAGGATTTGAAATCCATGGCTTCTGAAAGCAAAAGAGAAGGAATAAATCGAGAGAGTCTGTGCTCTCTACTTCTTCTTTTTTATTAATTTATCAACTTAACTTGAATACAAAGAAAGCTCCTCTATATATAGAGGAGAAAAGAGTTCTACTATCTTAGAATACTATAAAAGATAATCTTAATCTACAATTTAAATATAAGATAAGTAAATCTATAATCTAAGATCTACAAAACTCTTAGTATCCTTATCAATACTCCCCCTCAAGCTGGAGTGTATAAATTATGCATTCCAAGCTTGTCAATGAATTTTTCCAACATGGGTCGAAACAGGCCTTTAGTAAGTATGTCTGCAGTCTGTTCTGATGTGGGAATGTAGACAATGCTGATTGTTCCTTCATCAATCTTTTCTTTGATGAAATGTCGATCTACCTCCACGTGTTTGGTTCGATCATGATGTACTGGATTGTGTGAGATGTCAATGGCAGCCTTGTTGTCACATAGTAGTTTTAGAGGTAGTATTATACTCAATTTCAGTTCTTCAAGCAACATTTTTAACCATAAGGCTTCACAAACACCATGAGCCACTGATCTTAATTCAGCTTCGGCACTACTTCTTGCTACCACTTGTTGTTTCTTGCTTTTCCAAGTTACTAGGTTTCCCCACACAAAAGAACAATACCCTGATGTTGACCTTCTATCACTTATTGAGCCTGCCCAATCAGCATCCGTGAAAATTTCAACATCTCTTGTATCTGTTTTTCGAAAGAATAGGCCTTTGCCCGGAGACCCTTTTAAGTACTTTAAAATCCGATAAACTGCAATCATGTGTTCCTCCAATGGGGCATGCATGAACTGGCTTACACAACTTACTGGGAAAGCTATATCTGGTCTAGTGTGAGAAAGATAGATTAGTTTCCCCACTAGACGTTGATATCTTCCCTTATCAACGGGATTGCTGCTCATAGTTTCTCCTAGCTTTACATTAGAATCCATCGGAGTATCAACTGGTTTGCACCCAAGCATCCCTGTCTCCTTTAGAAGATCTATTACATACTTTCGTTGAGAGACAGAAATTCCAGATTTGTTCCTTGCCACTTCCATCCCAAGGAAATACCTCAATTTACCCAAATCCTTCATTTCAAATTCAGCTGCAAGCCTTCCTTTCAACCTTTCTATTTCTTCTTGATCATCACCTGTGAGTATGATATCATCCACATAGACAATTAATAGAGTTTTTTTCCCATTCTTATGTCTATAAAACAATGTATGATCAGTATTGGCTTGATGATAGTCAAGTTTCATTACTGCTTTAGTAAATCTATCAAACCAAGCCCGTGGAGATTGTTTTAGCCCGTACAATGATTTCTTCAGTTTGCAGACCTTATCCCTCTTACTTTCTTCATCAAACCCTGGAGGTAATGTCATGTATACTTCCTCTTCGAGATCTCCATTCAGAAAAGCATTTTTTACATCCAATTGATATAGAGGCCAATCAAGATTTGCTGCTATTGATAATAGTACCCTTACTGTATTAATCTTGGCAACCGGAGCAAAGGTTTCTTGGTAATCAATGCCGTATGTTTGTGTATATCCCTTTGCTACTAACCTTGCTTTATATCGATCAATTTGTCCATCAGCCGTATACTTAACAGTGAAGACCCATTTGCAACCCACTGGGGTCTTTTCCTTCGGTTTTTTTACAATCTCCCACGTGCCATTCATTTCAAGAGCTCTCATCTCTTCTAGGATAGCCTTCTTCCAGTTCGGGTCACTCCAAGCCTCTTGTATTGTAATAGGGATCTTAGTATTTGAGAGATTAGTCACCAAGGCTTGGATAGAAGATGACAAGTGTCCATAAGACACAAATTTGGCAAGAGAATGCTCTGTGCATGACCGAGTCCCTTTTCTCAATGCTATAGGGATGTCAAGATCTTCAAGGTTAGGTATATGAGATAAATCAGTATCAAGTTCAGTAGGTACCTCATTTGACGCGGAATTTGAGTCAGAAGATTGAGTGTCAAGTCCAATGGATGGTGTAGGTTCTGCTACCTTTTTGGAGGGATCTTTGCGTGAGTAATGGAAAGGGAACGGCTGTAATAAATCTCCCCCTGCCGTGAGCTGCTCGAGAGGAGGAGACGGAGGGTCTGGGAAGTGAGGCTGTGAAGGCACGGCAGAGACTTCTCGTAGATAATCAAAAGGTTGTGGCTGAGTAGAAGCTGGGCAAGGAGAGGGAAAAAACTCCCCCTCATGATGAGCCGTCGTGTCTGGTTTAGGAAAGAAAGGAGCCGATTCAAAGAAAGTGACATCGCAAGAGATAAAGTATTTGTGCAGTGAGGGCGAGTAACAGCGATACCCTTTTTGGGTGGATGAGTAACCCAAAAATATGCATTTGTGTGACCGAGGATCTAGTTTACTACGATTTTGATCATGTATATGGACGAATGCAGTGCAACCAAACACCCGAAGATCGAGAGTTGAGAAAGACCGATATTCTGGGAACACATGATGTAGACAATCAAGGGGGGACTTAAATTTCAGAACTCGGGAAGGCATCCGATTTATCAAATAGCATGCAGTGAGGAGTGCATCTCCCCAAAAAAGCTTGGGAACATTAGAGGTGAACATAAGAGAGCGTGCAACTTCAAGTAGATGTCTGTTTTTACGTTCGGAAATACCGTTTTGTTGTGGTGTGTTAACACAAGAGCTGTGATGAATGATGCCATTGGTAGTCAAAAAATCAGATAAGATGGAGTTAAAAAATTCTGTGCCATTATCCGTACGTAAAATTTTAATCGATGTATTAAATTGAGTTTTAACCATCGAATAAAAGTTTTGAAATACAATTCCAGCCTCTGATTTTTCTTTTAAAAGGTATACCCAACAAACACGAGTATGATCGTCCGTAAAAGTAATGAACCACCTCTTATGAGAAGCTGTAGACAGACGGGAGGGGCCCCAAATATCACTATGAATTAAATTAAAAGGCGCAGAAGATTTATAAGAGGATGGTGGTAAAAAAACTCTTGTATGTTTTGATAATTGACAAATCTCACATTGAAAAATATCATTGTGTCTAAACATAGAAGGAAACCAACGTTTCAAATAAGCAAAATTCGGATGGCCTAATCTAAAATGGAGAAGCATAATCTGTTGCACGCGGGAAAGAGAAGGAGGAGATGTTGGAGTATGGACAGCATGGCTCACAAAGGAATCCTCCTGAAGGTAGTAGAGACCTGAAATCGCCTTAGCACTGCCAATCTTCTTCCCCGAATTCCGGTCCTGAAAAACACAAGAGGATGGTGTGAAGTAGACAGTACAATCCAAATCTTTGGTCAACTTGTGGACTGACAACAAATTGCAAGCTAAAGATGGCACATATAACACATCAACGAGAATTAAATTAGGAGTTATGGATATATTGCCACGACCAACAACCGGGGCATAAGAACCATTTGCAATTTTTACTCGGTGAGTAGCCAACACTGGTAAAAATGTAGTAAACATATTCCTAGTTGAAGACATGTGATTGGACGCACCAGAGTCAATGATCCAATGCTCACCTGGCTGATTGAGAGCACTAAGGGCAACGTGCACAGTACTTGTGGCGGCACCTAAGGAGGAATTCTGACTGCTGGCCGATAGTAATTTGAGAAGCTGATCAAGTTGGGCTTTCGATATTGAAGTATCGGAGGAGGAGGACTGTTCCGATGCAAGAGCAACCTGTGGAGCCTTCCTATCCTTTGGCTTAAACCTGTTTGGGACCCAATCGGTTGGCTTACCATGAATTTTCCAGCATGTATCGACAGTATGCCAAGGCCGCTTACAACGGTCACACCATGGTTTCCCATCCTTTGTGCGTGGAGTAGATGAATCAGCCGGAGTGTGAGTAATAAGAGCAGATGCTTCAGGATTCTGTAAAGTAGGCGAAAGCATCACACGACGGCGATTCTCCTCCCGACGTATAATTGCAAACGCCTCATCAATTGTAGGCAGCGGAGTTAACCCCAAAATACGGCCACGAGCCTCATCCAAATCTCGACCGAGACCCGCCAAGAAATCATACACGCGGTCTTTAGCAATCAGATTACGATAAAGAACCGCGTCAGCCGGGTCTTTCCAGTCGCAAACCATAAACAAATCAAGTTCCTGCCAAATCCGCTTGAGGGAACCAAAATAATCGGTCACTGTCTTGTCTCCTTGCTTTAAGTTGCGGGATTGGTTTCGCAATTCAAAGATTTGTGAGGAATCAGCAAGGTCAGAGTATGCCAGGGAGACAGCATCCCATATTTCTTTGGCCGTGGAGTGAAAGAGATATGTGGAACTTATGCTATCAACCATGGAATTGAGAAGCCAAGCCATTACCATGGAATTGTGGACGTCCCAAGGAGCAAACAATGGATCAGTGGTTGGGGGTTGAGGAATAGACCCATCAAGGAAGCCGTATTTTCCTTTGCCACGAATTACCAATTGGACGGATCTCGACCATTGAAGAAAGTTGCTGCCCGTCAATTTGTGGTTGGTAATTTGTAAAGAATAGGAGTCAACAGCGATTGAATTTGGAGGAATATGAGTAGGTTTATCGTCTGAAGAGGCCATGTGTGAGAAAGATTAGAGATTTGTTGTGTCCGATGTTTAAGGGAGAAAAAAAACGTTGCTATGGTGCTGGAGACAACAGTAGGGTTGACGAGATTCGCGAAGTTACTGTAGCAAAGCTGCGAATTTACTGTAGCGCATACTGTAGCAAGCCGCGAAGTACTGTAGCGAAGTACTGTAGCGCGCGCGAGGCACTGTAGCGAAGTACTGTAGCACGCGCGAAGCACTGTAGCGAAAGTTACTGTAGCGCGTACTGTAGCAGAATCGCGAAAATACCGTAGCAAAGCCGCGGAATTACTGTAGAAATCACAGATTTTATTCACAATTTACGTCGAGTTTTATACGAACGACGCTGCGAAATTCACAGAATTTGCTGTAAGAAAAAAGTTGATATGCGATCTTCTGGCTCTGATACCATGAAAGCATAAGAGAAGGAATAAATCGAGAGAGTCTGTGCTCTCTACTTCTTCTTTTTTATTAATTTATCAACTTAACTTGAATACAAAGAAAGCTCCTCTATATATAGAGGAGAAAAGAGTTCTACTATCTTAGAATACTATAAAAGATAATCTTAATCTACAATTTAAATATAAGATAAGTAAATCTATAATCTAAGATCTACAAAACTCTTAGTATCCTTATCAATAGCTTCAAATCCATCAATCCAAATGTACCATAAGTAATTACAAACAAATCAAAGAAACTAATTTGAGATGAAAAACAGAGTCTAGAGAACAATATCCATGGAATTATGTATGTTATACCAAATACCAACCACTGCACAAATAGCATGCTACTAAAACCTCATTTTAAAGAATTTACAGGGAATATATTGTTGCTGTAAACTTGGGCATTGAATTAAGGTGTCTTCTAGATCGATCGAGCTTGAGGGGCCGATCGATCGAGAGACACAAAATGTTGAAAAATATAAATTGTTATATTTTGTTTAGTGTTTTATATTGGATCGTAATGAGGCATCTAATATTGTGTTGTACGCTTGTGTAGAGCCATCACAGAACGCAGGGGATAGAACCCTGCAACTGAAGATATTTTGGAAAGGTACGTAAGCGATGTACGGGCACCCAATGGTAACATGTATTATATGTTTGTCGATTTGACACACGATGGATACAAGTATGTATCAGTTTGTGCATTATGAGTACGATACATGTTGTTTATGCATTGTTCTTGCATATGTATGTTGTGGAACATTTGGCGTGTATTCCACGAGTCAGGGTTATCACAGTGATGATTTTAATGCTTACCGCTTATACCGCTAAAAATGTGGAGCGAGGGGTGTAGGTTCGCTTGCACATGGAGGCGAGGTATTACATACGAAGCGAGGATAGAAATACCGCTTGTATGAAGAAGCGAGGGAGGGGAGGACCACTTATTATGAAGTTATGAAGCGAGGGGCATTGAAATACACTGATGATAAACTGACTAAGGATTGAAGTAAAGATTTAAGAAGTGAAGTTATGTCATGACATTTATTTAATGAAACCATAATATCATATATTGATTTGATTATGAGTTATGGTACAGGGACAACCAAAATGGGCGTTTTAAATGCATTGGAAATTCAGGAAGTATCATATGCCTATGATTTATGCATTTATGTTTTACATTCATATTATGATTGATATGAACTATGATGTGCTCATGTGTTGGGGTTGTCTTTGTAGGTGTTTTTGACATGGAGAACTAGGGTTGGGGTTGATACGCTGAGCTGTAAGGAGTGCTATAGAATTAGCAGAACAGAATTTTCCTTTTTGTATAGTTTCTATAAAGAGTAGAGTAAAGCTATAATTTGGTACCTTTTGTTAGGAATATGTATAAAAAAGGTGTTGTTTTAAGGTGGGAAAAAGAAAAATCAAATACTTATATAGAGGAAACAGTGCAAGAGCGGAGAATCGGGTTTTGCCATCGGAATGCCTTCATGGAAGGTACAAGATTGACAAGGTTAGCATATTCCTTAATGTATTCTTCGATCTGTTCGTCGGATATTCCATCTTTGAACTTCGCCAAAAATATGTGCTTCACTTCTCCCTTTGCTTCCTCCATCCTAACCAAATTACTGAAATATAGGCTAGATTTATCTTTAAAATAAAACATGGAGTATGTGATTGATTTCATTCTTTTGAATTATATGCTTATTTATAGACAATCAGGATAGTGGCGCTTATTTATTAGTCACTCAGATCCCACTTTAATGACTCGAATCGATTCGTATAAAATCTAGCAATTACGTCCTTTGAGTCCTTAGAGTAATTCCGTCGTGACCGGTCACAGGTATGGTAAAAAAAGGTTGCGTTTACGTAGTCAACAAGTGATAAGTATAAAACATTGTTAAAATTTTTTTCTTGTGTATCGATCTGAAGGATTCAAATAGCCGATCTCATTTAATGGGATAAAACTTAAAATAGAGGTGATTTTGCAGGGAAATATCATAATAAAAGTGATTTTTTTACAAAATGAATGAAGACATATAATCCGACATTTGGTTTGTAACTTTTCAACAGGACTTGAACAATTATTCGAGTTCGGTGCGAGGCTCGAACTCCAAACGAGCCAATCGAACAAAGAAACCAAAAAATGCTAAAAGCAAAGGAAATCAAAAGGAAAATAACATTACCACAAAACGTAGCTAATTGGGAAAAACAAGCATAGAAAACCAACAACAGAACTTGATTATAAATGAAGGAGACTCAGACCCATTTCGTACATGTTATGTACATGATTTAACTAATAATTTTGTGGAGATCAGATTAATAGTAGACGTCAAAAATTCAAACCAGATCTAAATGTTAGAGAATTCCTATCCTTAATAGTGAAAGAGTTGGGATGAGCACAACGAGTAGCATAAATCAAGGAGGCAAAGGCGTACCAGGATGAATCAGGGCGGAGGATGAACGGATGAAGTAAGGATTGAGGGAGATGGCTTTTATGGTTTTTTTTAAGGTGTATATTAATTTACTTTGGTGTGCCACCCACTACTCCATTTTGTCATGTACTGTACAATTTTGTGAAAAAAAAACAAATTTCAGTTTCGTCAATGGGCCTAAATCGTAGTTTGATCTTTGACTAAATAAACTTACGTTTTTTTTTTTTTTTGAGAAGGGGAGGGGCAAAAAAAATTTTGCTCGCACTCGGTAGAATTCAAAATCGAGTTGCTCTGAAGGAGAAGATGAGTTTTAACCATTTGGACTAAGCCCATGAACTCAAATAAAATTATGTTTTATATTTAGTGTATTTTTATATTTTTAATCTCTTTTTATAGAATGCTATCATAATATTAGATATACAGTAAAATCTCTATAAATTAATAATATTGAGACCATGAAATTTTATTAATTTATAGATGTATTAATTAATCGATAAATTAATAATGTATCAATTTAAAGTTCTTTTTTTTTTCTTCAACGAATTTATCATGAAGAAACATTCATGAGCTTGAGAATGTGATTAATGATCTTAGTTACCATAATAAAATGGATGTCAATCACATGTTGGATTATTCGGGGTGAAAAATGATTAATGTCAAAAGCTGTTGTTATTGAAAATCATGTTAAGGATAAAAATGATGATGATTCAGTACTTGTAGAACCAATCAAACGAAAATAAAGCACATATCGTAGACAACTCTTTATAATTTTGTGCTGCAGTTCGAGAACACTACACCAGAGCTTCTGAATTTAATGAGAAAAGTTAGAGATATTATATAATACACCTAGATTTAAATTTCGAGAAAAAATAAACAATAATAGATTCATATTTTAATAATTATCATAATCATATGTGTAATTGTAGAGAATTATTAATTTTTGATATTGACGGGAATATATATTTATAAAAAGGGTCTTCCTAAAAATTATTATGTTATTAACTTATCAAAATTACTAATTTTTTAAACGATCCAAGTTGGAACCAAGAAAAAATATTATTTTAGAGATGTTCGAGTATTAATTTATGGAGGTTTTACTGTATCATCAACATATATTAGCAATGATTGATATCATATCAGTAGTATTCACTGCTATGTCGGTTGTCTGGCAAAAAAAAAAAAGACTAAAAGGGTAAATAAAAAGACATTGTCAATGCATCAAGGCCTAATTTTGACAATTAAAAGATCATCCAATTTAGAACAACATACACACAACATTTTGTTGTTTTCTCCACAACTTTTATACCAATACAAAATTAATCAGCAATTTGTATAACAACAAATAGACAGAAAAATCACCCGAAGCACATCTTCATATCACATTTTCTTAGGCCAAAAACTGTGTACATTTTACCTTCACTTGCCGGATCCAAAAGCTAACTGCAAGCCGCGCCGCAATGGACGACTTCATTTACAGCCCTTTTGCAAGACTAGGGAGAGGCAAAATGAGTAAAGGTATTAGCCCATGCCGGGAAAAAAAACAAGAATATCATGTCCTCACTAGACTTGGAGTCCAGTTTCTCCAATCTAACTTCCCTATCGATCTGTTCCTCAACATGATTTTAAGAAAATCAAAACCCCTTTTCCTGGTGGAGTTTTCGCATTTTCCTGTCTGTGATTCCACAGCTTCTTCCATCAAATTTTCAATGTGTGTAATATCTCGAGGTACGCATTTATCTGGAAGCAACGCTTCATTAATTATACTTCCAAGTATCTCAGTTATCTCACTCATTTTCGGACGTGATCTAGGATGCTTCATGAGGCATTTGTTGGCGAGTGATGCAAGTTTTTGAGCTGATTTCACGCAATATTGTCCTTCAAGCCTTTGGTCTAATATTAGGTGGAACTTTTTTGGATCAGACACATAAGGTCGTACCCATTCCAAGAGTTTCTGCTTGCCACGTGGCAAGTTTCTTTCCAGCACTCGTCTTCCTGTAATGAGTTCGTAGAGAACTACTCCAAAGCTCCATACATCACTTTTAGCAGTGAGTCTCCCAGTGTGGATATACTCCGGAGCTGCATAGCCTATTGTACCAACAACCTGATGAAAATAGTTCAGCAGAAAAAGAAAAGGGCTGCATTATGGAATCAAGACAGATCAATGATCGTCTTTTATATTTAGAACTACAGAGAATCTCAAAATAAGTAAAAGTTCTGTCCCAGAAAAAAAACTAAACTCACTGAAGTTGAAACGTGATCAAGTCCAGCTGCTGGACCTTGCCTAGCCAGTCCAAAGTCTGACAGTTTGGCATTGAAGTCTTCATCCAAGAGGATGTTGGAACTCTTGAAGTCTCTAAATATTAACTAAACAAACATAAAGGCAGATCAAAACCGGATAGGAAAGTTGAATCACGATCAAGACCAAGAGAATGTGTACAGTTAGCAATGAGGAAAACACGATAAAAGCATTTTAAATTTTCATCTCAAAATACAAAGATGGAGAAGTTAAAATTCTGTCAGTCATGCTTTTAACCCCAGAATTAAATGATAACAATGTTCAATTTCTAAAATCAGTCAGTTTCTCTAATCTCATCCTAACATTGTTTAAGATGCAAATTAGTACTTAAAGAAAAATGTTTTGATAAGCATGCAAAAAGACTGACCTCAAATTCCATTTCTTCGTGAAGGTATGCCAAACCACGAGCTGCATCTTGAGCAATTTTTAACCTTACTATCCACAGCAGAGGATTTGAAGATCGAGTCAGTAAATGGTCCTCCAAGCTTTTATTACGCATAAGCTCATATACCACAAGCCGCTGAATCCCCCTTTCATCATCTTCAGCACAATATCCAACTAGCTTAACAAGATTTGGATGATTCATGAAGCCCAATAAATTGACTTCATTAATCCATTCCTTGTGCCCCTGAATACTAGAATGCAAAAATTGAAACCCATAAAATGAGTCTTGTAACTGCATCAAACATGTGAAATAAATAATAATAATAACAATAATTGATGCTTGCCATTATGGTTGCTAAAATATCAACAAAGAGAACCAAAAAGCCAAATTGTTTCGTGTTTTTGTTGAGCTGAATGCAAGTAATCTTTGTTTTTTGTGTTACCATCGATTTCTTCAACTTTATAGATTAATGGCAACCAATATGATGATTGATGAAGTCCCAAAAATGATTTAACATTTGGTAAATCGAGTATTATGCATAATATTAGAAAACCAGTTACGGGGTAAAATGGAGCAAAGCACGAATTGAACAAAGCTGTCAAAAGCTGGCAATGCAGAAATGGATGGCTGAAAGCTTAGAAATGGATGACGAAAACAGTAAAAGTATGGATGAAAGAACTTAGTTTCAGCTTATCAGAACAAGGGGGATGCACGACAGATTAAAATTGGATGGCTGGAAGATAAAAGGGGAGGACTAAAGCATGCGTAAAATTCCAAAATCACGACCATTGAAATAAAGCAGATGATTAGAGGATATTTGTGGTGATCCATGAGCAAATAAAAAAATTAAACTATTGTTTTTTGAAGACCAACTGTTCATATCTCACTCCCACACAACAAAACTCTGTTTGAAGACAAATTTCATCGAAATGATCAGTGCAGGAGAGCTAAGACATAAGGGAAACATGAGAGTGAAGGTAACACAGTTCATAGGCTACACGATTATCAATTGCTGAAATGAGGGACTAAAATTGAGTGAAATCTGAATTTTTGCAAGTTTTTGCAAACCAATTTCCTACACAAAATCTATCTGATCTTTCAGATATTTGCTCTGAGACCGTTGTGTAGGGACAGTAAAGTTCTTTGATTACCACGTTAGCCTAAGGATACAGCCTACTGTCATTACCACTTGGTGTGTATGCTTATCATATTATCTTTCGTCATGGAGAGGAAGTTAGCCAGATATTAATCCAATGGACAAATAGCCCTTTGGAGGAATCAACTTGAGAATAACAAGATGAACTTGTAAGTTGTTTCCAGAATCACCTCGAGGACCAGGTGAGTTTACAAGGAGTGGAAATTATACAGACAAGCTCATATTGAAGTAAGAAGTACATAAGAAAGAACATGTCCAAGAAATGGATTGTTTCCTCTGAAAAAAGAAAAGGAAGGTTTTGCCCTAGAAGTCCAGCCCATTTAGCTGACCATTCAGATGTAGTGACATCTAAAATTTGAATAAAAGTGTTTGTTTCAAATTAAGTAACCGTTGAATTAAAATTTGAAACCAATCAGTTGGCCCACATATCTTGAACAGTTCTGCCAACATCCCCATCTTTTGAGCACAATAACTAAAAAGCAAACTTTACCGATCCATGAAATCTGTCAATGAAATTTTAAAAAGTTAACCTGAAATTAGGGCTGTTACCGGGCCGGATTGGGCCAGTTCCAACCGGTCCAAGTTCCATAAATTTCGGAAACGGAATTGTATCTGGTTCCGGAGCTACCGGTTCTAGGTTGGAAACGGAACCTGTAATTAAAATTTTGAAAAAATTAAATTTTTAAATTAGTTGGCAGCATAACCCTTCAACATCGATAGCTGCCAACATAATCGTTCAACATTAATTGATGACAGCATAAAACTAGCAGAGTTTCGAAGAAGAGCAAGAAAAGTCAATGTGAATAGACAACTCAAGGGGGGTCACAAGGCCGCGGACGCACAAACATAAAGAAAAAGATGGTGCCTCAGACCGTCAGACATCAACAGTGCTTGGCCACAAAAAACATTTTTTTTGTTTTTAAACTAACCAGGATTGGAATTGGAACAGATAGATCCGGCCCGGTGAGCTACCGGTTCCAGAACATTAGAACCAGTCCGGACCGGTAGCTAATTGGTTCTGAATCGGTTCGTGGTCAACCCCCAAACCTGAGACTATCCTATATTTATCTCCTTCGCATAAAGTTATCCAAAAAGACACAATCTTAACAGAAAAAATGCTAAGCATCCATGTGAAGTTGATTAAATGCTTCCATTTTATAATGGGACAAGGACAACAAGAGTATAATCTCATTCACAAGTTTATCAAATAAGATCCCCACTTATTTAAACTAACATATCTAAAAAGAAAAAACTTTCAAACATACCCAGATGCACAATCTTGTAACGAAAAAAATCTAACACTCATTAACAACATAATAAATAAATAAACTCGAAACACCAACAACGGTCCGTGGTACGAAATCGGAGCATTCACGTTAGGACAAAGAATGTTGAAGAGCATGCCTGTAATCCATTCCTATTTAACTGCTTGACAGCGACATCCATCACCGATTCCAATCCGGACTCAGAATTCTGGATCCTGACCCTGCCCCGAAATACACACCCGAACCCTCCTTCACCTATCATGAGCGCGCGGCTGAACCCTTTCGTAGCTGATTTCAGCTCAGAAAAGGTGAAAGCACGCAGATCATTGGCGCGTCTCCGAGTCAAGAAATCTTGGAATGAAACGGAAGAATCGACCCAGTCCGTAAGAGACTCAGAATCGAACTCCGAGCGCCGCGTGTCCATGTTAGTGGAGGCTATGCTCAGGGAACGAGCCCAAGACACTTTACGCGGAACGAAGCCGTCTTGCTCGTCATCCTCGCCTCCGGGGCTTCGCTCCCCATTGATGAAGTGGAAGCATTTCATTTTCTACGTTTTCTGTTCTGTAATGAAAGAGTCAAAAGAGATGTATTGTGTTTTGATATTATTATCCGTTGAAGGGATCAAGAAAAACTGCAAGTTTGACCACCATATAGCTTTTGCAAATACTTTTTCTTATTTTATCGTCTTATTTCTAAATGTACATTTGAGAATTATTTCTAAAAATTATATTGATTTGGCTTCGAATATCATCTTTTTTTTATATTGATAAATGATGTTGTATGATTCCACGTCACAAGATGAGCTGGAACCTTTTGTTCTGAACTATGGTTCCCCAATTGAAATAGCCTGAGAACATAAATATTAGATAGGCATTGAAGTAGTCCTCGACATGTCCATTCCAACGATCAAATAAGTGTATGAAAAGAAACGAAACGAGAATCAAAGTAATTTATCAACTGCCCACAATATATTTGATAATAACTATATGAAGAACCTATGAGTGCTTATCGGGCCGCGTCAATCTGGACCCAGCCTGAACCGAATCGTTTATGTGCTTTGGAACCGGTAGCACCACTGATTCCGGTTCCTGAACCGGAATTGGTATTTTTTTTAACAATTTTTTTTAAAGCAACGAACCGGGCCGGATCGATCCTGAACCGGTTGGAACCGAAATCGGATCCGATCCGGTTCCTTAATGGATCGGATCGGATCCGTGCTTAACGGATCCGATCCGGTTCCTTAACGGATCGGACGGAACCGATCCGATCCGTTAAGCACCTGAGAAGAACCTTATATATTTTTGGGGTGTTTTTCGAGAATCACTTGCTCTTTATTTGTTGCCAAATGCATAGTGTCTTCACAATGATGACATGTGAGTTTCGTAGCATGATCCGCCCACGATCTACCCATGATCTGTGTCTGATTTTCCGTAATCATCATTTGTCGTTAATCACGATCCATTTCTAACTCTCCATAATTATCGCAAATCACCATCACAGGTCTGATCATGCGCTCTTACTAGACATTGAACTGGGCCCTTGATTTACGCGTGCTGATTGAGTGGGCCAGGGTGGTGTCTGTGGTGATACAAGTCGAGGTAGACCTGATCACGGGTCAGAACCATCGATTCGATTGTTCAAAAAAACATCGACCCCTTAACCTTAACATTCCTTGATGGTCCATGTTATAGTTTCTGAACCACCGGTAGTGCTACTTAAAGGGCCGGTCTAACAAGTCTCGATCGATTCTACCATTCCGGAATCGGTTGCATACCGGTTCCAGACTAAACGATCCGATTTCGCGCTGAACCGGAGTCGGAACCAAATCCGTTATTTAAAACTTTTATAGAAATATAATTGAGTTCAGCTGCTTGGTTAGAGCTTCTCGCTCGAACAAGCTCGAACAGTTACAGTTTGACCCTTATTTTTAAAAAAAATTAAAAACCAATTATAAGATTTGAAAAAAAAAATGTTAACATGTATTTGGTTGTGTTTTCCTACATGGATTAATCATAAAATAACATGAAATAAATTCAAGTTCAAATAATCAAAATGTATAAGATATATTTGTTTGATTAATATATATAAATTATAACACTTGTTAAGATCAATAAGGCTCTTATAACTTAGTGGTGAAGCTAATTATTCAACTTGCAGGTCATGAGTTCAAATCTACATCATAACATAATTTTTAAATTTAAAAATGTAAAAAAAAATTAAAATCACGGGTTAAAAAATTATTATCCTTAACGGCCCGCCTATAGACTGACTGATTATGATCCGATCCGTCGAACCGTTGATCAAAGGTCGGTCTCATTTATGACCATTGGTCGGGTCTAGGCCGAGTTAATACTCTGCCAGTTCAGATATCGAGCAGAGCTACACTTGTCCGGTATCGAGATTTATCCGAGGTGACGTGAGAACCTTATAACATCAATAAATACCAGATATGAGTGAAAATGCATCTATTGTACTCATGCTTTATTAATATAATCTATCTATTATGCTAAAAAAAAATACTAGATATGGCCTTTTAATATTCTAATTATTATTTGATATTGCGCATAAAGAATTGCCTTTTCAAATTCTAAATTTGTTCACGTATATCAATACTTAAAGACTATAGTTCCAAAATTTAATATTTTATTTGTGATTTCTCTGACGTAGAAATGTAATAAAGACGAAAAAGATTTAATCAATGAGTCGTGTTCGATTTAAGCTCGAGTTCCCAAGCTTGGCCTTCAACTTAGATGTGCAGATTTTGTTTGATAACCATGTTCATAATCACATGTTTCGCTATTAAGCTCGATATATAGAATTTATAATAATGCTTTTATATAATATTAAAAAAATTTAATTTTGTTTTATATTATGAAAATAGGGGAAAAAAATATTTATGAGCTCGTGTTGGGTTTTGGCCCATTACCACTACCTATTATTTATTGGGCTTTGGCCCCTCTTCTTTGCAGCCCTAACCGAGCCCCCCCATTTCCCCATCTCAGCCTCTCACCCTTCGTCTCCCACCTTGCTCCAGAAGCTTCCCGCATCACGCCTCTTCGGCTGGACCAACTCCTTGGGACTTGCTCCCCTCCTCTTCGTCTCCCTCGGTGCTATTAAGTTGGCATGGTTGATGATGAGGTAACTAACACTCTGATAACCCGAAAAATCCTTAGTGTATTTTTCGTTGCCCCCTTTCCTTCGTGTCCCTGCCTTCAGCGGTGGTTGGCCGTGTGTGCTCCGGTTGTGAGTGGTTCAGACGCTGGCCGTGTGTGTTAAGCTTGGTGCTTTTGTGGCTGTGTGCTTCCGGCAGTGTCTTCGGGCAGTGTTCGGGCAGTGTCTTCGGGCAGTGCTCTCGGGCAGTGTGTGTCTCCATCTGTTGGATACGGTACCATTGGTTCCCCGGTGACGACGTTGATAGGATACCCAGCTTGACCTGAGCCCTAATCCCTTAATCTTGTTTGCATTCCTGTTTATGTTTTATATTGGAATTGTATACTGTGATTGTGTTGTTTCTTGATTGCAGGTTATCAATCGAGATCGAAAGCGGAACCTACGCCTTACAGTGGTATCAGAGCGTTCCGTGCCTGGTGGAGTGCTCGGTTGACCTCGGGCAGTGCTCTTTTGGTCTCGGGCAGTGTTCGGTGGACTTCGGGCAGCGGCAGGAGTGCTCGGGCAGACCTCGGGCAGCGACTGGTGTGCTCGGTGGTCTCGGGCAGTGCTTGGTAGGGCTTCGGGCAGCAGCAGTAGGGCTTCGGGCAGCAGCAGTAGGCTTCGGGCAGCAGCTGTAGGCTTCGGGCAGCGGCTGGAGAGCTCGGGCAGCTACTGGAATCTCGGGCAGATTCCGGGCAGGCGCTTCGGTGCTTCGGGCAGTGTGGTTTCGTCACCCCAGAGCTTTGTCTCTGGATAGTAAGTGATTATTCAACCCTTTAATCATTTTACTATCTTGTTTCTAGGTGTAATTGTGTCTCTTACCCGTAGGAAAATCTCTATCTGAAGCCCCATGCTCGTAACCGTTGAGTGTATTGTGATCTTGTGGGTGATAGCGATTTTTTCCTTCCCTTAGCTTGGTTAATTCTTTCATTGTGGTTTGTGCCTTGTGGTCCTTGCTTCTGCTGTTTGGTTGTTGAAATTGTGTGTGCCTCTCTGCTTAGTTGTGATGGCTTCAATTTCTGGATATAACCTTGAACCTTTTAATGGAAAATCTGATTTTTCTATATGGCAACAAAAGATGAAAGGAATTTTAATACAACAAAAAATATTTAAAGCTATTGACGGTAATTGGGCTGAGAACATTACAACTGCTAAGAAACTTGAAGATGACGAATATGCTTATTCTTCTATTATCTTGAACTTGTCTGACTCTGTGCTCGGGAAGTGTGGTAAACTATCATCTGCTAGAGAACTTTGGGAAAAATTAGAAGAAATGTTTACTGAAAAATCTTTGCCTAGTAAACTTTTCTTGTTGAAAATTTTTTTCAGATTCAAGCTAGACTTGAACAAAGACGTAGATGAGAATTTAGATGTGTTTACTAAGTTAATTCAAGATATTAAATTGACAGGAGATAAGAACATTGACGACTATTCACCTATTGTTCTTCTAAATGCTATTCCTGAAAATTATAGTGATGTAAAATCCGCCATTAAGTACGGTAGAGATTCTATTACATTGGATACTGTAATGAACGGCTTGAAAAGCAAGGAATTAGATTTAAAAGTTAACAAAGGTAATAGACAATCCTCTGGTGAAGTTATGCATGTTCGTGGTAGATCACAACATAGGCATAATAACAATAACCAATATCAAAAATGTGATAAAAGAGGAAAGAGTAAGGCTAGATCGAAATCTAGGCCTAGTAAAAGAAAATGTTACAATTGTGGGGACCCTAATCATTTCATAAAAGATTGCCCTAAAAAGAAGAACCAGAATAAAAATGGAAATCAGACAAGTGAACAAGCGAACATTGCTTCTACCTCTGGGGAAAACATGTGGGATATTTTTATGGTGACTGAATTATGTGATTCTGTGAACTCTGTGCTTTCATTACCTGTGTGTGAAAATGAATGGCTTGTTGATTCAGGTTGCACTTATCACATGACACCACTTAAAAATTTGTTTTCCAGCTACAGAGAAATTGAGCATGCTTCTGTTTCTATGGCCAATGAGAAATTGTGTAAAGTTTCTGGTATTGGTAATATTTGTCTGAAATTTGAATCTGGTTATTCTTTGACTTTGAAAGATGTTAGACATGTTCCTGCTTTGTGCAATAACTTGATGTCTTGTGCTGCTTTAGAGTCTGATGGTTATGAGGGTAAATGGGGAAATGGTTGCATGAAAATTATGCGGGGGTCTTTGGTAGCTTTTAAAGCTGAGAATAGGAGGAATTTGTATGTTTGCAAAACAGTCTGTGATAAAATTTGTGCTAATTCTGTGTCAGATGATTTAACTGATTTATGGCATAAAAGGTTAGGTCATATGAGTGCTAAAGGATTAGAGATTTTACACAAGGATGGTTGTTTTGGTAGGGATAAATTGTCTTGCATGACTTTTTGTGATTCCTGTGTGTTAGGCAAACAGCAAAGAGTTAAATTCCCTATCTCCCCCTCCCCTAATGTGACTAAGTGTTCTGATATACTTGAATACCTGCATGCTGATGTTTGGGGACCTTCATCTGTCCCAACTCAAGGTGGTAATAGGTATTTTTTGTCTATCATTGATGATTACTCTAGAAAAGTGTGGATTTTTCTAATGAAGAATAAATCTGATGTTTTTGATAAGTTTAAAAACTGGAAGATTTTAATTGAAAACCAAACTGGAAAAAGGATTAAACGGCTTAGGACAGATAATGGAATGGAATTCTGCAATATTGTTTGATGACTTGTGCTGTGAATCTGGGATTCTGAGACACAAGACTGTGCCCTATACTCCCCAGCAAAATGGTGTTGCTGAGAGGATGAACAGAACTTTACTCGAGAGAGTTAGAAGTATGCTTGCATCTTCTGGACTCTCAAAGAAGTTCTGGGGCGAGGCTGTCGTGACAGCTTCTTATTTGATAAATAAATCCCCTTCCGTGCCTTTGAATGGTAAGTGTCCCGAAAGTGTTTTTTCTGGTAAGCAATTAGATTTTTCAAATCTGAAAGTGTTTGGTTGTTCTGCATTTGTGCATAGGAAATGTGATATCCCCGAAATGATTAATTGCAATTGGACATTAATTGTGTTTATATGATTAATTATGATGGTAATTAATTGATTATGTGCTGGATTTAATTAATGTGTTGAAATGCTTAGTCACATGATAGAGTGACTCGGGAGGGCATTTCAGGGTGCATGTTGTGCATGTTGGGGAAAATTGCTTTTAGCATGATTTATTTGCCATGGTTAGCAATTATTTGGAAAGCATGAGTTAATTGATATTTTGGTGCATTTTGGATTAATGCTTTTGAAAATATCATGTTGAGGTGTTTTATACACCATGGGCTTGTGAAATGCTTTTAATTAATTAACCCAACCCTTTTTACCCCAACCCCACTCAATACACTCTCACTTTTACTTTACCAAATCACCACCCAAACCCTTCCCCCTCCTCATTTTCGAGTTGAAGCAAAAAGGTGGGGAGAAATCCTTCCAAAGTTTGAGTTTGTGAAGTTTATTGGGAGATTTGAGGTCCCCAAGAGGTATGGATACCTCATTGTTGATTTTGAAGTGTTTTATTTAAGTTTGGTATGATTTTGAAGGATTTTAAAATGGGTTTGTGTTGGGTTGTTGTGATTTTGGTTTAATGTTGGATTTTTGAGGTGCTTTAAGTGTTTATGGAAGGGTATTATGTATTTGATGTTGTTGGTTTGTTGGTAGGGGAGTTGGAATGGGTTGGAATGAAGTTTTGGAGCATTAATGGCGATTTTTCGCGATACGGGCTCGGCGATCGATCTCCCGTTTTTGGCGATCGATCGCGAAGAGGCAGTGCGCTCCAGAAGCATTTGGCGATCGATCGCCACATTTGGGCGATCGATCGGCGAGGGTGGCGATCGATCGCGCCAAATGTGGCGATCGATCGCCGAAGGAACAAAAATTTATGTTCGGACAGTGTGATCTCGCGATCGATCGGCCCTTTGCCGCGATCGATCGCGAGTTATAAAATATGGTGTTTTTGAATTTTATTGTAGGATTTTTGGTATCGGACTATTATTGGGTTCTAATATTGATTTGTGTGAATATGTAGAACCATCCCAGGTGGCGACACAGCCAAGGAATTGAAGTCCTACCACACCTACTTTTGGAAAGGTACGTAGAGGACGTACGGGCACCCAACGGTACATGTATCTAATATACTCATTGTTTATGCATTGTGGATGCGAGTATATATGTGATTATGCATTGTGGATGCAAATACATGTTGAATTATGCATGATGATTGTAGATGCATATGATTATTGGTGCACATCCCATGAGTCGTGGTCATCCCTTGATGATTTTAATGCTTGCCGCTATTTGTTTTGGTTCCGCTAAATGTGAAGCGAGGGGTGGGAGCGCCGCATGTCACATTTGAGCGTGGTTATCATATAGGGCGAGGAAAGGATATTTGCCGCTCAATGTGAGGCGAGGGGTGGGAGTACCGCATGTCCATTGAAGCGAGGTTATTCTATGCCGCCTATATGTAAATAAGCGAGGGGCATTAAAATACATTGTGATGGACAGACTAGGGAATGGTGATCGGTATTTGATATTGATGAGATGGTATTATGTCATGACATGTCTAGACCATTAAAAATAATCTATTGATTATACTCATGAGTTATGGTACAGGGACAACCAAACTGGAAGCGTTTTGAAATGCATGGGAAAACAGGAAGTGTTTTAATTGTGTTTTATGCATTTACGCTTTATATTCATATTGTGTTGAATATGAATGATATTATTGCTCATGTTTGGGGGGTTGTCCTTGTAGGTACTTTTGGGCATGATATGAAGGGGGCTAAGACGGGTTGAGACCGTGAGCTTGAAGAGCACTTTTGGTAGATGAAGGACAGGATTATTTTGTATAGTGTCTACTCTAGGAGTAGTGTAAAACTATTATTGATAACATTCTTTTGATGGGGAATGTAATTAATCCATTGATAGTCCTCATTTTGGCATGTAACTTTTAGGCTCATAGCCTCAACACGATTAATTTACTCTGATCATTTATATTAGCTCTAATTATGCCTTTGATCCGTACTTAAGGATTAGGGTCCTTACATTAGTGGTATCAGAGCAGTGGTTAGAGAACCCGGGAACGAGTGAAGGGTAGCCTTAGCATGATTGGCTAGGTGCTTACATTTGAGGCATGTTTATGCATGTGGTGCATATTGATGTATAATCTGTTATACTAACATGCTTATTATCATTCCTGTTATCTAACGGCATAACATGTATATTTGTTTTGGAATTGTTGTTAACCTTTGTGTTACAGCATGGCTGCTATGAATGCGGGGAACCTTAACGAAGAAGTTGGCGATGTGGGCAGTGTTAACGCTAGCGTTGGACAAGTGAACCCTCTACCTCCACCAGCAGTAGGCTTGGAGCCAGTAGCTCAGTTATTACTACCCGCTCAGTTTCTGTCTTACCACCCGCCCCGGTTTGAGGGAACAGAATCAGGGGAGGAAGCTGAGGAGTGGCTGGAGAGACTTGAGCAGATATTTGTGTCGGCTCCTTGTGCTGTTACAGCGTGGCTGAGGCTAGCGGAGTTCCAGTTAGCAAAGAAACCTCTAATGCGGTGGAGGGGCACTGTATTGGAGCTAAGAGCACTGGGTACTGTGATCGATTGGACACTCTTCAGGACCCGGTTTCTGAACCGGTACTTCTTCGCAGCGGCGAGACAGACGAAGGAGGACGAGTTTACAAGTTTGAAAGAGAGGAACATGACAGTGTCAGACTATGCCACGCGGTACTCTTCGTTGCTGAGGTATGTTCCCCACATTGCCACCAATGGGCACACAAAGATGAGGAGTTTTATGAAGGGGTTGCGACCGGAGCTCTATGACCGGATTATCACCAATAACCCAACTTCTTTTGATGATGCTCTCACAAGAGCCGAGCTTGCCGAGCTTGGAGTGGGAGCTTATCCTAGTGCTGTGCCACCACAAGTACCACAGCAAAGGCAAACAAATGACAGCTTGAGGCCCCGGGGAGAGCCATTTAAACCCCGTGGTGCCTCTTCATCTTCACGGTTCGGTGGAAAGAAGTTCTTTGGTCAGAAACAGGAGAACAAGAAGAATTGGTCGGCCAATCGAGGGTCTTCACAAGGGAATAGGCCGGGAGAGCCGAGGTGCGACAATTGTGGAGGACCACATTCTTCAAGCAAGTGCCCTGCCTGTTATAGCTGTGGCAAGATGGGCCACATCGCTCGGTATTGCCCCACCCGGGGAGGACAGTCAGAGTTCCAGGGCAACAGGCCGAGGTTTGATGACAGGACAGTACACCAGAGGCAGCAGTTTGGGCCTCGACCATCGGGAGGTCAGACAGTGGGACCGCCCCAGGGGCAGGTGTATGCGCTGACTAGAGAGCAGGCCCATGCAGCCCCAGAGGAGGTGATCGCCGGTACGTGTCATTTATTTACGTACCCTGCTTTTATTTTGATAGATACAGGTGCCTCCCACTCTTTTGTATCTGTTGGCTTTGTGGAGAGACACCATATGCGCACGTCTTCTCTACCCACGCCTCTCCTTGTCTCGACACCCACTGGAAGAAATGTCGTTGCTGATCAGTTCATGGCAGATTGCCTCATTTATTTTGAGGGCAACGAGTTGAAGGCAGACTTGATCGTATTGGGTATGTCAGACTTCGACTGCATCATGGGTATTGATATTCTGAACAGATATCAGGCAGTGGTAGATTGCCGGCAGAAGACAGTGAAGTTCAGACCTGATTTGGGTAGTCAGTGGACTTTCTTTGGCAACGGTTCTCGTGTGAAGATTCCGTTGATTTCAGCGATCAAGATGACTCAGCTGTTGGAACGTGATCACACGGGCTATCTCATCTATGCCGTGGACACGTCTGGGAAGAATAAGGAATTGAGAGTTTGCTGATGTATTCCCAGAAGAGATCCCAGGATTCCCACCGGCTAGGGAAGTTGAGTTTGGGATCGAGTTGTTACCGGGGACATCCGCTATCTCTCGTGCACCTTACAGGATGGCACCGGCGGAATTGAGGGAATTGAAGGAACAGTTGCAGGATCTCCTTGACAAGGGATATATACGCCCGAGCGTATCGCCATGGGGCGCACCGGTTCTCTTTGTGAAGAAGAAGGACGGTTCGATGAGGTTGTGCATCGATTACCGGCAACTGAATAAAGCCACAGTAAAGAACAAATATCCTCTCCCAAGGATTGACGATTTGTTTGATCAGTTGCAAGGTACCAGAATATATAGCAAGATTGATTTGAGATCCGGGTACCATCAGATTCGAGTCAGAGAGGAAGATGTACAGAAGACGGCGTTCCGGACTCGATATGGACATTATGAGTTCTTAGTGATGCCGTTCGGTGTGACGAATGCTCCAGCGGTCTTTATGAGCTTGATGAACAGAGTGTTTCAGCCGTATCTTGATCAGTTCGTCATTGTATTTATTGACGACATTCTCATCTATTCCCGGAGTGAGGAAGAGCACGTGAAACACTTGAGGACAGTGCTCCAGATTCTTCGAGATCACCAGTTGTATGCCAAGCTCAGTAAGTGTGAGTTCTGGTTGAGCAGTGTAGTATTTCTGGGACATGTCATTTCTAGCAGTGGGATATCAGTGGATCCCAGGAAGATCGAAGCCGTGATGGAGTGGGCTGCCCCCACTTCTGTGCCTGAGATTTGGAGCTTCCTTGGTTTGGCCGGATATTATCGACGCTTCGTCGAGGGCTTTTCAAAGATTGCCAAGCCGTTGACACAGTTGACCCAGAAAGGAGTACCTTTCTTTTGGTCAGAAGCTTGTGAGGAGAGCTTCCAGGAGTTGAAGCACCGTTTGACCACGGCTCCAGTGTTAGTGATCCCTGCGGAGAACTCCAGATTTGTTTTGTATACCGATGCATCACTCCAGGGCCTTGGGTGTGTACTGATGCAGGATAGGCATGTGGTAGCTTATGCATCGAGGTAGTTGAAGCCGCATGAGACGAGGTACCCAGTCCATGACTTGGAACTGGCGGCTATCATCTTCGCCCTGAAGATTTGGAGACATTATTTGTATGGTACTTCGTTTACCATTTACACGGATCACAAGAGCCTCAAGTTTTTATTTACTCAGGCAGAGCTGAACATGAGGCAGAGGAGGTGGATGGACTTACTCAAAGACTATGATTGTGAGATTGAGTACCATCCCGGGAAGGCTAATTCGACAGCAGACGCCTTGAGCTGGAAAGTGAGGAGTTCTGCTGAGGACGTCATCCATTTGTCAGCCATGATGACCTCCTATTGCAATCTGGGCTATGATTTCGACATAGATACATCACCTGTGTATGTATCGACCTTGTTAGCTGAGCCAGATATCTATGAGAACATCAGGAGAGCTCAGAGGTCAGATGATGAGGTTCAGAGGTGGTTATCTTGTGAGTCTATTGATAATTGTGTGCCTAAGACCTATAATGAAGCTTTGAAATCTAAAAATGCTGTGCATTGGCTTAGTGCCATGAAAGATGAAATGCATTCTTTAGTTGTGAATCATACATGGACTCTTGTACCTAAACCTGTTAATTGCTCTTTGGTAGATTGCAAATGGTTATTTAAGGTAAAGAATGAAGTTGATTCTGTTAGATATAAAGCTAGGCTAATTGCAAAAGGTTTTACTCAAAGAGAGGGTATTGACTATACTGAAATCTTTGCTCCTGTTGTTAAGTTTACTACTGTGAGAATTTTATTATCACTTGTTGCTCACTTTAATTGGGAACTTAAACAGATGGATGTTAAAACCGCTTTTTTGCATGGTGACTTAGATGAAAAGATTTACATGAAACAACCTGATGGTTTTGTTGACTCAAAGAACCCTAATCACGTTTGTTTGCTTAATAAATCTTTGTATGGCCTAAAGCAGTCACCTAGGCAATGGAATAAGAAGTTTGATGAATGCATGCTTACCTTAAAATTTAAAAGAAGCTCTTTTGATCATTGCCTGTATTTTAAGGATAAAATGCCAGTGCCTGTTTTCTTGTTGATTTATGTGGATGACATGTTGATTGCTAGTCCTTGTCTGAAATCCATTGAGCATATTAAGAACTGTCTAAGTGATAATGTCACGCCCCGGGCCCAGGCCCGCGCAAACGCGACTGCACAATGGGCTCTTATAGCAACTACTTCGTATCCGTCCTCGCTTTACGAAAATGGTTAACCCAAGTTGCCATAATAATCCATTGTAAGCCTTTATATACCACTTTAAATTTCATCTACAACCAATGTGGGACATGGGTATTACAATCACCCCTTCTTTAGAACGCGACGTCCTCGTCGCGACCTAACTCATCGATCCACCGGCATCGGGAATCTAGAGGTGGCTCCTACAGGTTCAAGAGGTGGCTCCCGTCATGTAGCACTTTGCCCCGCAGGTTCAAGATGTGGCTCCCACGCACGTGGCACTTTGCCCCGCAGGTTCAAGAGGTGGCTCCCATGCACGTAGCACTTTGCCCCGCATAGCACTTATCTCCCGGTGTTTTCTGCCGGTAACCGGCTCTGACACCATTCTGTCACGCCCCGGGCCCAGGCCCGCGCAAACGCGACTGCACAATGGGCTCTTAGAGCAACTACTTCGTATCCGTCCTCGCTTTACGAAAATGGTTAACCCAAGTTGCCATAATAATCCATTGTAAGCCTTTATATACCACTTTAAATTTCATCTACAACCAATGTGGGACATGGGTATTACAGATAATTTTGATATGAAGTTCTTAGGAGATGCTAGTAGAATCCTAGGCATGGACATTGTTAGAGATATGAAGGAATCTACTCTCTGGTTAAAGCAAACTTCTTATGTAGAGAAAATTTTAAAGAAATTTTCCATGTTTGATGCAAAACCTGTTAACGTGCCCTTAGCTGCTCATTTTGTGCTAAGTAAAGATCAAAGTCCCAAAACTGATGCTGACTTTGATGTCATGAAAAATGTACCGTACTCAAATGCTATTGGTTCTATAATGTATTTGATGGTTAGCACTAGACCTGACATTGCTTATGTTGTTAGTTGCTTAAGTAGATATATGTCTAATTCTGGTGTGGTACATTGGAATGCCGTTAAGTGGTTGTTGCGATATTTGAAAAACTCTATGCATTATGGCTTATGTTTTTCTAAATATGCTGATGGTGTTAAGTTGAATGGTTATGTGGATTCTAATTATGCAAATGATAAAGACAATAGAAAATCTACTACTTCTTATGTTTTTACTTTGTGTGGAGCATGTATAAGTTGGAAATCGCAGCTGCAGCATATCGTTGCCTTGTCGACAACGGAGTCTGAATATGTTGCTGTAACAGAAGCTTTGAAGGAAGCTGTCTGGCTGAAAGGTTTGATCTCTGAACTTATCTTGCTTGAAGGTAAGGTGGAGGTATTTTCTGATTCTCAGTCTGGTATTCAATTGTGTAAGAATCCTGTTTTTCATGACCGCACTAAGCATATTGATGTTAGATTTCATTACATTAGGGATGTAGTGGCTAAATGATTAGTTAATCTTGAAAAGATTCCTTCTGAATATAATCCTGTTGATATGGGAACTAAGTGTTTACCTATTTCTAAACTACAATCATGTCTTAAAATTTTGAATTTTGATACAGGTGATTGATTACTGGTGTTAACTATTTTGATAGTATATAACTGTTGTGTGCGTGTTATAGTATTGTTACCCCGGTTATTGACTTTAACCTCCTTTGTGTTGGTTATTGTCTGTGTTCTTTGTCTGTGCTGTGTGCTATGACAAGAACTTGGTCCACACAATGCTTTGTGTGTTGTGGGGACCCTTTGGGCGATGATGAGTCATCTATTGGGTTTTCCTTACGTCGAGGTGGAGCCGGTATTGTGCCAAGGTGGAGATTTGTTGGGTTTTGGCCCATTACCACTACCTATTATTTGTTGGGCTTTGGCCCCTCTTCTTTGCAGCCCTAACCGAGCCCCCCATTTCCCCATCTCAGCCTCTCACCCTTCGTCTCCCACCTTGCTCCAGAAGCTTCCTGCATCACGCCTCTTCGGCTGGACCAACTCTTTGGGACTTGCTCCCCTCCTCTTCGTCTCCCTCGGTGCTATTAAGTTGGCATGGTTGATGATGAGGTAACTAACACTCTGATAACCCGAAAAATCCTTAGTGTATTTTTCGTTGCCCCCTTTCCTTCGTGTCCCTGCCTTCAGCGGTGGTTGGCCGTGAGTTTTGTGCTCCGGTTGTGAGTGGTTCAGACACTGGCCGTGTGTGTTAAGCTTGGTGCTTTTGTGGTTGTGTGCTTCCGGCAGTGGTTTGGGCAGTGTCTTCGGGCAGTGTTCGGGCAGTGTCTTCGGGCAGTGCTCTCGGGCAGTGTGTGTCTCCATCTGTTGGATACGATACCTTGGTTCCCCGGTGACGACGTTGATAGGATACCCAGCTCGACCTGAGCCCTAATCCCTTAATCTTGTTTGCATTCCTGTTTATGTTTTATATTGGAATTGTATACTGTGATTGTGTTGTTTCTTGATTGCATGTTATCAATCGAGATCGAAAGCGGAACCTACACCTTACAGCTCGCACACATGAACGGGTTATTTTTTAGGTATAGTTCTAACTCAAAAAATCTCAAACTCAACTCAACCAATCTGACATCCATGTGTTAAATGAAGATCGGAGTGGGCCAAGTAATGCTTGGGTTATTGCAAAGTGATCTTCGGTGCAATATCTTTGTTGGAATGAATTAAAAAGAAAAAAAATTGCTCTCGATCGATCGAGATGGTTAGAATTTTTCTTATCAATTGCTACAGGAGCTCGATCGACCGAGCCCTGTTTTTGTTGCGTGAAATGGTATGTCCATTTATGTTTGAGTGTGATTTTCTCGATACAGTGCCTCCAAATGGTGTCATTTTGGACTTGTTTTTTAGTTCACTGTACATACAATATATCCCAACTTGTTTTAAAGACAAGATTTTCGAAATCTATATCAAAGAATAAGTGAAAATTGAGAGCGTTTGTTGTTCATCAAGTTTTCTCTTATTGAATGCTTTGAACCTTTGTGGTTTGAGGACTCGTGATTTGGAGTGCTCATATCACAAGTCATAGTCGTTATATCTTGGGAGACAAATTGACATAGGAAGCATTTAGCACCAAGGCGGGGCAATATTGTCTTTAGAACGGAGATTACAAATCTCGTCTCGACATAAAACT
This sequence comes from Haberlea rhodopensis, assembly GCA_907163345.1. Taxonomy (NCBI): domain Eukaryota; kingdom Viridiplantae; phylum Streptophyta; class Magnoliopsida; order Lamiales; family Gesneriaceae; genus Haberlea; species Haberlea rhodopensis. The sequence goes on from CAJQUN010000013.1 coordinate 10,442,463, forward strand.
TTGAAGCCACTGTTATTTGTTACTAAATTCCTGAGATACACTTTGAAAGAGAAAATCATACAACAATCTTAAGACAATATTTAGGCACAATAGCTTCTTCGAGTGCAATTACGATTCCTGTTCATCATGGGTGAGATGCCTGAAAAATTCAATGGGAACGACTTCAAGCGGTGGCAATAAAAGATGTTCTTTTACTTGACCACGCTAAGTTTGGCAAGATTCTTAACCGAAAAGGCTCCTACGTTGAAGAAGGAGAGACTGACACCCAAAAGAAGGCGACACTTGATGCATGGAATCAGAGCGAATGCAAGACTACATCCTAAATGGGTTAGACAATAAATTATATAACGTTTATTGTCTTGTGAAAACAACAAAGGAACTTGGGCATCTCTGGAAAAGACGTACAAATCTGAGGATGTCGGCATGAAGAAATTCATAGTTGAACAGTTCTTGGATTTCAAGATGGTAGATACCAAGCCTGTGATGGCGAAAGTGCAAGATCTACAAGTGATTTTGCATGACATTCATGGGGAGGGAATGAGTCTAAGTGATTCATTCCAAGTCGCCGCTATGATTGAAAAATTGTCTCCTATGTGGAAGGACTTCAAGAACTATCTGAAACACAAACAAAAGGAGATGAGTTTTGAAGATCTTGTGGTTCGACTACGAATCGAGAAGGACAACAGAATTTCTAAAAGAAAGGAAAATTGGCACCAACATGAAGCACGAGTGAACTTAGTGGAAAAACACGTCGGAACAAAGCACAAGTTTGACGGCATGGCCTCCAAATCTAGAAAGGCGGAGAAGTTCAAAGGAAAGTGCTACAAATGTGGAAAAACCAATCACATGGCGAAGGATTGTCGAAATAAAGACGATCGTGTGAAGGCTATGGATCAAGTAAATTGACCGAATAAGATAGTCTCTCAAATGATTTGGATGATCTAGCGCTTACCCTTAATTAGATTGTGTATCTTTGAAAGTTGTAAATTCCATGAATGGAGTGATTCTAAATAAATGTAATGATGATATTTGTTGAAAGCAAAAAAAATTATGTTATTACTTCTTGTATTGAATCTTATGGTTTGTGGCATGATTGTTATGATCATTTAAACCATAATTCACAACACAAATTGTAATGTTAAATTTATTGCTTGTTTGGGCACTTAGTAAACAAAATCGTCATTCATTTGTTAGAAGAATCGTAACGTCTCAAGTTAACTCACAATGTTGTTTGTGATGGGAAGATTGTGCAAACTAGAGATATGAGAAAAGTAATTTGTTACTTTATCAAGATTTGCACATGATATTGATGTGACCTTTTGTTATGAAGCAAAAACGAGGCCAACGAAGTATTTAAACACTTCAAGAATGAAATTGCAATCAAATTTAGCAAATGAGGTTTGCAATGAAAAATTGTGAGTAGATTATACTTGTGTTGTCTAAGAATTTTATGCTTGAGCTTGAATTTTCAAGATTTTAAAATCTTGATTTCAAGTTTCTAAGTTTTGTACGCTTAAAACACAAGTGATGAATCGAAGCCACAAATTTTGACTAGGCATTGTAATATCTCATTTGGTTCATTTTGAATTCTAAGCTAGTATGCTTATAACATGAATTTGCAAGACTTAAAACCTTGAATTCAAGTTTTCTAAGGTAGTGCGCTTAAATTGCAAATTGTGAACCGAGTTTGAAAATATTATCCAAGCTTCAACTTTTGTAAGCAAGTACGCTTAAATCCGAAATTTTCAAGAAATACAACTTGAATTTGGATTTGTAAGATGATAACGCTTAGAACTTGAAACACGAAAGTTTGAAAGCTAGTGCAATTCGTGACTACCCCGAAGTTGTGTGTGGTTGCAATTCTAGGATTCAATCAGTTATTAAGTACCCCATTTTTAGGCAAGGACGAAAAACCTTGTGATTGAACGTAAAGAGAGTTTCCTACAATATTTGAAATGTGAGGGTGCTTGGCTACAATAGAAATATGAAGGCCGAAGTAAAGTCATAACAAAAGCCAAATAAAATACATGAAGAGTTTGACAAATCATGTTGTCAAATAAATCAACGAGTGTGATAAATGTGTACACTCCTAATCATAAATATGCTTGCGTATTGATGATATGCTCATTGGAGAAGCAATCATCAAGTAACAAAGAAAAAATGTTAACGAGATATTTGTGAAAAGTGTGCATCAAGAACAATACTTTGAATTAAAGTTTCCAAGACATTTGAAGAATAAAAACTCAAGGATTAATTCGAGTTTCAAATTTTAAGCTTTGTGCTTAAATTTCAAGTTTGCACGAAATAGAATCTTGAACTTGTAATTTTTAAAGAATCTATGAGCTTATAAAATTTGAATTGTGAATTAAAGTTGAGTATTTCTTCTGGTCTCGAATTTTGTAAGAAATAACACGTTAACAACACTTAAAATTCGATTATGAAAATATCCTAAAAGGATAAAATGATGCAAATGAGGTAATGTGATTACCAAAAACTGAAGATATACTGTTGTGGAAAATTCTCTATGCAAAGCATATAAAGCTTCTTCTGTCAAGTGGTTTTATAAGTTGTTAGAGAAAAATCATGTGCATGCAACTAAAATGTGTTGCACTAATGTCATATGACAAAATGATCTCTAGTGGCATAATCACGAGTGATTATGTGAAACCGCGGATCCGCATATGAAATGGTTAACCGAGAGATCATGTGGAAGTTTATCGAGGAGAATGAGGTTAAAACCCTGCAATCAAAATCTCATAGTGGATACCCAACCTTGTTGATTGGAGATCCCAAGATCTAGGTTCAAAATGGACAACTAAATTATGAGATTGTATAAACACCTGGAGATCAATCTTCAACCCATACCTATGATAAGGGGTGTAGCCTGCAAAATGGTACGAGGATAGGCAAATGACCTTTAATGATACCTTAGATATATTAGAATATGTTGGAGTATATCGTGATACTCTTTTAGGAGATCACATACGTGAGTGCAAAGTGTCGTCGCTTCAAAGAATGAAAAACACTTATGAAAGCGTAGTCCATGGCCGAAACAGACACAACCGTAAGAAACCAATACGAAGGTTAAAATTATTATGGTGTGTGTTCAATTGTCTTGGTTTACACCAACGACTAAATAGTTCAAGACTATAAGTTCACTAAGTCAAGTAAATCCGATTGAATACTACTACGGAAGATTCAAAGCCGCATGCTATCTTTCAGATGTCATAATAGTTCGTCAAAGCACACAATTGCATACATGCATTAATTTAATTCATGTGAGGGGATTGTCGGAAATGAATTAAAAAGAAAAAAAATTGCTCTCGATCGATCGAGATGGCCATAATTTTTCTTATCAATTGCTACAGGAGCTCGATCGATCAAGACCTGTTTATGCTGCGTGAAATGGTATGTCCATTCACGTTCGGTACGATTTTTCGCGATGCTAAGCCTCCAAATTGTGTTCTTTTGGACTTGTTTTTGGTTCACTATATATACAACATATCCCCTCTTGTTTTAAAGACAAGATTTTCAAAATCTACATCAAAGAATAACTGAAAATTTAGATCATTTTTTGTTCATCAAGTTTTCTCTTATTGAGTGGTTTGAGAACTTATGATTTGGAGTGCTCCTATCACAAGTCATAGTTGTTGTATATTGTGAGACAAATTGTCATAGCAAACCTTTAGCACCAAGACAGGACAATATTATCTTAAGGACGGAGATTACAAATCTCGCATCGACATAAAACTTTGAAGTCATTGTTATTTGTTATTAAATTCCTGAGATACACTTTGATAGAGAAAATCATACAACAATTTTTGGGCGTGAATATTCACATCCAAATGTTGATGATTTTTTAAAAGCGTTGTCCTTCTGAGCATCATCAACCTAACATCAACGAATAATTCCTGTTGTGTTTGGTTGTCGTAAAGCAAAAGCGATATACGAAAACGTAAACCTGAAACAACTCTCGACAAGTATTTTTGTTTGGTCTATTATTCACATGGTATTAAATGTTGGTTCAATATGAAAAAATGCACACGACTCAACGAGGGTATTAACTTCATTCCAGCATGGAATCAATTTTATTAAAATGGGTTATGGAGGTTAACATGTCAAAATACCTATAAAAAATAATTAAAAAAATTGTCTGTGAAAGTCTTTCTATTAAAATCATGTACATATAAAAATATAATGTAAGTTGTACGTTACTCATCTAATCTGACGTAATTAGATAGGTACTCGGATCCATCAAGGGTCCTTATCCGAAAAATATGAATCTTTTGATAGAAGTTCCAAAATCATCTATATAAATATAATATAACTACTTGTTATCTGTTCCAAAATATCCTATTTTTTGACGGATTAATAAGAATCAAGTTTGGGTACAAACAAAAAATTAGAGTTGTTTGGGGAGATTTATGTAGGTATCTTTATTTGGACGTGTATCTTTAAGATAATCGTAAGCAAGCTAACAATGACTTTGTAGGATGAACGTCGATGCAAGATTTTTAATCTCCGTCCTTAAAATGATATTTATGTAGGTATCTTTATTTGGACGTGTATCTTTAAGATAATCGCAAGCAAGCTAACAATGACTTTGTAGGATGAACGTCGATGCAAGATTTCTAATCTCCGTCCTTAAAATGATCCTGCCCCGCTATGATACTTACGATTAACTGCAATCCTTTCCCAAGATACAACGACCATGATTTGTGATAGCAGCACTTCAAATCACATGTCTTTAAACCACAAAGGTTTAAAGACACTCCACCAAGAACAAGAGATGGGCAATATGGAGCAAAAAATTTGCTTTCAAACTTGAATTTGATCTTGCAAAGTGTTTTTAAGTCAATCATGATGTTTTAATCGATCCAAAATCCCTATGCAAGATTCAATATACTGTCCAAGAATCTGTTCTTCAACAGATCTTGGTTTATTCTGTTTTGGCAATGATTTACTTTCATGCACTAGAAAGATAAACAATCACGAAGCACACACTGAACTTGTAATGCCTAATCTGCCCGACTTCACCTTTGATCGTTTATGCATTAACCAAACAATTCCTCTTTGGTTCAGTAAGATCAAGAAACCAGTCACTTCTCCCGCACATCAGAATATGTTTCATGGATGAGCATAATATGAACATTAGCATTAGACACTAGGAACGGAAATGAAATAACGCCGGAGATTTTACGTGGTTCGATCGTAAAATGATCTACATCCACGGGAGACACTAATATTAATCACAATTGTTTGAGATACAAAGCAATACCAAATTCAAGAATACAAACTTGTTCACTTCTATGAATTCCAATGAACACTTTCTTGAATCTTCTATTGCTTTCTTGTTTTTCTCTCCCACTCTCTTTTTCTTCTTTTTGTAATCTGAAATTCAGCCGAGAGCCTCCCATTAATCTGTGCATGTGCCCTTATTTATAGAAGAATTATAAGTCCCCTTTTGTAACCGGTTATGAGAGTTATTCAACTCTAACTGCCATCCTAACCACTTGAATGACATTTGTTGATTTACCAATTGATATTTCCTTTGAATACTTGACAATTAATCTAACAAATCTCCACCTTGTCAATATTCAAAACCTTTCTATTAGTGTCTCCACCTGCCTTAATCTAAGGATGTCTGCTGCTGTTGTGTTTGACAACCAGCCCCTTCCCACAGCTAGAAGTGACCATATTAACTACTTTGGAGACCAATTTTCGAAGGTTGCATCCATTTCTCATTCTCCCATAATGCTTCACCTCTGAATTCAACCTTAGTTCCTTGTTTCCTGGGTCACCTCCACCATCAACAGAAGCATCAGTTTCAGTATCATTTACTGAATGTTCAAGCTCAATTCTCGATGGTGATCTTATGACTCTCCTCCACACTTTCCTAGAATTTGCTAGAGGTGATTTGTGGAACTTAAATCGTGGTCCAGTAGTTGATTTTTGGCCTTTCTTTTCTTGTTCAAGTCTCGTACCACAACCTGATGCACCATGCAATGGCTCCACCTTAACTTTGGTTCTCCCATCAAGTATGAACAGACCTCGTTTGATTTCTCCTTTCAAGGCTATCACGGAGCCTCTTGACACTGTGATGCTTCCATTCTTTGCTTTAAAAGAGTACCCCATTTTGTCAAGTAACCCCAAAAAAATCAAGTTTCTCCCGAGTCCGGGCACATATCGAACCTCTTGTAACAATTTCTCCACCCCACCAGATAGACACAATCTCACAGACCCAATCCCTTGAACTTTACATGTTTGGTTGTTTCCAAGCCTAACATATTCATCTTTTATTGATTGAAAGGACTCAAACCATGCTCTATTTTGTGTCATGTGGAATGAGCACCCACTGTCCATCACCCAATGTTGGTTTTCCCTTTTATCAACCACACAAAGAGCTTCTGCTGTATCATCATTGAGGACAGCCCCTGCTTCTCCTGGCTCGCTTGCAGTCTCCTGCTCACTCTTACGATCTGGACAATCACGTCTGAAGTGTCCTTCTTTGTGGCAATAGAAACACTTCATTCCCTTTGAATTTGGCTTAGGATTTCCTTTGTGTTTGCCACAAGTACTACACTTCTCACATCTCCCCTTTGTGTCCTTGTCGGCCTTGACTTTGGTGAATAAGTTGTCACCAATTTCTCTTGCATCCTTTTCATTCATGTTCTCAGTTTCCTTAGACCTTAGTGCATGTAGTACATCGCTGAACGATAGTGTTTCCCTCGCATATTTCATCGTATCCACAAAGGTTGAGAAGGTCTTAGGCAATGAGTTTAACACAATTATAGCCTTGTCTTCATCATCAAGTTCTACTCCAATGTTTTGTAGATCAAGAACTAGTGTGTTGAACTCATCAAGATTCTGACTCACGGATTTTGTTTCAGTCATTTTATACCCGAAAAATTTCCCTTTCAAGTATATCCGATATTGCAATGATTTGGTCATGTATAGCTGTTCGAGCTTGTTCCATAGACCTGCGGCAGATTTCTCGGATGCTACTTCTCTAAGGACTTTGTCATCTAAGTGCAATGTTATAGTGCTGAAGGCTAAATCCATAACTTCTTGTTTCTGTTCATCAGTGAGCGATGAGGGCAGATTCTTTTCCCCCTGCAAAGCCTTAGCCACCTTCTGTTGCACCAAGACGGCGTACATGCGTCTTCTCCATAATCAGAAATCTCCCTTGCCATCAAACCTTGCCATCTCTATCTTTGTTGTCATGTTTTTGGATCAAGAAACAGCCAAGAACTCTTGTTGTGGTATCGTTCTCACAGACGGCGCCACTTGTTATGAATCGATCCAAAATCCCTATACAAGATTCAATATACTGTCCAAGAATCTGTTCTTCAACAGATCTTGGTTTATTCTATTTTGGCAATGATTTACTTTCATGCACTAGAAAGATAAACAATCACAAAGCACACACTGAACTTGTAATGCCTAATCTGCCCGACTTCACCTTTGATCGTTTATGCATTAACCAAACAATTCCTCTTTGCTTCAGTAAGATCAAGAAACCAGTCACTTCTCCCGCACATCAGAATATGTTTCATGGATGAGCAGAATATGAACATTAGCATTAGACACTAGGAACAGAAATGAAATAACGCCGGAGATTTTACGTGGTTCGATCGTAAAATGATCTACATCCACGGGAGACACTAATATTAATCACAATTGTTTGAGATACAAAGCAATACCAAATTCAAGAATACAAACTTGTTCACTTCTATGAATTCCAATGAACACTTTCTTGAATCTTCTATTGCTTTCTTGTTTTTCTCTCCCACTCTCTTTTTCTTCTTTTTGTAATCTGAAATTCAGCCGAGAGCCTCCCATTAATCTGTGCATGTGCCCTTATTTATAGAAGAATTATAAGTCCCCTTTTGTAACCGGTTATGAGAGTTATTCAACTCTAACTACCATCCTAACCGCTTGAATGACATTTGTTGATTTACCAATTGATATTTCCTTTGAATACTTGACTAATCTAACAAATCTCCACCTTGTCAATATTCAAAACCTTTCCGCCCGTTTTTTCATCCATTTTGTATTTTTCGACTTTTTATGCTTAATTTCAATTCATTAAGAATATTTTTTCAACCAATTTCTTGATTTGTTTTTCCGAATAAAAAACTCACATGTTCTTGCATGATTCTAAGCTATGACTTGAGGGTTTATATCATCTAATTTGACCTGAGTGTTAGGTTGCCCGTGATGGGATGTTAAATTAGCCCGTAAAAATCGGGACGAGCTGGATTCACCGAAGGTGGCTCAATGCTTCTATAACATCATGGACCAAATAATAATGAATAACATGCATATGCTATATGTCCATGTGACTAAAAATGTGAACTGGGTGAAAGTCCATCCCACCCCACCCCACCCACCCACCCAAAATAACCTCTTTTTTTGCTCTGCGAATAACTATGAGTTGGTTTCTAGTTTTTGGGACTTGCTCATTTGGATGGATTATATCCTATTCTATTCTATTCTAATTTCCAAAAGCCAGAAGCCAAGAAGTAGTAGGTTACTGTCTACGGTCGGGAGATAAAGGAGACTAGTAAATAACACTTGAGAATTGTGCCATTAGTATATGGTGCACACAAAATGTCAAAATTCTAAAAAAGTTGACATAAAATCCGTAAGTATAATTAATTAAATAATAATAATAATAATAAATAAAATATCTAAGTGCAAGTGGCTACACGAACACCCAAGAACAGTAAGAAAACAAGAAAACAAGTGTGCAATAATTGTGACAAAGTACTTCAAACTATTATATCGACATGAACAAATTATACTAAATTATACATACATATATATGTGGTTTCTTTTAGTAGACTTTTATAAATCGAACAGCAAAACATAAAATAAGTAGTGTAGATTTGTTAAAGGATATGTCTGTGTTTAAAAATTACGAAGAAACTGGTAACCGCAATCTTGACAATTAATTAAGCGTATGTTTGGTATGTGTGATTGCAGTGAATTATGGAGGTTATTAATGTAATACATTGTTTGGTTCATTTTTTAACAAACCCACCAAATCCTTCATCCACTTGAAAATATGGTTTTAAACAAAGGTTGGTAATCCCATTTAATTCCGACGTATTAGCAAACCCTCATTGTACAATACACGTGAGTAATGTGCAACAAACATTGTAGTCATACTTTCTTTCTTCCCACCGATGTCGAGAGGAAGGCTTCGAAATACAAGCAACGACAAGAACGCTGATCGGAAGGTCCATGTGTACAACCCAGACGGCTTCGTCTCCTACTCAAGGTGATTTCCGCATTCGATGTTCATTCGACCCTGCTTTGATAACAATATAAATGGCGTTTCTTTCTAATTTGTAGGGATTGGTTTGTTATAAATTTATGAACACCAGTGTGTTGTATTTTTGTTTTCTGTGGACTTCCTTTGTTCAACGTGCGACAAATGCTTTACGATTCAATCTTTGGTTTTATGTCTGTGCAGGACAAGAAAATATACATTTTACCGACACACATGAAAAGAGACTAGCTTTAAGCCCTTGCCGCCCTAGAAAACATCTATTCATCTTCTGCTTAAAGGCCTGCAAACTATTCTCGCCTATGGATGGAACCTATTCGATCGCTTCCATCACTGTGAAAAGCGCTGAAAGGAAAGCCTTAACGCCCTTTCTCTATGGATTGCTCACTTGCTTGCGTAATGGTCAGGAGAAGAAATGAAACTAGCAACAGTTAGAATTCCAATAGCGGTAAGAGAAGTATTACCTACTGGTCTTCTTACTGGGACATCAGTTACAACAAACAGATAAGAGGGCGGAATCTGTATGGATCTTAGATAGGCTAACTATCTAAGAAGAAAAAGAAAAGACAGATTTGGCATCCAAAAAAATCGGCTTCATTGCATCATTTATGGTCTTTCGCGAATATTTGCCTGCATAAATAGACATAAATCTGGGATTTTTCAACAACTCCCCTTCCTACGTGTAATTTTACATGTGTTCTTTTTAAAAAATTCGAAGTAGTATTGGTACAATCAACTTTATTCATATTCAGCAATTTATGGGTCTACATATTTGAAAAAAGTGAAAATGAATTTCTTGCAACTTAGGTTTTTTGGAACATAACATGAAGGCAGTATTCCTTGATACCAACTTACGTGGCAACACACATAAATTCTAAAGTTCATGTTTGAAAGAAAATGTATGATATCTTGTCCACCATATTAAGTAAAAGTGAGGTAGGGTGAAATGATACCGAGAAAACAATAGTAGCTTCGAATGAGGCATGTGAACCCATTGTTAATGTAGGTAATAAAAATCAACTTAACATTATCCAATAATATACATTATACGTAGTTTTCATTGATAAAAAAATATAGATATCAAATAGATTCCATTTACAAAGCAAATCACAATATATATTTATCAATGGTAGCAACAAGAAGACAATACAAACAAATGGCATAAAAGAAGAATATAATTACAACACCAGATGCTAAGATTATCATGTTTGGATCCCAAAAACGCATATGTTTTCCCTTGTTTAATTTGCGTTTTATGACAACATAAGCTTATGCTCTCAACATTCTGGTTTCGTAGCAAATTTCTTCGACGTTAGAATCCTAAAAGAAAATTTATTTTTCAAATTTGAACAAAAATGGAAAATGAAGACTGGAACTTTACTCCAACATAGTTTCTAATTTTCAAATGTGCTTCCGATGAATGACTAATTTATTCAATTTGAATCAAAAGATTGTATCACAAACCATTCTTTGAGCCATTGTAGGCTCCAAGAAAATGGGAAAGGAGAAACTCAGTCAAAAGTTGAGCGAAATATTCATTATATCAAAGAATGAATTGTGGTGGGCATTTATAGCCGTAATACAATAATGGCATATCCTTTAGATTAGGAAAGGATTGACAAATAAATGGAAACTATCCTATTGACATACAATTATATATTTTACATTAATATTAGAGATTCTTGCCTATCTATACAGCTTGTAATGGAGGCAAATCATGGATCCTAGAAGGAAGAGAACCAACTTGGTGATATACATTTCAAAAAGTCAACACTTTCCCTCAAGTTGGTGCGTAAATATCGTTCATGCCTAGCTTGTCAAGACAACTGTTAAAAGTTTGGTTTGACACTGCTTTAGTCAGAATATCAGCAAGCTGCTCTTGAGATCTAATATGAGGAACTTCAATTATCTTTGCCTCCAGCTTTTCTTTGATAAAATGTCTATCAACCACAACATGTTTAGTTCGATCATGTTGGACTGGATTATGAGCAATGTCACATGCTGCTTTGTGATCACAATATAACTTCATAGGGCTGGCTTGTTTTATATATAATTCCTGCATCAAATTTCTGATTCACAACAACTCACATATAGCCTTAGCCATCCATCTATATTCAGCCTCCACGCTAGATCTTGCAACTACGTCCTGTTTTTTACTTCGCCAAGTAACTAAGTTATTTCCTACAAATGTAAAGTATCCAGATGTAGAACGCCTATCATCGATTGATCCAGTCCAGTCAGCATCTGTATATCCTTTTACATCCAAACTATCACCTTTTGTGAAGAAAATTCCCTTTCCTGGAGATGACTTCAAATAACGTAAGATACGTATGATAGCATTCATATGTTCTTCACTTGGGGAGTGCATGAATTGACTAACAACACTTAGTGCATATGCTAAATCAGGTCGAGTGTGTGCTAGATACATTAATCTTCCAACCAATCTCTGATATCGTTCTTTGTTAGCAGGAAAAATACCTTTCTTTGATCTCGACACTTCAATTCCAAGGAAATACTTCAATTCTCCAAGTTTCTTCATTTAGAATTCTTGTGTAAGATTTCCCTCAAGCGCTTTTCGTTCTTCATGATCATTTCCAGTCACTATCATATCATCAACATATACAATAAGAGCAGTAATTTGTTCCTCATTATGTTTCAAGAAGAGAGTATGATCTGAGTTGCTTTGCTTGTAGCCAATGGACTTCATAAAGTTCGTGAACCTCCCAAACCACGCTCTGGGAGATTGCTTCAACCCGTATAGGGATTTTTACATGCTTGCTTACTTTCTTTTCTTTGTATATTGCAACCTGGTGGCAGTTCCATATATATTTCTTCTTGAAGATCTCCATGCAAAAAAGCATCATTTACATCAAATTGTTGTAAATGCCAATCAAGGTTTACTGCTAAAGAGAGTAGAATACGGACGATATTAATTTTGGCTACTGGTGCAAATGTCTCCATGTAATCAATTCCGTATGTTTGGGGTATATCCATTGGAAACAAGTCTTGCTTTGAATCGTTCAATGGTTCCATCCGCTTTGTATTTAATGGTGAAGACCCACCTACATCCAACAGGTTTCTTTCCTGCAGGTAGGTCAACCACTTCCCAAGTTGAGTTCTTTTGAAGTGACCTCATTTCTTCATTCATAGCCTCCTTCCATCTGGGATCTTCCAGAGCTTCCTGCATATTGTTAGGGATAGCTACAACAGATAATTGATTCACAAACGCCACATTTTTTCTTGACAAGTTTTCGTAGGATACATGATTGCTTATGGGATATTTAGATTTGGAGTTGAGAATAGGTTCATATCTAGCTTTGGGTTTCCCTCTATTAACTCGATCGGGTAAAGTTTTAATGTGAGTTTCATATTCAAGAGTTACCTTAGACTCAAGCATGGGTTCTATTTCAGAAGACACTTGGTCAATTGGTACATTTGGAGAGGGAGAAGATGGAGCATCCAGTTGATCATCTTCCAAAGGTTGATCATTAGCATCATTAGTTCCCACCTCCAAGTCCAAAAGTTGTTGACCACCCGAAATTTCCAAATTACCAACACTAATAAGATCCAGGTTGTCCGAAGGGTTATACAAAGTCTGCGCTTCATCTCTACTCTCCCCCTGAAGTGAAGACTTAGGGGTATAATAATACATCTCATCTTCTTGAAAAACTACATCAAGGGTGACATAGATTTTTCGAGAAGGGGGATGGTAACATCTATTACCCTTTGATGCAAGGCATAACCAACAAACACACAATGAAGAGCACGAGGTTCCAGCTTATTTATGAGGGGCTTGTGAAGGTGTACAAACGCGACACTCCCAAAAACTTTAGGGGGTAGATTAGGTAGTATGGAGGGGAGTTTGGAATTGTAGAGAACTAGAAGTACTCTGTTGATGAGATAGGCTGCAACAGTGATAGCTTCTCCCTAATAACTTATAGGCATATGAGCCTCAAACAAGGAATCACGAACAACTTCAAGAATAGGCGATTCTTTCGCTCTGCTACCCCATTCTGTTGAGGTGAATAAGAGAAAGTCGTCTGATGAACAATGCCATGTAAATTGAGGTACTGTTTCAAATCTCTATTAATAAACTCTCCACCTTGAAGAACTTGAATATTCAATTTATATTGTGTATTTATCATCTTGTGAAACTGCTAAAACAAATGGCTAACTTCACATTTTGATTTCATTAAACAAACCCAAGTCATGCGAGTGTGATCATTAACAAATGAAACAAACCAACGTGCTCCATTCAAAAAATGTAAGGGCCCTCGCGCCCTTAACCCACAATTAGTGCATTAAGCCATGCATTTGGTGCATACAATCACATGTAAAGGGAAACTATATGTAAACGTGGTACACCATACCACCTATAAAATTTCTTGCTTCATTTATTCTATTTCATGCAATATCCGATTCCCTAGATTAAGACCATTTAATACATCATGCACCCATGTAATACATTAATCACAATCTCAATTCATCTAGCAATTCCCTAGTTAATTGCTCACACATATGAATGAAAGGAGAAAGGTCCATGCCTTTTTATACAACCCATATACACATAATTATTGCTCACACACGAGCATCGAATAAACCTATGTGCACGTAATGTATAAAAAGGGCATACACAATATCCAGCTCCACATGAGCTCCGGTGCCTCGATCCTGGAATCACCTCCAATCCATAGCTCGATCACAGCTCCAGAACTACCGTTGTACCTATTTCACCTGCCCCAACAGAGACAGCCCCCACACGGGGTGAGCATACCAATACCACCAAACCAATAATCACAATTATAATTCATAATTTACAATGTAAATGCCACGAATTTAAATGTTACTCCCTGGATGGCATCATCCTCATCCGGGATCCCACTGTATTGTCCCTGTTCTCAAAACAACCAAAATCATCAAATTCCAAATATCCAGTTAATCATTATACTGATTAACTATGTCCCTGATCCAATTCAATATCAATAGGGAAATAAATACAGATATCCTAGATATCTAGTCAAAAGCCACATTTCCTCGCTCACTCAAAAGTAGCGGCATCACTTACCGATGTTCGCTCCATAGTGACCACATCACGACAATTGCTCGCTCCAAAGCGGCACCATACATTACATAAGACCAATCAACATAACACAACCCAGTCCCGTTTCCATTAACCAATTTATGCAAGACACAATATACTAAGCATCGACTAATAACCCTTAACATTCATATATCTCATGCACAATAATTGCAATAATATAATTAAGGTAATGCTCGTACGTTACACGTACCTTAAGTTTTCGTAGTCCAAGCCAAACCTTGCATGAGTTCCACGCCCCGAGAAATATGTGGTAAAACCCATAAATAACTCACAATCAAAAAAATAAGCATGCAATCACGTGCCCACGCACGTTCGCAACCTCAAAACCCATCGTCAATCGATGACGATTACCAAAATAAAAGCCCCCGGCTAGGCATGCGTAATACCAAAAAATATTCCATTTTATAAGATTAAAAGATAGCCAAAAACTCAACCGAGAGTTCCGTTTTATTTAATTTGGCTCCAACCAATCCATTTAAAGTCTAGCATTCCCATTGAAATGTAAACATTGCCCCGGGAGTCGACCATTTAAGTCGCAAATCCAATATCCCACGCAAAAGCCAAGGAACCAAAATTCACCTGCTGGCGATCGATCGCTATACCGGGCGATCGATCGCTAGCCCCTTGTCGATCGATCGCTCGATATAATGATCGATCGCCAGACCTTACTGGCGCGAGGCGATCGATCGCTCAAAAGTAGCGATCGATCGCTACCTTGCTGAAAAGCCTACTGCCAGCTGGCGATCGATCGCTACGTCCTGCAACACGAAAGTCACCATTTTCAAAAGCTTAAAACCTCCACAGATCACACCCCAACTCCTTCCAACCCAAACCAACAATAATATAAACACCATAGAACCTCCAACAAGGGTTAAAAAACCCATTTTAAAACGAAACCATAAGATTTCAAGATTTTGTAAGATCTCCCAAAACAAACCCAAATTCAAAACTCAACCAAATCCATCAAAATTACAATCAAATCGAAGCTAAAAGAGAGGAGAATGAGATTACCAGCTTTTCTTCAAAAATCCGGCCCCTAAATCGTGTTCCCAACGATTTTGTTGAAGGGGAAAGGAGGGGAAGGATTTTGGGGTAAAGCGGGGAGAGAGAAAGGGAAGAGAGCGATGAGAGAGAGATGATTCTGGGAAAAATGACGGAATCCCGAGTCCATCTGATATATATAGCAAAAATGCTCCAAAATAACAATACCCTCACAAATACATCATGATTCATTAAAAATCATCTGTTTTCAAAAAGTCTCTCTCCAACATCAAATCCCCATACCAGCCCCAACATAAAGCACCCCGGACTCCAAGTCCCACCAAAAACCCAACTCATAGGTTTTCCACCAAAATGAGAATACAATCTCAACCTTTGGATCCAACGATCCCAAATGCCCGATTTAACAACCTCGGGAGACCCAAAACCGCAATTAATTCCTAATTGCCACAATTAAAAATCCATTAAGGATTATTACCACACCGGGATTAACACCATTAATCCCCGGGCATCACAAAAAATGAGTGTTTGCAGGCCCCCATACATCAGGGTGAATAATCATAAAAGGTGCTGGACTTTTATTCATACTAATGGGAAATGAAACGCGATGACTTTTGGCCAATGCACAAATATCACACTTAAAATATGAAACATTTAATTGAGAAAAAAGTTTTGGAAATAACTTCTGTAAATATCCAAAATATGCATGACCTAAACGCCTGTGCCACAAACAGATTTCTGATTTTTTAAAGTTCCCCAGTTGTATTCGTGGAAAAAACTTGAGCAAATTGATTTGAACTTGCTGGTATTAGATCAAGGTAGTACAACTTCCCTCTCGTAGTACCATAACCAATTGTCTTCCGAGTCCGGATGTCCTTAAAACACAAAGGTTAGGCCCAAAAATAACAATACAATTTAAAGCAAGTGTTATTTTAGCTACAAACAATAGATTGTGATTAGGGAAGGAACAATCAGAACAGAATCCAAGTTCAAATCTTTTGTTAGATAGATTGAACCATCTCCAACTACCAAGAAGAAGTCCCATTGGATGTGGATACTGTATGTTGGTCGGAAGGCTTTCTCGACAGAATATGGCTACTATTAAATGTCATGTGATATGTGGCACTCCAATCAATTATCCATTCACTATAACTAACAAAGGCAGAAGTATGTAGAGTCTTACATGGGGCAGAAGTGTGAAGAGCCTTACCATCGTTCCCAGTAGCAATCAAGGAAGAAATTCCTCAGTATGTTTCGTCTTGGTGGAAGGCTCGGCTACTGCAGCGAAAGCATGGTGCTTTGATTTGAATTTCGCTTACGAGGTGCCTTGGTAGGGTCCCACCATCCAGGATATCCAATCAATTCATAGCATCATAATTTGGTGTGTCCATTTTCACCACAGTGCATACATATACATTCCGACCGATTCTATGTCCCAGATGATCGACTTTGATCAACAATATGGTTTTGTGAATTAGATATTCGATCTGATTTTGAATATGTGTGAGGCTTGTTTCGATGAGCAACCATGGCAGATGATTCTGAGTGTTCTGGTTCGCCATTTAGTGCAGCTCGACGGGTTGCATCACGACGAACATACGCATATGTTTCTTCAAGATCAAGTGCAGGATCCTTTCTAAGAATCTCACTTCGAATTTGTTCAAATTTTGTATATAGCCCATTCAAGAAAATATGCACTCTCAATCTATGCACTCTCAATTTATCGATTAATTTTTTATAGGCAATTATATCTTCGGGATCTTTCATGACAATCCTATCCCGATGATCCAATTCTTGAAAGATTTATACCAGTTCACCATAATAGGTAGAAAATGGGCGGCTGACCTATTTGGTGGAGAATGCACGTTGATTTAGTGCAAAGATTTGTGACTCATCGGATCCATCATAGAAATCCTTTGCAAGAGCGATCCAAATCTCACGTGCAGTGGGCAATCTAAGATAGCGCTTCATTATTTCTTGATTTTTGGCGTACCACTTTGCATGGGACAGATCAGTAACTTCCGGAGTTGTTTTACTTGTAAGATATTCAAGCTTCTCTCGACCTGCAATCTGCATGTCCATTATTTGCGACCATACATCGTAATTGAGTTTCGTGAGGATAACACTGGTTGTGAAACCAACGTTTTCGGATTGAACATGGATAATCGGTGCAGGGGATTGGGGTATAGACATGGTACAATGAGTATATCAGATTTGAGGAATTTCGAATAAGGTTCTTTGCTCTGATACCAAGTCAAAAGTTGAGCAAAATATTCATTATATCAAAGGATATTGACATATCCTTTAGATTATGAAAGGATTGACGAATAAATGGAAACTATCCTATTGACATACAATTATATATTTACATTAATATTGGAGATTCTTGCCTATCTATACAGCTTGTAATGGAGGCAAATCAGGGATCCTAGAAGGAAGAGAACCAACTTGGTGATATACATTCCAAAAAGTCAACAAACTCATGTATCACCTTCATATTTTTCCCCCGGAAAAGGAAGAAATCTGCTACCAACGTTGCTTTCTAATGCCTGGTGGTGGCGCTGATTGTTTTTGTGGAATGCGAACCCGTTTGGATGGAGAAAATGGAGTGGGAGAAATCTGCTACCAGTTTTTAATGAACGAAATGAAGAAATCTGCTGCCAATTTTCAATGGAACGAGAACCCATTTGGACGGAGGAAATAGAGTGGAAGAAATCTGCTGTCAAATTTTCAATGAAGGAAATGAAGAAATCGGCTTCCAATTTTCAATGGAACAAGAACCCATTTGAATGGAGGAAAATCGACGGGAAAATGATGGGTTTTTTGTTATTTTTTGTCCTTCATATAAGGACATGTTAGTAATTTTTTATGAGATATGGAGTTTAAACAAAATAAAATTCGACAATAGTGAGTTGAATAAAGATTTCATGACATAGGAACTGAAGTCAAAGAAAAGGTTTTGTGTTTATGGATTTTAAGGAGTTATTTTTGTATAGATCGAGTACTGCAAACACCAAGATATATATGGACATATATATACATATATATACATATATATTCATGTATGTTAGTATATTACAGAGGATCGAGTGTATAAAAGAATTTTATATTTTAATTTTAAATAACTTACCAAAAATATATTATAGAAAATTGTGGGATAATACATGATATAGTCCTCATTGTTTTCTCTCGTTCCTGATTTAGTCCCTCTTGTTTGCACCGACCCAATTTAGTCCCTTTAGTTTGTAATTGTTTCCCAAATCAGTCCTACCTGTTAATTCAATGTTAAACTTAACATATTAATTTTTTTCTAATTTCATCAAACACCCAAATAAATCCCAAATCACCTATTTTTGCCCCATTTTTATTTTAAATCCCAAACCACCCCAAAATAAACTCTATTTCCCAAAACGCAACCATCCCAAAACCCAAACCGTCGTAAGAGCTAAACCCATATATCATTCTCCTAAAATCCTCCCACTCTCACTTCTTCTGATTCTTGGAGTGCATCGTAAGGCCAAACCCAAATCATTCTCCTAAAATCTTCCCACTCCCATTTCTTCCGATTCGATCTTGGAGTGCTATGGATTTCTCATTTTCGGGTAGAATTTTTTGGAGAACAACCGTGAAATTGCTTCTTGGACGTTGGAAATCATACATATTCGAAGGTAAATGCTTCACTCTTTTTTTTTTTTTTTTTTTATCTAATTTCGAAAATCCCTAAATTTTCCCCCAATTCTAGAACCCTAATTTCGATTTCTGATTTTTGATTTCTGCTTGGATGTGTCAATTCATGTAGCAATTTTGTAGGGTAAATGTTGTAAACAACAATATCTTGAGATTTTGATGTGTCAACGCATGTAGCAAAAATTATGAGAAGTAGCCATCCACTATAGTTTCAAATTTAGGTATTATCCCACCTGCAAGAAGAATTCTATGTTGGTGATCTTTTCAATAAGTGCAATTAAGCTAGTAGCTATTGTTTCACAAGAGAATCAGCTTCATGTTTGGACAATTGAACTGCATAAATGAAGATGATAACGTTCGAAAATAGGGAGAAAGTGGGGTCTCATTCATCTTGTTTGCAACTACATTTCAATTAGCTAAAGAAACTACCTATCACAATGTTACAAGTTCCATTTTGTAAAATAGTTGTTTATTGAATAACATGGTGGCATGGTTCATACTAAAAATATTTGAAAATGAGACATTTCTATTTTTCAGTGTGGGGACATGGCTGTAGATGATAGTGTAAATGTCGATGAAAATTTGAAGGCTAATGTTGAGGATGAATATGATAATGGTTCAATGGTCGGTGGCAATGGTTCAGATAATGATAGTGGTGACGAGGGGGGTGAAGATGAATTCTACGACAGTGATAATGACTTTGAAGACGATGATAGACTATTTGATGTGTTTGTTGATCGTGGTATCGAATTTTCTAAAGGCAAGGAAGTGATCCCAACAGATGTCTTGTCTAAGCTGCAGACCCAAGAAGGTGATTATGATTGTGTTGACAACGATGATTTGTGTAGTCCCGGGGAATCTGATGATGTAGAATCGGGAGATATCAAGTGTTTGATCCGGTTAAGGATTCCAAGAACCCTGAATTGAATATTGGAATGATTTTCAGTTCAAAAAAGGAGGCAAAGTTTGCCATTGAAAGTCATTGCATCAGAAGGGGAATGATAGTGAGGTTTGTGAAGAACGATAAATCGAGGCTGAGGGGTAAATGCAAAAATGAGGGTTGTGGGTGGTTGATTAATGTCTCAACCACGAGTACAGACAAATGTTGGCAGATTAAAACATTTCAACTGGAACACAAAAACTGCTACTGGAACTATAAGAACAAAAGTGTGAATTCAACATGGTTGGGGAAGACCTTCATTAAAAAGTTCAAATCGAATCCCAAGTTAGGGACAAGTGAATTTCGACAGGAGATTTGCACGTCTATGAAGACAAATGTTTCAAGGAAACAAGCATACCTCGCCAAGAGAAAGTCTATTGAGATTGTGGATGGCGATATTATGGAGCAATTCAGCAGGATTAGAAAATATTATGCAGAGTTAAAAAGAGCTGATAAATATGCAACCGTGATTCTAAAGTTGAGCGAGGAATCCGATGTTCCAAGGTTTCAACGCATGTACGTTTGTTTTTCTGCATGCAGAGATGGCTTCAAGATTTGTAGACCCTTGATTGGTGTGGATGGATGCTTTGTGAAGGGTAAACAGGGTGGCCAAGTGTTGGCCGCAGTTGGGCTAGATCCAAATAACAATATCTTTCCTATTTCATATGCGTTGGTTGAGGGAGAGACCAAGGATAGTTGGATAAGGTTTTTGCGTTTATTGGACCCCGACATAGGTTTTGACAATCAACATGAATGGGCGTTCATGTTGGATAAACAAAAGGGTCTAATTCCAGCTTTTGATAGTTTGTTCCCTGTTGCGGAGAACCGATTATGTGTTAGGCATCTCCACAGTAATATGAAGGTCGATGGTTTCAAAGGTGAAGCTGTGAAAAATGCATTATGGGCAACTGCCAAAGCAACGACAGTTGGAGAGTTTCATAAAAAAATGGAGGAGATGAAACAAGTAGACGAGAAGGCCTATGAGTGGTTGGCGAAAAAACCTGAGGAACAGTGGTCGAGGTCACATTTCACTACAACTCCCAAATGTGATGTCCTTTTAAATAAAATGTGTGAGTGCTTCAACAGTTATATTTTGGATGCAAGAGAGATGCCCATTATACCGATGTTTGAATCAATTAAAAACTTACTCATGGTTCGATTTCAGCTGAATCGAGAGAAGGCCGATAAATGGGATGCCGATATGTCCCAAGGTTAAAAAAGTTTTGGCAAAGATTTATCAAGATGCAGCGAGGAATATTCCGATGAAATCTGATAACACCCATTACCAGATCATGGGACAAGATGAACAACATGCGGTGGATCTGGGGAGCAGATCTTGCAGTTGTCGAATGGGATTTAAGTGGTATCCCTTGCCAACATGCAGTTTGTGCCATTTGGTGTAACAATGAGGATCCAGAGTATTATGTTCATGATCATTATCGGACTGAGACGTACAAAAGATGTTATGCAAAATCTATTTTGCCAATTAATGGTCCAGATCTATGGCCTGAATGCGATTTGCCACCTCCATTACCACCGTTGTATACAAGAAAAGTTGGGAGACCAACAAAATTGAGGAGGAGAGAAAGAGATGAACCACCCGCTTCTTCCCAGACAAAATTGAGAGGTGCTCGAAGAACTACTAAATGCAAGAAATGTGGTGAAGTTGGCCATAATCAGAGGACATGCAAAGTTGCTAGCGAAAACCAGCAAGAACCAGCAACTCAACAAAGTAGTACATCAGCGACTCCTGCTACTGGACAACAAAAAAGAAGGGAAAAACAACCGGTAAACATATTATATACATGACATTTTATTTATAATAACTCTTAATATGTTAAATTTACTTAATGCAGGTTAGAAAACCAGCCCCACAGGTTAATGTGCAAAATGAAGGCAACTCGAACATGATAAATGTGAGTCATCAATTTCGTTTGTTTATATTATTTCAGTTATATGACATATGTAACTATTTTTGCAGGTTAATCAAGCCATGAATATTTATAAACTCGTGTTCGTTAAAAGGGCGAGTGAATTTCGTTACAGTTTCAAAGCTGAAAGAGGGGTTAAATCATCGAAGAAAACAAGGTCCCTCAACTTTTGCCCCATCTACGCATGGAGATGCAAACTTGAATGTGTAATAGAGATTGGATATGTACTGGTTTTTGGGTGATGTAATACTTTTGTGATATACATTGCAGTTGATATATGCATGGTGTTTGAATTAGTCCAGATTGTTGTTTTGTTGTGTTTGGGATGTTATATAAATAAAGGAGATGCTGCAGAAATTTTTTAAATTGAATATGACCCATTTGAATATGTAATTTAAATTGAATATAACCATTCATACTTTTTTAAAATTGAAATGAAAATATGAAATTTTGAAATTGAGGTGTTGTAGCTTGAATCATGTACCTTGAATTATTTACCATTCGATAAAAAAATTGAATCTCGATGCTAAATAAATCGAAAATTGAAAAAAAAATTAGTTGGGACATGAATTAGTTTTTTGCCCTTATTATGGGGTGATTTTGGGGTTTAAAATAAAAATGGGGCAAAAATAGGAGTTTTGGGATTTATTTGGGTGTTTGGTGAAATTAGAAAAAATTTAATCTGTTAAGTTTAACATTGAATTAACATATAGGACTGATTTGGGAAACAATTACAAACTAAAGGGACTAAATTGGGTCGGTGCAAACAAGAAGGACTAAATCGAGAATAAGAGAAAACAATGAGGACTATATCATGTATTATCCCGAAAATTATATTTGTAAAATGTGAAATAGGAAAAGTAGTCACATGAGAGAGTTGGGGGATTTTTTGATGCTATCCTCATTGACACAGTCCTTCAGGATTTATTCATCATATATTGAGAATATTTCAAATAAAATATTTTCACTGTATAATAAGATGTACTTTTAAATATAGTATCTTTAGGGATAGCATCAAATAAATCGGGTCTGGTTGATGATATACTGCAGAGCATCGACAAAATCCGTATAAGAGATTCGCAAACTCAGATTCGTGAGTGCCTATAACTGTTCTCCACGTGTCATCGAATAAAGAGATAAACAGACACGCGGCGTAATCCAACGCCGATTAAAGAATTTTGTACAGAAAAAACAAAACCTTGGATCCAATTAAAATATGAGAAACGAAGAACCCAGATAAACTACTGATTGAGTGGGTGAGGGAATTTTCAAGCCACAAAGAAGAAATAAGTATGCCTGAGGGGATTTCGGGATCGTTTTCTTCACCGAAAGTGAACTTCGCGGTGGATATGGGCAACCCATTTCTCAACCTCGCTGTTGATGGTTTTTTGAAGATCGGCACTGTAAATGACCCTTTGAGTACTTTATTTCTGTGTTTATTGTGTTTTATTATATTGCATGAGATAAATTGTGTGATGCATGTATTTGTTATTAGTTTAATTTCGGGCTGTGGGGCGTTAATATATTTATTTTCCATTTCTGTGTGTGGCTTTGCTGCGGGATTCAGGTGGCGGCAGCGAAAGTAGCTGCAGAGGAAACATATGACATTTTTATAAGACAAGGTTCTATTTTTTTCTTTTTCTGTTTTCTTGTTCGCATGCTTCAAGTTAAAATTTCCAGCTTCTTAATGCAGTTTTTTTTATTGGTGGATGAACAAGTTGATTGACCCTTTTTTAGAGTAGCAAATATGAAATCATGAAAACTAATTTTACAGAAGTTATTGATACACTTACTTCCAATAACGGTGATTTAGGATTATTGTATAATGTATTCTTGATTTTATTGCCATAGACGCAGGACGTGGGATGTAATATTTCCTTCTCCTTGGCATCCAAAACAGCTGGGTTTGGATGGCTTTTACTTATTTATTAGTAATTGGTATATGGATGTTAATCCAGTCTATAATGTGAACATTAGCCTTATTACCGACACTGACTCGATGGTATTGTCTTCCACCACATCGACTTTTAATTAGAGCATCAATATGTAGACCACGCCTATAAGGAGAGTTCAGGCCCAGAAGACTAGCCTCGTAAACGGTAGAGACCTTAAGCTTAATAGTCACTCCATATTTTGTTGTTGTGGAGTAGATGTGGGGCATAACATTGTCCAGCCTCGAGAAACCGATGCCTATGCAGTCCACTTTGAATGCTTTTTTGAAACATTTCATTGTCTTTTTTAATTAGTGATGGAATAAGGCATGTGAAGCCAATACCCTGATCTTGTCCCATCAACATCTACTAAATTGATATCGAAAATATAAGTTATCTATAGATTCTTCAGCAATACCTACAGCATGCACAAATCTAAGCCTCGACAAAAGGAAACATTTCATTGTCTTTTTTAATTAGTGATGGAATAAGGCATGTGAAGCCAATACCCTGATCTTGTCCCATCAACATCTACTAAATTGATATCGAAAATATAAGTTATCTATAGATTCTTCAGCAATACCTACAGCATGCACAAATCTAAGCCTCGACAAAAGGAAGCATATCCTTCATGACAGCTTACCACAAACTCCCAACCATAGGATGATGAGAGCTTTGGAAGGATGAAAGATTTCCAAAGATACCCACCGAACCTTGATGGCAGATCCCCTATGGAAACATAAGCTGAATTTGCTCTAGTACCATGAGTGGAGAACCTTGTACATTTTACTTTCCCTATGGTTCAGATATATATTCTTGATTGTCCATGATGTGTGTATGAACTATGATGCTGATGATACAAACCTTTTTATAGACTAATATACCTAATTTGGAAAGAATTAGACCTAGAATCATAACTTAATTTGAAAGATTTGTTACGTCTAACTAAATAAGAACAATATATTTTCAGCACTAGGATTACATATGTAAACTGACATGGTGTTGAAAACAGTGATCTTGAATTTCAAAATCCATGCAGATGCACTCTGGGCTTTTAAATATCAAATTGACATTGAATATTTACTTCCGGTCTCTGTTGTTCGGGCCGGTACCCGACCAATATGTAGAAACCTTGAATACTTAACTCTCATCCTACGTTGATCCCATCTAGACAACGAGGTTCTAATATGTAAACTATTTGGGTTACTTCTTCATTGCCATAGTCTTTGTGATCAGTGGTAAATTAACAATGTTATGAGGTTTCTCCGTTTCTGGGTGCAACTGGAAGAGCCCGAGTGTCAGTAAAATGCATTGACAGTTGGAAGAATGGTAAATTGTTCCTTAATTATATCAAATTTCAAATAAAGCATGCGTAGACCTATCATCTCTAGTAACTTGTACTGTAGAAATTATCTGACCACATATTACTGGGATTTACATGTTTATGCCAAATACATATTTGTACAGGCCCCATATATTCAAATATATGTGCGGAGAGGGGGAGCGAGACCCTTTTATCTACATGTTCGTACAAAAACACAGTTGAATATAGAAATATAGCATAGCATGTTAAAGCTTCAATGGACTCTAAACAAGAACTGATATCAAACATTGGATGTGATAATCTCGTAAATAAACTTAAAAATCAAAATAATGTGGATGATTCTTGAAAGAGTGAAGATTTCTGTCGTTAGTTTAAATATGTAGTGTCTGATGGATGCGATCATGTGGAACATCTCTAACATCATCTTCCCTTGCAAGTGTTGAAGTGTATTTTTTGAGTTAATTTTACTTTGCTGATATTTACTGTTTCCAATGTGCAGGGAGCATCTCGAGCAAAAAACTCGAAAACTCAGTTGAGAATCTTATATCAACACTTTCTCTAGCTTACGTCGTTTCCTTTTTATTCATAGATATGTGAAAGCGTACATCCCAGATTAATTTTCATCAGGAAATAAAGTTTCGTTTTATCGTGATTAGTAGAGAATGCATGACACTTTCAAAACAAGAATATTTGACTCGAAGCTTTCACTGCATGTAATTTCTTTTTTCTCGACTCTTAGCAAACATTCAAAAATACTTTACCCCGCACTTATTTGAATTTTCTGACGCTTTAAGTATCTTATGTGAGAGGATACGCTGCAGTGGTCCAGACGAATAATCAATCCCAACCTCGAAACTAAGCTAATCTACACGAATTGCTTTTATCTGTATACTCAAGTTAGCCTTTTATATTTAATCATTACAACAACGATCTTTGTAGTCATCTGTCGAGTTCGCGATACCACCATGAGAGATGAGATGTAAAGAGATTAAGGCGGCACCAACAACTAACATCATATTGTTATATACGAATTTATCCCTTAAAATTTAATGCTTTTATTTTTTTCGTGCCAAGTTTAATTTTTTTAATGTCACTGCAGCTGAAGAGAATGTGTAATGAAGGTGCATGTTGGGGTACGTATATTTGCATTTGAGAAACATGTTTTAATGACTTTCAGATAACAGGTATTTTGCACATTACCATCTACAGGAGCAGTAGCTGGAGTTTATGTTGGAACGGAATATGGAGTAGAAAGAATACGTGGAACCAAAGACTGGGTACTTTTTAAATTTATTTTAATCGTATTATCTGTTGTTAAATTTTAGAACATAACAAAAACTATATCTTTAAAAATGTATTGAGTTACGTATACCGGACTGTATGTGCCAAGTAGCTCCTATATATGTATATATCATGCGTTGTTGCTTACTTTTTGTAGAAGAACGCGATGTTTAGTGGTGCATTGACTGGGGCACTCGTGTCGGCAGCCAGCAACAGAAACAGAGACAAGATTGTGATGGATGCCATAGCTGGAGGTGCCATTGCAACTGCTGCCGAGTTCATCAATTATTTAACATGAAGAGGTGTTGTTTCCTGGAAATGTTAGCCTATCTGTTTCTTTTTACCTTGATTCCTGTGTTCCACCAGTAAAACCTTGAACAATGATGACTGCTACATTAGTCAAATCAAATTTGGACCATTAATTTACGGATCAGGTTACTGTCTTTATGTTAAACAAGATCTCACCTCCGTAATAGGTTTCCCAGCACGGCAAGCACCAATCTCTCCATTTACGAGACACGAATTCGTGACTCTACTCAAGTGAGAGAGCTATTTGCCATTCGCACAGGCGTTGCTTACGAATGGTCCTGTTTAATCATCTACTTCATTACCAATAGGATATGTACCAATATATTGCAATTTGGAACGAGCTTTCTTAATGTAAAATAATATAGTTCCAACACCAAATACAGTTCACAAAGATACTCTTTGGGTAATGATTCACCAAGTATTATAGCTTCGAAACACACGTATATTTATTTAAAGCCGTGGTTACTTTTCTTGGAGCTCATTTTTGGAATCAACATTTACAAGAATCGCAATTGCAGTTGGATCCACACTTGCAAGTCTGCCCACTTGCTGCCAAAGCTTTGCCCACATGCCTCAGAGTCAAGAGTACCTACAAATCATAAATTTATTTTTCCTTTACTCCAAATTTATTCGGTAGGATGCTTTCAACTTTATGAATTGTCAACCATAGGAAATGAGAAAGCGAGAGCCAAGACCAACGAAAGTCAAAACTAAAAAGAAAACAAAAGAAAAAAACATAAAAAACAAAACAAAACTCACACCGATAATGAAAATCACAACCAAATTAAGGGATTTTCAAAATTTATTGGTTTATTTTATTTTTTCATTGAGAGATGGATATTTCAAAAATTCGAAATATAGTGTTTTGAGTGAAAACATAATATATAAACAACAACTAAGTCTATAATCTCAGTAAATTGGGGATAAACTACATGAACAATATAGAAAATCAAGTCTGATTAGACAAGTGTGTCAGTCTTATCCAAGATCTTCTATCGGTCATAATATCTTCTTTAATCCCCTTGAACTCCAAGTCTTTGTGTTTAACTTCGAGCAATGTCTTCTTTGGTCGTCATCTCACTCTCATGAAATGGCCGAAATCTATGGACTCCACTCGACGCACATGTGATTTGCTGGGGCTACGTCGTACCTGACCAAACCAACATAAGCTACTTTCTTGCATCTTCTCTACACCTACTTCAGCTCGAATATCTTCGTTACTTATTTGATCTCTTCTGATCTTGCCGCACATCCAACGAAGTACAAACTTATCTACCACATTCATCTTTTGGATATGATTCCTTATGGATGCCCAGCATTCCGTCACATATAGCATTGCGGGTCTAATGGTGGTTCTATAAAACCTCCTTTCAATTTCAGCGGGATATTGCGATCGCATATAACTCTGGTGGCGTTTCTCCATTTCAACCAGCCTGCTTGATGGTTAACTTCACTGTCAATCTCTTCATCCTTTTGGATAAACAAACTTAGGTATCAAAACTTAGTGCTCATCGATACATCATTACCATCGAGTGCTACAACATCGGGATCCCAAAAGACACGACCACTAAATTTGCATTCTATATATTCAGTTTTATACCTACTTAATCTAAAACAATTTGCTTCCAAGGTCTTTCGCCATAACTCCAATTTGGAATTTACTAATGCACTGGTCTCATTGATTAACACAACATCGTCAACGAAAAGCATGGTCCAAGGTAATTCAGTCTGTATGTCTTTTGTTATCTCATCCATCACCAGAGAGACCATGAAAGGACTCAGCGCAGACCCTTGGTGCAATCCAATAGTGATCGAAAATTCATTTGTCACCTCACTGCACGTTCTCACGTTAGATGCTACATCGTCGTACATGTCCTTGATTATATTGACATACTTGATGTGAACTATTTTCTTCATCAAAACCCACCATAATATCTCCATTAGACTTTATCGTTGGTCTTCTCCAAGTCTATAAATATCATATGCAAATCTTTACTCATTTAACTATAGCGCTCGACAAGTCGACAAAGTAATTGGATAACTTTTGAAGTTGACCATCTGGCATGAACCCGGATTGGTTCTCCAATATCTTAATCTCCATCCTTAATTGACGTTCAATTATCTTCTCACAAAGTTTCATTGTGTGACATATAATTTTTATATCATGGTAGTTGGTGCAACTCTAAATGCCACATTTATTCTTACTTCTTATAGATAGGATTTTATTGGGGAAAAGATGTAGGTTTTAAAATATGGAACAAATATATATATATATATATATATATGGGGCAGCTGCCCTCGGGCCAAGGCACATTCACCCTTGTATATATATATATATATGGGGCAGCTGCCCTCGGGCCAAGGCACATTCACCCTTGTGTATATATACTTTAGCTTCTATATTATATTAAAAATTTCCGCCTTAACATAACGATTTTTGGGGTAATGTTTTAATTTAAATTCCAAAAACACCCCCTCAATACCGTACAATTATTTTTTCTCGATCATAAGAAGGGGATATTATTAAGTTGTGAAAACGATAATATATCTATTTTTTTAGTATAAAAGATAAAATATATTAATGAATATCATGGTACATCATGTACAACTGCCAGACATGGCCAACTAAAAAACACAAATAGTAATATGTGAACAAAGAGGTCGAAAAGGAAATAGTGGTTGTATTGCCAATATCATGTCGAAAATCAGATATCATAATGGTAGTTTATTTCTTAATTTTTTTTTATTAATTAGGAGATGGGAAGGGGACTTGAACTCGAGAATATATAAGGGAATACATGATAATCAATAGCCCAAGACATATATGTCGTAATGATAGTTTATTTAGTTGCTTGCAAGTTGCAATAACAATAAACATGAAGAAATATCCTGAAAATTGATACTTACTAGCTAGTTTATAACTCCTATTTTATAATATATTTTTTTTTTTGATAACTGGTTATGAGAATGTGTTTAATGAGTCTCGAATATGAGGTTAATCTTAATTTTTGGGACAAGTGAAGCCAACTAAGGATTTGTTCTTTGTTATCTCATGGGTAGTGCGTCATGGATATCCAATCATATATGAGGTATATTCCCATCCAACATTAGAAATATATCACATGTTGAATGATTGGATCTATTTCAAAAACATTACTCATGAGATAGCTAAAAATATTCCCCCACCGAAGCCCTGGGCATAACGTTCCGTTTTTTTTTTGTTGAACAGTAAAGCTCAGTTTTCTATGCATCTATTTTGCAACATTCACGTACTGGTTGGATGCTGCGAAGCCAGTGTATCGCTAAGAAAAGCGAGCCGTTAAACCATGAAATAGTTTAGAGTTTCTCATCGAAAAACTGAAGATAAAATGGTAAAGCATCCACAATCAAGGTTGTGAAAACCGGATTGGGCCTAATTTAGGTTTTTTAAAATTTATGGGTATTTATCTTAGAAAAGTAGTAAGCAAAAACAACAAATGACTTTTTAGTAAAAACATCGAGGCGAGATTTATAATCTCTGTCTTTAAGATAATATTGTCCCACTAAGGTGTTAACGGCTTACTTTGGCAATTTGTCTCCCAAGATACAACAACTATGATTTGTGATAGGAGCACTCCAAATCACAAATACTTTAAACCACAAGGTTTAAAAGCGCTCAATTTTCAACAAGGATGAAGATCCACAAAATTATTCAAATTTTGATCTTCTGTATGATTTGAATTTCTAAAAATTTCATGTCTAATTCATTCAAGGGTTGTTTCTTATATAATATACCAAGTGGTGTCATCATGAGATACCATTTGGAAGCATCCAATCATGAAAATTGCACCCCAACATGAATGTATACACCATTTAATTCAATTCAAATTTTCAACAATTCCCCACATGAATTAAATTAATGCATTTATGTAATTGAGCGCTTTTAACGAATTATTATGACATCTGGAGAGATAGCTTGCGGCTTTGAATCTTCCGTAGTAGTATTCAATCATATTTACTTGACTTAATAGTGCACTTATAGTCTTGACCTATTTAGTCGTTGGTGTAAACCTAGACAATTGGACACATACCATAACAATTCTAACCTTCGTATTGGTTTCTTACGGTTGTGTCTATTCCGACCATGGACCACGCCTGGTTTCGTAAGTGCTTTCCAATTTTGAAGCGGGCAGGCTTCGCACTTACATAAGTGATCTCCTAGCAGAGTATCCCGATATACTCCAACATAATCTAGTATGTCTTAGAAATCATTAAATGCATTTTACTTATCCCCGTACCCCTTTTGCAGGCTACATCCATTATCACAGGAATGAGTCGGAGATTGATTCTCCAAGGTTTTATACAATCTCGTAGTTTGGTTGTCCCTTTTGAACCCAGATCTTGGGATCTCCAGTCGCATAGGTTGGATATCGACCACAAGATTTTGATTATAGGGCATTAACCACATTCCCCTGGATAAACTTCCACATGATCTCTCGGTTAACCATTTTATATGCGGATCCGCGGTTTCATATAATCACTCGTGATTATGCCACTAGAGATCATTTTGTCATATGGCATTAATGCAATACATTTTAGTTGCATGCACATGATTTTTCTCTAACAATTTATAAAGCCACTCAGCCGAAGAAGCTTTATATGTTTTGCATTAAGAAATTTTCAGAACAGTATATCTTCAGTTTTTGGTAATCACATTACCTCTTTTGCATCATTTAATTCTTTTAGGATATTTTCATCATCTAATTTTAAGCGTTGTTAACGCGTTATTTATTACTCGAGACCAGAGGAAATACTCAACTTTAATTCATAATTCATATTTAAGCGCATAGATTCTTAAAAAATTACAAGTTCAAGATTCTATTTCTTGTAGACTTGAATTTTAAGAGCAAAAACAAAGCTTAAAATTTGAAACTCGAATTAATCCTTGAGATTTCTTTCTTCAAATGTCTTGAAAACTTTTAATTCCAAGCATTTGTTCTTGATACACATACGTCAAAATGTGTCGTCAATATTTTTCTTTATTACTTGATGATTTCTAAATTGCTTCCCCAATGAGAATATCATCAATTCACAATCATACCTATGCTTAGGTGTGTTCACATTTGTCACACTCGTTAATTTATTTGACAACATGATTTGTCAAATTTTTCATGTCTTTTATTTGGCGTTTGTTATGACTTTACTTTGGCCTTCATATTTCTAGTTTAGCCAAGCACCCCCAACATTTCAAATATTGTATGAAACTCTTTTTTCCTTCAATCACAAGGTTTTTCGTCATTGCCTAAATGTGGTACTTAGTATGTGATTGACTCATAGAATTGCAACCCCCCACAACTTCGAGATAGTCACGAATTGTACTGGCGTTCAAACTTTTGTGTTTCAAGTTCTAAGCGTTATCATCTTACAAATCCATATTCAAGTTTTTATTTCTTGAAATTTCGGATTTAAGCGTACTTGCTTACAAAAGTTGAAACTTGGATAATATTATCAACTCGGTTTACAATTTGTAATTTACGCGCACTAACTTAGAAAACTTGAATTCAAGATTTTAAATATTGCAAATTCATGTTATAAGCGTACTAGCTTAGAAATTTAAAATGAACCAATTTGAGATATTACAACGCCTAGTCAAAATTTGTGGCTTCGATTTATCACTTGTGTTTTAAGCGTACAAAGCTTAGAAACTCGAATTCAAGATTTTATAGACTTGCAGATTCAAGCTTAAGCGTCAAATTCTTAGACAACACAAGTATAATTTACTCACAATTTCCCATAGCAAAACTCATCTGCTAATTTTTATTGCAATCTCATTGGCCTCGTTTTTGCTTCATAACAAAAAAGTCACAACAAATCCTTTCAAAAATTCTGTTGTCCTCTTCGATTCTCAACCGAACCACAAGGTCTTCAAAATTCATGTCTGTTCGTTTGTGCTTGAGATAATTCTTGAAAACCTTCCATGACGGAGGCAACTTCTCAATCATTGCGGCCACTTGGAATGAATCACTTAGAACCATTCCCTCGCATGAATTACGTGCATGAATACTCTTGCACTTGCGCTATAACTAGCTTTGTGTCAACTATTTTGAAATCCAAGAATCGCCCAACGATGAATTTCTTCATGCCGACATCATCGGATCTATACTTTTTCTCCAAGGATTGCCACAATTCATTGGTCGTCTTCACTAGACAATACACATTGTATAATGTGTTGTCCAGTCCGTTGATAATATAATTCTTGCACATGAAATCGCTTTGATTCCACGCATCAATCTCAACCCTCTTTTGGTTGTCGGTTTCACTCTCCATAATAGTAGGAGGATCCTCATTGAGGAACCTTGCCAACTCCAATGTTGTCAAATAAAACAACATATTATGTTGCCATCGCTTGAAATCGTTCCCATTGAACTTTTCAGGCCTTTCACCATGATGAACATGAGTCGTTGTTGCACTAGACGAAACCATTTGTTGCTAATATTGTCTTAAGATTGTTGTTCAAAATTTATGGGTGTTATCTTAGGAAAGTAGCAAGCAAAAACAACAAATGACTTATTAGTAAGAATGTCGATGTGAGATTTATAATCTTTGTTCTTAAAACAATATTGCATCGCTACGGAGCTAACAGTTTACTTTGACAATCTGTCTCCCAATACAACGACTTTGATTTGTGATATGAGCACTCCAAATTACAAATCCTTTAAATCACAAAGGTTTAAAAGCGCTCAATATTCAACAAGGATGAAGATCCACAAAATCACTCAAATTTTGATATTCTATATGATGTGAATTTCTAAAATTGCATGTCTAATTCATTCAAGGATTGTTTCTTATACAATATACCAAGTGGTGTCATCAAGAGACGTCATTTGGAAGCTCCAATCATGAAAAATTGCACCCCAACATGAATGGACACACCATTTAATTTGGAAGCATCAATCATGAAAAAATGCACCCCAACATGAATGTACACACCATTTAATTTGGAAGCATCCAATCATGAAAAAATGCACCCAAATTTGAATTGAATTAAATGGTGTGTCCATTCATGTTGAATTTGGAAGCATCCAATCATTAAAAAATGCACCCAATATGAATGGACACACCATTTAATTCAATTCAAATTTCCTACGATTTATATATATTGGATCTAATTTTTTATTGCCAACTCCAAATGCAACGCATGAGTTTTAATCACTATATGCTTTGATTATTTGTATCAATCGTATGCAAACTGGAAATTTGAATTAACAAAAAATAAAAATCTGATAAAACTAGAATTTATTCATGAATGTGACCACATATAACACTTTAATTAAAAAGAAAATAAGCATAGTTTTGGGGTTGCTTTTCTTAAAAATGATTTGTTTCACATAAAGATTGAAGATATATGCAATTGTAAATTTGTAATAATGCGTATCAAACAACAGATTTTTAGTGAAATCTTGACACAAGATCTTGATATTTCTGTTAAATTGTGTTATTTATTTATTGAAACAGGACATGAAAAATGCTTTAGGTACACATACGCTCAAGGAGTGGACCAATCAAATTCAAACCCATAGCTCTGCTCAAAATCCTCGTCGAAAGAATAACATAGCATGGAAGCAGTGTTATGAGGCACCATCGGCATCCGGTAAGACGAAATCTATCATATGTGTTTATTGTGGTCAAGCAGTTAATGGTGGAGGAAAAAATCGCGTGAAGCAACATCTTGCGGGCATTGTTGGTAATGTTAAAGCGTGTACTAGAGTTCCGGCAGATATTCAAATTGAAATTAAAGGAACATTAATGGAGATTGCACAAAGTAAAAAAGAGAAAAGACTATCTACATCTCAATTTGAGGAGAATGATGTTGAAGAATTCAAAAACCAGAAGAAGTAGATGATAGTAATAAGAGGAAGAAGTCAAATCAAATCAAATAGGAAATTATATGAAAGCTAGCATAGGGATTGACTTATCCTCAACCTAGCATAAAAGTGAAAATGCAAAGTAAAGAGAGATGACATGAAACTGATATGGCCTTTGCTTTGTGGGTTTATGATTAATGTATTCCAATAAATGTTGTTAATTCACCGTATTTTCAACCAGAAATAGCAATTATGGGTCACGGATATACTGGCCCTAGTTATCATGCTTTGAGATTTTCTTTGCTTAAAGAAGCCAAAACTCAAGTTCAATTGGTTATTGATGCTACATGGGTTGAGAGTGGATGCACAATCATGGGTGATGGTTGGAGTGATAAAAGTCATAGATCATTGATAAATTCTTGGTTTATTGTCCTTATAGAATATCATTCATCAAGTATGTTGATGCATCTGACATTGAATCAAGCGCCGAGAATTTGTGCAGTCTCTTTTCTGAAATAGTTGAAATGGTAGGCGTTAAAAATGTAGTTCATATGGTTACAGATAATGCGGGAAACTACAAAAAAGCTGGAAAGTTACTCACTAAAAAATATCCATCAATTTTTTGGTCTCCATGTTATGCTCATTGCATTAATTTGATCTTGAAAGATATTGGAGAGCTTCCCATAGTGAAATTTTTGCAAGTCTTGCTTCAAGGAGTAAATGTTTTGTGTATAATCGCAAATGGCCTCATGCATGGTTGAAGAAAAGGCCTGGATGAACTGAAATTATTGTTCCAGGAGCCACACGCTTTGGCACAACATTCATAGCATTGGAGAGTCTTTATGATCGCAAACATATTTGGAAGCTATGGTTGTAAGTACATGATTTAAAAAGTTTTTAAAGGATGAAAAAGGCAGATAAGTTAAGCAAATTGTTCTAGATGATACATTTTGGAATAATTGCTTAATTGTTGTGAATATTATGAGTCTAATAATGAGATTATTGCGCATATGTGATACTGAGGAGAAGCCTTCACTAGGCTATATATGAGGGAATGTGGAGGGCTATTAAGGGGATAAAAGAATTATTAAAAAACAAATTCGTTTTTACAACACCTATGTTAATATTATCAATGATAGGGGGTAAAATGTTGTGTAAACGTCTCCATGCTGCAACATTTTGGTTAAATCATGCATTTCAATATGACCCAGATAACCCTTGCCAAAATCCCGAGGCTTTGAATGGTTTATTTGATGTCATTGAGAAGCTTCTCCCAGGAGTAGATAATGTGATGGATGAAATTGCCATATTTCGGGAGCGTAGAAGAAGTTTTGGACAAGAATTAACAGTAAAAAATGCAAAAACTAATCATCCCGGTATGTTTGCTTCTTTTTTTTTCTTTTATCATTTTCTATATTTAATTTAATTGAAAAAGGTACTAATTTGATTTTAATTTCTTAGATGAATGGTGGAGGCTATTTGGTATTGATGCACCAAACTTGCAGAAAATTGCGATTAAAATTCTAAGTCAAACATCATATTCTTCTGGATGTGAACGTAACTGGAGTGTATTTGAGCGCATCCATGCAAAGAAGATGAATAGATTGGAGCATCAAAGGCTAAATGATCTTGTATTTGTTCATTATAATTTGCATTATAATTTGCGCATGCAAGATCGGCATGACTTCTATTTTTTTGTTGTTTTATATAAGTCTTTACTTAAATTTGAATTTGTATGTTCTTCACTATTTAAATTTATTATTATTTATTATGGATAATTTTGTAGAGGTAAAGTGAAAAAGAAATCCATATGATCCAATTGATTATGAATGCATTGAGAAAGTGGGGTTTTGGATAGTTGAAGAAGATCTAAATGGAGAACTTGATTATGACGAGTTGGAAGAAATGTTTGAAGGTGTAAGGAATCCAATACACAAGTGCGCAGCGGAAATAAAACTATGGATTCCTAACCGATGACCTATACAGAGTATTCATATCGGAATGATTAAAAGAGTCTCACCCTTGTAGCGTGTTTGAAGCAGATTCCACGTTGTAGCACCTCGAGTCACAAACAAAAGTTTGCACCTTTGTCTCTACGGTATCCACACGATCAAATCGAAAGGGTGTTCAAGAACAAGTTGCTAGACTCGTTCTTAAACCAAAATTGAACTCACGGTTCCAAAACCGATCAACGACGACCAATCAAAAAGCCCACAAACCCACGGCGGCGGCGGCGAGAGTGATGCTTAATGTCGGCGGCCGAGAGCTCTTCCAATGGTGGCTATTTAGGTTTTGTGATATATATGATTAATTCTTAATTAACCTTGATATCATATATATGTTAGATTTAATTAAAGGTTCAAGACTTTCTTAAAGCTTCATGGGCCCAAACCCATGATTTAATTAAATCCTTATAATCATGTAATTAAGACTCTTCTTAAATAATTAATTATCCAATGAATTTAATTCCCTTTATCGATTTAATCTTTTGTGCGACCCGATATGATCTTGCAATGTTGGTAGTGACATAAAATCTCATTTTATGTCACAAGCAATGAACGGTATCTAGCAACACATCAAGGCTACCCAAATTACAAGAATGTCATTGACTCGACATAACCTAAGAACTTGTGATAATATTAACCATGTAACTTAATCCCTTTGTCCAATGTGTTTAGATTGAACACGAGTCATGGAATAGTCATACTCGTATATTCAATCTTTATTTCTTGATCCCCAAGTAGAACTAGAATAAACGAATAAGCTCGATATCACATATCGACTCATTCGAGCATGGCCATGCATTTTAGTCTTACTTGATCAAGGGCCCAAACACTTCTCCTGTTATATAGGAGGGATAAATCCTATCTTGATCAATCAACATCCCTCTACATAATTCGTATTGTATCCAATATTTGCCTTTATAGTTTACCCTGTTACAGGTAACGTTTGACAATATCAACATACATAACTCCTTATGTTGAGATCTCTGATGATCTCAAGTCGTAAGGATTACATACATTATTATCACTATGAGAATTGCTTATGGCACTCATATAACTATCCATGTAGCATTCTCATGGTGAGTCTGTCCAATACATTGTTCTCTAACATGTACCCATGTGTTGATTTGATATCTCATATCCATGAACAATTCATCAATCAAAACATACTAGTCTTAATGCATTATCATTATCCTAATTCATGATAATACTTGACTAGGGACAATCCTTAAGAACAATACAATATTATTCTAAGGACATTAACTTATATATCAATTCATATTGCACAGATATTCGAATAAGATATAATAATGATTTGCCATTAATAAAATCATAATACAGTGTATGTCATAATCAATCATCTAATGACTTGTCTTAGGGCATATCCCAACAGAAGGATAGCAAGGAAATGATGAAAGTTCACAAACATCCATAGGTTGTCATGTTTTATATTATTTATTTATAATATCTATTAGTATCTTATTTTGTTTATAATTTCTCTTATAATTTTAGGTCTAGGTATTGAAGTTGTGGATGTGACCAGTGATCATGTTGATTTGACAAAGTTTGATAGGGTAAACTCAAGCCTTTATGATATGATGTACGTCATATTTCGGGGCAACAAATGAATCTATATCTTGATGAAGATGATGAAACAATGACATTATGCTAGTTCTTGACACATTATTCTTATTTAGAATTTCTAGTTTTTGTGATATTACGTAGATATTTTATTTGGTATCGCATTTAGTTTTTTCGACATTGTTAGTTGTTTTTGTTTAGATATTTATTGTTTTCCTTTATATTGACTATTTGATTTGATGTGATTATTCGAAGTTTTTCATTTATATGAACATTTAAAACTTTGACAAATACATGTTATATATTTTTACAAAATTAAACATGGATATTACATTATGATGATGTCATACACACCGATGATTTAACAGATCGAACCTATGATCAGTAAGAATATCAATTTTATGCTTGGTCCGATTTTGAAAACACTGTCCACAATATACCGTTTCTTGACCCAACACTACTGCTTCAGGGTTTTTTTAACTGTTTATTCGAAAAAATTAAATTATTTAACAAAATAATCGTTTTGTTTTCTGTTATTAAAGTAACCTAAGTCGCCATGTGAGATGGCGACTTCATTTGAAGTCGCCATCTCACATGGCGACTTCTAAAAAAATTACTAAAAAACTATTTTTTCGATGTCGCCATGTCAGATGGCGACTTCAAATGAAGTCGCCATCTGACATGGCGACTTATACAAAAATTATTAAAAAAAACTATTATTTTTGATGTCGCCGTGTCAGATGGCGACTTCCATTGAAGTCGCCATCTGACATGGCGACTTCAATATAAAAATCTAAAAAAATATTATTTTCGAAAGTCGCCATCTGACATGGCGACATCTTTTAATTTTTTAAAAGATGTCGCCATGTTAGATGGCGACATTATATTAAAAAATAATTGTTTTGCCGGTGTCGGTATATAAAGACAGAAATTTTTTTTGTTTTTAAATATTGTCGCCATCTGAGATGGCGACAAAAAAAAAATATTTTTTTATTTAATGTCGCCATTTTAGATGGCGACAATAATCAAAAACTTTGTCTATAAAATTGAAATGTTACTCCTTTTGAAATATAACAAATTCTCTTCGGCTTTCGAACAAATTCTCTTCAGAATTCGTGAAAATTCAAATTCTCTTCAGAATTCGTGAATATTTTCTCTGCAGGTATGTTGTTATACAAATAATTAAATTTCATAATATTATATATACTGTACTAATTTATTAAATTAGTGTTTATTTTAAGGTATGTCAATTAAAGTTTTGTTGTATTGGGGAGGCAATATATTACAAGATTCAGAATCTGTTAGATATGATCGTGGTCCGTCAAAAGGCATGACAATATCTCGCACTATTAATTATTTGCAGTTAGTGAACGACGTATATGATATTACTGGCATCGACCGTAACCAGTTCATTCTGAAAATATATTGTAAATATATATTTAGTGATTTTTCTAGGATAAAACAAACAATTTTTCCCGTTGACAGTGATTACAATTTAGCATGGGTATTGGATTCTGAACAAAATTATAGTTGATTGTCGTGGCAATGGATGCGAATAATCAAATCTTACCTTTGGCATTTGCAATTGTTGACGAAGAAAACTTTGTGTCATGGAGATGGTTTTTGGAGATGATTAGCAAGCATATTGTGAGAAGATCTGAGGGTGGTGTATGTTTGATTTCTGACCGTCATCCAGGCCTCATTGCTGCAGCCGATTGTATTCCTGACTTCAAATCACCCCTTGGAGTACATCGATTTTGTTTGAGACATGTTTGTTCAAACTTTAATAGTCGCTTCAAATCCGTTCATTTGAAAAACTTGTGTTGGAGAGCGGGATCAGAAAATCAGGTCAGAAAATTTGATCGCACAATGGAAGAGATTAAACTTATAGAACCAAGGGCTTTTGATTACTTGAGTCGTATTGATAAGTGTCAATGGTCGCTTGCTCATGACGGAGGCTGGCGTTGTGGTATCATGACCACAAATATGTCAGAATGCATAAATGGAGTTATGAAAGGTGCTCGTCGACTTCCAATCACCGCCATTGTGCAATTAACTTTTGATCGTTGTGTGCTATATTTTTTCGAACGGCTTAAGAAGACGGAGCGAATGATTCAAAATAATCAAGAATGGCCAGATTATGTGTTCGAAAGATATGGTCGTGCTGACTATCATTCCATCCATCATGATGTCCAGATGTTCGATCGTAGACGTCTAACCGCTTCTGTTATCACAAGAGTACAAGCAGGATGTGGGGGTAATACGCATGTTGTGTATTTAAAATCCGGGGAATGCTCTTGTGGAAAATGGAAAGAGTTCGGAATACCTTGCTCGCATGTGATCCAAGTGTGTCGAAAGTATGGCTTAAACGCTAAAACTTTTGTGAAGCCATATTACAATATGAATGAATATTGGAGCACATATCAAGGAGAATTCGAACCAATGTGGGGGGAGGAGCATTGGGACACCCCATGTTTTGAGTTATACCATAACTCCACTCTGGGAAAAAATAGAAGAGTAGGTCGAGATTGAACAACGCGCATTCCGAATGAGATGGACTGGCCAGAAGCCCGTGCAAGACGACAAAGTGCTTCAACTTCTCGAAATCAATAAATTTTTGAACGTGTAATTGATTGTATGTTTATTGTGTAAATGATTTTACGTTATTGTGACATTATTGTACGTTTAATTACGAAATTATTGTATGTCGAATGTATGCTCAAAGAAACAAACATTTTCTCAAATTTAATCTATAAAAATCGGTTACTATTTACAACATAATGATGACTTCACCGACGAGGAGGAGGAGCTAGATTTCCTCCCGTACCACAAGGAGGAGGATTTGTCTGTCTTCTAACTCTTCGTTGTTGAACGACTTCTTCGCCCCTTTCCCTTGCCACAGGTGTGTTGGCAGGCTCCTGTATTGGCGTCAACTGAGGGAATAGAACGGGCGAGACATCGAAAGGTGAAGTCCTAGCTGCATATGTCGCAAACCCAAGACTGACATCTGTACCCATGCTGCTGAACTGGGGTTGAGTGGACATGGGGGGATATGGCGTGAAGGGAGATAAATCATATGATTGTACAGGAACAGGAATATAATAGTCCGTACTCATATCTGGCTCTGTCCACGTGGATGGACCTGCAATATCTGTCTGCATATGTGCAGATGGACCTGCAATATCTGTCCACGTAGATGGACCTGCAATATCTGTCCACGTAGATGGACCTGCAATATCTGTCTGCATATGTGTAGATGGAGTGCCTGCATGGAACTGTCGTGTATCAACAGGCTGGACTTCATTGTATGGCGGGAAGTTTCTGTCTCGTCGGTCACGAGCCACTCGCACCACATTGTCGAACATAGTCCTGTGTTGCCTCATCGACTCTGTCGTAATAGGCACTCCATCAGCCAGATGTCGGTCATAGCTTGTAGATAACTGTTCCATCTGCTCAATCTGCAAAGTACAAATGTCCATATAAAATTTATACATCGAAACACAAATATAAAATTAAAATTTCACGTAATTAACGTACCACATGCTGCCATGCCGGGCCATCACCATGTTGATATCCTGTCTGTACAAAGTATTCTTGACGCCCAATGTATCTATGTGTGACTTGTTCATACCACTCACTGTATCCGCCAACAACGTAGTAACCACCGTCAGTAAATCGTGGTCTGTCGACACGTAGATCATTTGCCCTCTCCCAGCAAAGTATGTGAGCTATATGCCTAGTGCTCCAGTTTTTGTTGACATTTCCCCTTCTACCAACATTATGCAATGCCTCATCCCCCGATGGTGGATCTTCTGGGATATCTTGTAGCATCCCAAATTGTCGCAGTACTCGATCAGACCGTTGCATTTCAACTATGTCGAAGAAAATCAACGGTCCCTTATATGTCCCCAACTCAGTGATTCCTTCAGTGTACTCATCAGGGTACGGCTGCCAATTAAACTGCAAAACAACATTGCTTTTACATACTATGAAAAGAGTATATTTTTGTACAAATTAATTTAACAGCATGCATACTTGAGTTACTGGCTGGTCATCGAGGATGTCCCTTATGATGCGTATGGAATGACTCCCAGTTTCTGTAAAGATTAAATGACACGACCACCTGTATATATTCAAATAAATTATTAAATGCATTCACACATAAGATCAATTATAAAACAATGCATATTTGTACTACCTTACACCATATGGAGCAAAAGGTAACACATTGTTTGGGCCGACAATTATTGGTCCAATATCAGATCTATCGCTACCCAATTGCGGAGTCAAACTTGGGATTCGTGACCATGCCCAAATCTCATTTATTGTAGTGACATCAATAACACAAGTTAGATTGACCAGAAACATATTTTAAATATTAAAAAAAAACAAACATATTATTTACCTGTAAGAGTTGCACTGCACCACCTATAACTTTTTTCCCTTTCTCTGATGACGTGCACAACTCACGATATAAGTATGCCAATACAGCACTGCCCCAACTATATGTAGTGGCAGAGTCGATATCCTCCAACTTTTGTAAATATAATTGTTGGGAAAACGATTTCTAAGTTTTGGTAATTACAAACTGGATAAGACATCAACCGGATGAAGTCACCAACCGGATGAAGTCATCAACTGGATAAAGACTCCTACCGGGTGAAGACATAAACTGGATGCCTACAAACTGGATAAGACATCAACCGGGTGAAGAC
Source organism: Haberlea rhodopensis (assembly GCA_907163345.1). Taxonomy (NCBI): domain Eukaryota; kingdom Viridiplantae; phylum Streptophyta; class Magnoliopsida; order Lamiales; family Gesneriaceae; genus Haberlea; species Haberlea rhodopensis. The sequence continues at coordinate 10,485,404 of CAJQUN010000013.1, forward strand.
ATCAACCGGGTGAAGACATCAACCGGATGAAGTCATCAACTGGATAAGACATCAACCGGATGAAGACATCAACCGGGTGAAGACATCAACCGGGTGAAGACATCAACCGAATGAAGTCATCAACTGGATAAGACATCAACCGGATGAAGACATCAACCGGGTGAAGACATCAACCGGATGAAGACATCAACCGTGCAAGCTATCAACCGGATAAACTTAAACTGGATAGACATCTACTGGACAACTATCAACTGAATAGTCTCTCACTGTACAAGGACATCAACTGGTCATAAGAGGATGAACGACCAGTTGAACAAAGAAAACCAGCAGAAGTCTGAGCTTCCAGTTAGAGCACTAAGCAACGAGACAAATCAGTACAACATTCTCTGACAAAGGTACAACAGAGCGGCGCACCCTGCTATATCTCCGCCACCATTACCGTCAGAATGAAAAGAGCCGTTGCTTTACAAAATAGGAAAGAAGACAATATGAAATTGGAAAGCTAATCCCTTCCATATACAGAAAGGCTACCGTTGGACATCCAAACCTATAAATACATCCAAGCAGAGAATGAAGAGGTGCTGAGCGACTTTCAACTAAGAGATATACTTCAAAGCAAACAAGAAAGTCATACGACTGTTATTCCAAACGTTCAGCTAAGAGCAGACAAACAGCAAAACTGAATCTGTGACAGATTATCTTCAATTGAAGTCTGCTGCTCAAAAACTCTCAAAGCTAGAAAGTGTATTCTGTAAAGAGTGTCATAGAATCCATTGTAACCAAAAAGTTAAGAAGTGTGTGATTGCTAGGAGTTTAGGCCAAGTGTGTTAGTGCCTAAGAAGGTTGTATACTGTAAATGTGTAAACCAAGTCTTCTAGTGAATCCTTCCTGCAAAGGAAGAAGGGGAGACGTAGAAGCGTTGTGTTTCGAACTTCCAGAAACAACTCTCTTGTTATTTGTTTATTGCTTTATTACTTCAGTTTTATTCCTCACAAGTTTTGTAGACGTCTTCCGCACTATAATAAGTGTCTACTGACTTGCCTGATATTGAGAAGCAACTGTAATACTTAACGGTTTACAGTTAACCAGAAAAGAAATCGAAATTGTATCTAGTGTTTATTCAACCCCCCCTTCTAAACACTACCCCGATCCTAACAAGTGGTGTCAGAGCCAGGTTTTCTCAATCTTGAGAAATTACCATTTACCAAAAACTGATGGCCTCATTCAGCAAGATTCCAATGTTCAAGAAAGACGAATATGATGACTGGAGGATCCGTATGCAAGCACATCTAAGTGCTCAAGATGATGATATGTGGTATGTAATCACTGAAGGACCTTTGAAGATCATGAAAATCAATACAGTTGCTTCTATCACAAGTGGTGATCCACAAATGGTAGAAAAGGAAAGATCTCAATGGTCAAATGAAGACAAGAAAAAAGCAAATCTAGACAACGTTGCTAAGGACATTCTGTTCAAAACTTTGGACAAAAATATGTTCAACAAAATAAAGATGTGCCCTACAGCCAAAGAAATCTGGGAGAAGATTGCTCAACTCTGTGAAGGAAATGATCAAACCAAAGAAAACAAGCTTACTGTGGCTTTACAGAAGTTTGATCATATCAAAATGATAAATGGAGAAACTCTCAACGAGTACGATGAAAGAGTGACTGGAATAATCAATGAACTAAACAGTCTGGGTAAGGAGTTACCCAACAGAGAAGTCACTCTCAAAGTAATGAGAGGTCTACCAAGAGAATGGGATGTCAAGACCATTGCTATGAGAGAATCGAAGGACATCAACAAAATAGATCTACATGATCTGTTTGCTGATTTAAAAGCCCATGAATTCGAATTAGGCATTCGGGTTGAAGATGAACCAAGTACCAGTCAACTAACAAAAGCTCTCACTGCATCGGAGTCTCTGCCTACTCCTACAGAAATGACTCCAGAAAAGACGTGTAATGATGCTATGGCAATGTTTGTAAAGAAATTTGGGAAATTCATGAAGAAGAATCAGAGATCTTATCAATCATATCCTCGGAGGCAGAGTTCCAAAGGAAATTCAGAGAAAAAGAGCGAGTATGCTTCAACTGCCTCAAACCAGGGCACTTCATTGCGGACTGTCCTAAACCCAAGAAGGATGATCACAAAAGAGGATCCAAGGATTACAGAAAATCCAAAAAAACCAGAAAATCATCCAAAAAGGACAGAGATCAAAAGGTCTTGATGGCAGAAGAAAGTAAGAGCAAATGGGCTGATTCTGAATCAGAATCAGAAGAGTTAACTAGCTCATCCAGCGAGAGTGAAGACGAGGAAGTCCACTGCTTAATGGCAAATAATAAAAATGAGGTACATGAATCAAACCTATCTGAATTTACACATAGTGAACTCACCAATGCATTGCAGGACATGATAAATGAGTATCGGACGCTATATGAATCTTTTGAAAGCTATAAGACTGAGCATACAACCCAAACTGAAACGCATGAAAACAAGCTTGATTGTGAACAATCAAGGGAGTTGAACTGCCTAAGGGAAACAGCCAGTCTCCTAGTGAAGGAAAGAGATGAAGCCAAGAATGCTTACCAGAAACTTAGCAAACTGGTTAGCACTTGGAATGCGTCGACTACCAGAAAGGATAAAATGCTTGAGTCTATAAGGCTTGCTGGTGATTTAACAGGCATAGGCTATAATAGCAATGACAACAGTTCATCTGGTAATGAACCTCAACTGTGTCTAACAAAAGGCAAGGTTCAATCAATGAACTTTGTAAGATCTAGCACAGTATATGACCCTTACGAACTGGTTAAAGAACCTGTTAAAGCAACACTCATCAAGGAACAGGCACAGCACAGAGGTATCGGTTATGTAGAACCACTCAAAGAGGCTAAACCGAGGCAAAAGTTCAGAAATGAACTTAAACCCACTGGTCGAGCAGCTAGAGAGGTTAAACCCAACTGGTACTACAACTGTAAACCTGTCCAGAATAGGTATATGCTAAATAACAGGAACTACAAACCAAAAGCACATGCATACACATATTATCACACTCCACAGTCAAAATCATCACCTATATCTATAAATGCACACACATTTCAGAACACACACCGACCTAAGTCATTCAGGGTCATACAAGTGTGGGTTCCGAAAGGACTAATCCTACCAGGACCCAAGTAGGATTGGGTACCAATCATTCTATCGCTTAAATTGCAGGAAACTAGAATGCATCCAGTTCGGAGCTCAGAATGGTTCCTGGACAGCGGATGCTCTAGACATATGACAGGGAATGCGAGCTTATTGTCTGAACTGGTGGACTCCACCGGACCCAGAATAACCTTTGGAGATAACGCGAAAGGTAGAACCGTGGGTAAGGGTAAGATTATCTACGGTAACATCATCATTAAAGATATTCTTTTAGTTGAAAATCTATGCTATAACTTGATCAGCATAAGTCAACTGTGCGACAATGGTCATTCCGTAGAATTCAATCAGCACTCATGCACAATTAAATCTATTGATGGTAGTATACTACTTGTAGGTAGAAGGCATGATAACACATATAAAATTGATTGGAATCTTAATCAGCCTATCTCTTCTACTTGCTTAGCTGCTCTGAATTCATCCAAAAATTGGCTTTGGCACAAACGGTTGAGTCACTTAAACTTTAAAACTATTGCCAGTCTGCGTAAACTTGATCTAGTTGTTGGACTGCCCCAAATTGAGTTCTCAAAAGACAAGATCTGTGCAGCATGCCAACTTGGTAAGCAAATCAGATCCTCCTTTAAGAACAAAGGGAGTAAATCTTCTTCTCGGTGCCTAGAGTTGCTGCATATGGATCTATTTGGTCCTATACCAGTAACAAGTCTAGGGGGAATGAAGTATACTCTAGTGGTAATAGACGATTACACTCGTTTCACGTGGGTCTTGTTCCTAAGTGGCAAAGATCAGGCTACTCCAAAGCTGATCAAATTACTGAAAAGACTCCAAAATGAGAAATCATGTGGGATAGATAGAATTCGCAGTGAAGGTACTGAGTTCACCAATCAATCACTCGAATCATATCTAGATGACCTTGGTATTAAACACGAATACTCTGCAGCTAGAACTCCTCAACAAAACGGAGTTGCTGAGCGTAGGAACCGCACTTTGAAAGAAGCTGCGCGAACTATGCTCGCGGAATCAGAAATATCGCAGAGATTTTGGGCAGAAGCTGTCAACACAGCATGTTATACGCAGAACAGATCAATGATTAATAAGCGAGCAAATAAAACCCCTTATGAGATCTGGAATGGCAGTAAGCCAAATATTTCCTATTTCCATGTGTTTGGTTGCAAATGTTTTATTCACAACAATGGAAAGACTCATCTCACCGCTTTTGATGCCAAATCTGATGCTGGAATATTCCTTGGCTATTCTACAGTTAGTAAAGCATTCAGAGTATTTAATAATAGAACTCTTAATGTAGAAGAATCAGTGCATGTAAAATTTGATGAACCTACTGACTGTATACTATCTGATATACAAATCAACAACTTGAGTAATCGACTGGAAAGCACTTACATTGACGAAAATGTTGATGATGAGATTGATTACAGAAGCAGGACTGACTGCTCCTTAGAACCAGAAGTTCCTGAAGCTCAAGCAGAGGAGTCTGCTGGCCAACAAGCACTGCAGCCAGCTTCAAATGAAACAGTAGCATCTACCCCTGCTGCAGCAGAAGGAACGAATAAGAAAGATGAGTCAATCAGAACCTCTGATTTGCCTACTCACATCCAGTCAACTGAAGAACTCAATCCTCTTGGACCTTCGCTCCGGTGGAAGAAGGATCATCCACCTGAGCAGGTCATCGGTAACCCTCTTGCTCCTCTACGCACCAGAGGACAAATGATTAATGAATTTCTTCATGCTGCATTCATATCTCATATAGAACCTAAGAAGATTGATGACGCTATATTAGACCCAAGTTGGGTAGAAGCAATGCAGGAAGAACTAAATCAGTTTGAGCGAAACAAAGTATGGTATCTAGTACCACGACCAAAGCATCACACTGTAATTGGCACCAAATGGGTGTTTAGAAATAAATTAGACGAAAACGGTACAGTAATTAGAAATAAGGCAAGATTAGTTGCACAGGGCTACAGACAGGAAGAAGGCATTGATTTCGATGAAACCTTTGCCCCTGTAGCTCGATTAGAAGCAATTCGCATATTTCTTGCATTTGCTACGTTTAAAGACTTTAAAGTCTATCAGATGGATGTTAAGAGTGCATTTCTTAACGGCAAACTCCAGGAAGAAGTCTATGTTGAACAACCTCCTGGATTTGAAAACCATCAGCAGCCATCTCATGTTTTCCGTCTCAATAAAGCTTTGTATGGTCTAAAGCAAGATCCCCGTGCCTGGTATGAAACTTTATCAAAATATTTGACAGAACACAATTTTATTATTGGCACGGTGGACAAGACCCTTTTTAAATTTACAAAGGGAGACCATACTCTGCTTGTTCAAATTTATGTTGATGATATTATCTTCGGAAGTACTAACTCAAAATTGTGCGAAAGATTCTCTAAAATTATGCAGGACCAATTTGAGATGAGCATGATGGGAGAACTATCATTTTTCTTAGGATTGCAAGTCAAGCAATCTAGTGAAGGAATCCTGATCAATCAGTCTAAATACACTAAAGAGCTACTGAAGAAATATGGAATGAGTACCAGCTCAGCTGCTGCTACACCAATGAGCTCATCTGCCAAACTCGACTTGGATAATTCAGGAATACCAGTCGAAGTTACAATGTATCGAGGCATAATTGGATCTTTACTATATTTGACAGCCAGCCGACCAGATATTATGTTTGCAGTATGTATGTGCGCCCGGTTTCAAGCAAATCCCAAGCAGTTGCACTTCACTGCAGTTAAAAGGATCCTAAAATATTTGAAAGGCACTGAGAATGTCGGTCTATGGTATCCAAGAGACTCAACCTTCAATCTTATTGGATACTCAGATGCTGACTATGCTGGATGCAAAATTGACAGGAAAAGCACCAGTGGGTATTGTCAATTCCTTGGTGATCGATTGATATCATGGGGTTGCAAGAAACAGACATCCATTGCAACTTCCACTGCAGAAGCAGAGTACCTTGCTGCTGGAAGCTGCTGTGCTCAACTGCTCTGGATTCAGCAACAACTCAGAGACTATGGAATTGAGTCCACAGAGGCTCCTATTTTCTGTGACAATACATCTGCCATTGCCATAACATACAATCCAGTTCTTCATACTCGTACTAAACATATTGACATCCGTCATCATTTTATCAGAGATAATGTCATGAAGAAAGAAATTCGGCTGGAGTATATTTCAACAGAACAACAGGCAGCAGACATCTTCACAAAGCCCCTACCGGACGCTAAGTTTTCTTACTTTCGAAATATTCTTGGTTTAATTGAAATTACTTCTTGATTATTTTGTTTGGGTAATGAATTCAGGGGGAATTAGTTAGTTTATGTGCATAAATTTAGGGGGAATTTCTGTTATAATTCTATCATGGTTATTTAAGCTCAGCTGGTAATACAATGGTCAGCTGCAGTAGGTGTATCCGAACCAGTAGGACTCCACATCCAGTGGATGTTTTCCTACCAGTTGATGTTACCAAATATGCTTTGACAAAAATAACCCTCGATACTTTTTAACCTAATGAACGTCGGAATTCAAAATTACTTTTGTATAAAAATAAATTATTTCACTCCCGCCTAAATCCTGTCCTTTTATTTATTTGCTAAATCTTTTTAAATCGTTAGATGATCGCCACGTATACATGTGTCCGCTCATCTACAGTACGACGTTACATATACTTTCTTTTTTCACCGCCATTAGTTTCACTACTCTTCTTCTCCAACAAATCACTGCGATTATTTTTCTCTTTCAGAAAACCTTACTCTAACAAACTGCTGCTGCTTCTTCCTCTTACTCACTAAAAATGTCGAAGAATGTTCAGCCAAGTTTCATCACCAATGCTATTCACGTCGATTTTCATTCAATATCCACATCCTCTGATGATGAGACCAAGGAGTTGATACAAAGGCTGGATACCTCCGGACTCCTGGTAATCTTGAGCCAGACCCCCTCCTTTTACAAGAACGAACTACAAGAGTTCTTTGCTACGGCCAAGGTTGTGGATGACACAGTGGTGGCATCCGTCTCTGGACAATCGGTCACCATCACCCAACCAGAATTTGCCACTCACCTGTGCCTACCCTCTACCGGACTCACTGATTTTTCGACTATTCCGGCAGAACTAAGAGAAGAGATGCGTCTCACAGTTTCGGACTCTGCTCATCGCCTTCCACGTCCGCCTTTCCGGAAAGTATTGATGAAGAGTCATTATAGACAACTGGCTGACATAATCTCCAAGGGGCTCCTCTGTAAGGCAGGATCATTTGATATGATTACCCCTGAGAAGTTTGATGTTATGAGCGCTATATGCAAAGGGTTGGAGATAAACTGGTCAGCTGTGTTATTTCAAATACTGACTAGTCTGGTAGCATCTGGCAAGGGTCAATCAAGTTTTGCTCTCCCACTAAGCAGTCTTTTTGAGAGCAAACACATTAAGACAGGGGTTCTCTCTCACCTTCATCCAGGGAGGCTCATCACTCACAAGTATCTTCAGCTTCATCGCCAACGAAGTGGCAGAGAAGGCGGAGTGACAAAGCGTCGCTTGACTCAGGTAATCAGTGACTCTGAACAGACTGTATCGGAATCCGCTGAGTCTTCTCCCCCTCCTAAGAAGCCCAGAACACGAAAAGCTGCTCCTCAGGCCGCCCGACAGCTAGACATTGCAGCCTCTGATACTATCTCCGCCGCAGGTCCTACAGATGTAAATCCTGATAGGGAACCCAGCCCTGCCATCCCTTCAACTGAGGAACCAACTGCTTCCTTAGCCATGTTGCCTGCTCCTTCAGTGGTTCCAGCTGACACTCAGTCAGCACTGGTGAGCTCACAGCAAGCACCAGGCTCTATCAGCTTCAGGACACCCAAGTCATTATGTACATACTGTCATCCCAAGACCACCCCTGCTGGAAAAGGAAAATCTCTTACGGCTCCAGTGTCCACTCCTGTTGCCTTCGAGATTCAAATGGTAATGGATACAGTGGAAGCCAAACTGCAACCACAGTTGGAGATTTTTGATCGATGGGTAAAGGCCCGTATCAAGGTTCGACTAGATGATTTTGATCAAATTCTGGATCAGGCTAGAGCAGATGAGAAAAAAATACTGGCATATCTTCAAATCTCAGACCCTGAAACAAGCTTGAAGCTGCGAGATGTTTTCAGCCTGATGATCTATGTGGGTGAACTTTAGACCCTGGTTGAAACTCGCCTTCAACAATTTGACGGTAATTCAGGAACTGCGAATCATGATAGAGCTGTTCTAAATGCTCTTGGTCCCAAGCTAGAAATGGCTGAGCTTGCTCTTCATGACCTTCGCATATCCACTGGGATTCACTCTTGCTCCTCTGCTGAAACTGCTGCCAGCCCTGATCAGCCGGATCTACACTCGGTCATTGCAAATTTGGAGATTGTCCCATTTTCTGTGGAGATCACTCCTACTGCTCTGGAGATCACTCCCACTGGCGCAGAGGCCGCATCATCCCCTTCCAGCCCTCATAATGATCAACAGCCCCAACCAATGGTTGTTGATCATACAACTGTAGATGCAGTCATCCAGACAGTGGTTCAGCAAGTTACAATATCCTCTGCCAATCATGAACCCAGCGAGTCTTCACACTCAAATGATCACACCCAGACGTCTGCTGCTGTGGTTGATCAACCCACTACTACTTTGATTGCTCCACCCAATGCAGAAACTGCCCATTTGGCTGTCACTATCTCAGAGTCTACAGCCCCACACATTGTTGAAGCTTCAATGTTGCCCTCCACTGCAGTTGACGATACTCATCTCAGCGCTCTTGTCCCTACTACTGATGCTCCACTGATTGCTGCAGATCCGTCCATGGTTCAAGAGCTTTCTGAAGATTTTTTTGTTTTTACCAATCCTATGGACGAGCCTCCGAACATTGCTGTACAGCTAGACAATCTCTCCACTGCTATATCAGCACTAGCAAGCGATGTTCATAAGTTTAAACAGGAAGAGCGAACTGCAACTCTCATACTAGGCACTCATCAGCAGCACACGGACTCACAATTCCAGCAAGTCTACCGGGACTTAAGTAGTTTAACGACTACTGTCACCAGACTTCAAACATTTGCTGAGAATGCAGTGGCGGATGCTTTTACTAGAATTGGTCAGGCGCGTCTTCAGATCAATCAAAACAATGAATCTCTTCATGCTGCCACCTCAATGGCTCTTGGAGAAAAGATTGACGACGCCAAGAAAACATTGACCGATCAGTTGGCCACTATGCAAGCAGCATTTGCCTCTCAAATTCAAGATATTTGCAACAGCCTGCCTGCAGCTCCTCAAATTATTCACAGATTACCTGAACCCAGCCGAACTGCTCCCTCAACGCAGCGAGCTTCAAGTTCAGCTGCTCATTCATCCCCTGCAACTGGAGCACCCACTCAGTCCAGACCAACTGCTCAACCAAGATCTCGGAGTCCACGCCAACCGCCTGCCGAAAAACGCGACTATTCCAAACATTGGTTCGGGCGCAAATAGTATCGTTTTCTGACTCCCTCTTAATTACCCTTATCTATTTACTGTTTTAAATTGACTGTCTCTTTGTATTCACTATTCCACATAAATGCATTCACATTTATAGCAACCTTGTTTTTCCTATAAATAGCGGTTCTTGTTTGCTCACATATCACACATTCACTCAACATGATTACTTTCAAGCTATTCAAAATTCCCTGGTTTTCTGTTAGATTTTTTTCCGCTTCATGGGTTTATTACTTATCTAAATCAACCCCTCATGGGTTGATTACTTATCTAACCCAGCTCTGTTAAGCTTCAGCGCTTTGATCCTGTTCTGGTGCTCCTCATCAGTCAGGAACTACTCACAGCAGATGTCTGGGGGCTGATGACAAAAAGGGGGAAGACAGAGATAGACTATTCTCGTTAGGTGAATACATGAACCATGGAAGCTGCCTGATGAATATACGTATGACTCTTCCCGACCTTCTCTCTGAAACAAGGTAGACCGGCAGAGATAGAGTATTCTAATTAGGTCCTCTCTGAGACAAGGTGGATCGAGCTCTTCCTCTCTGAAATAAGGTGGATCGAGCTCTTCCTCTCTGACACCAGGTGGATCGAAGCTCTCCGGGTCTACAATGCTTGTTTAAAGATTTGTCATGTATCAGCTATATTATGTAAACTAGATTGATCTTAGATTCTATTTAATTCAAGTTATTAGAATTCATCTTAAATAAAGATGAATCTCTCTCAATTGTCCAGTTTGATTACAACTTGTAATCTGCTTATATTTAATGAAAATTTCTTTTCCATTATGTCTTCAAGTACTTTCAGGATTCTCATCTTATGTACTCAAACTGAAATAGATCATTACTTAGTTTTGTCATCACCAAAAAGGGGGAAATTGTTGGGAAAACGATTTCTAAGTTTTGGTAATTACAAACTGGATAAGACATCAACCAGATGAAGTCACCAACCGGATGAAGTCATCAACTGGATAAAGACTCCTACCGGGTGAAGACATAAACTGGATGCCTACAAACTGGATAAGACATCAACCGGGTGAAGACATCAACCGGATGAAGTCATCAACTGGATAAGACATCAACCGGGTGAAGACATCAACCGGATGAAATCATCAACTGGATAAGACATCAACCGGATGAAGACATCAACCGGGTGAAGACATCAACCGGATGAAGACATCAACCGTGCAAGCTATCAACCGGATAAACTTAAACTGGATAGACATCTACTGGACAACTATCAACTGAATAGTCTCTCACTGTACAAGGACATCAACTGGTCATAAGAGGATGAACGACCAGTTGAACAAAGAAAACCAGCAGAAGTCTGAGCTTCCAGTTAGAGCACTAAGTAACGAGACAAAATCAGTACAACATTCCCTGACAAAGGTACAACAGAGCGGCGCACCCTGCTATATCTCCGCCACCATTACCGTCAGAATGAAAAGAGCCGTTGCTTTACAAAATAGGAAAGAAGACAATATGAAATTGGAAAGCTAATCCCTTCCATATACAGAAAGGCTACCGTTGGACATCCAAACCTATAAATACATCCAAGCAGAGAATGAAGAGGTGCTGAGCGACTTTCAACTAAGAGATATACTTCAAAGCAAACAAGAAAGTCATACGACTGTTATTCCAAACGTTCAGCTAAGAGCAGACAAACAGCAAAACTGAATCTGTGACAGATTATCTTCAATTGAAGTCTGCTGCTCAAAAACTCTCAAAGCTAGAAAGTGTATTCTGTAAAGAGTGTCATAGAATCCATTGTAACCAAAAAGTTAAGAAGTGTGTGATTGCTAGGAGTTTAGGCCAAGTGTGTTAGTGCCTAAGAAGGTTGTATACTGTAAATGTGTAAACCAAGTCTTCTAGTGAATCCTTCCTGCAAAGGAAGAAGGGGAGACGTAGAAGCGTTGTGCTTCGAACTTCCAGAAACAACTCTCTTGTTATTTGTTTATTGCTTTATTACTTCAGTTTTATTCCTCACAAGTTTTGTAGACGTCTTCCGCACTATAATAAGTGTCTACTGACTTGCCTGATATTGAGAAGCAACTGTAATACTTAACGGTTTACAGTTAACCAGAAAAGAAATCGAAATTGTATCTAGTGTTTATTCAACCCCCCCTTCTAAACACTACCCCGATCCTAACAATAATAATCTAACAAAATTGCCTGAGGAATCAGGGCACATAATCCCCCCTAACATCAATAACGCACAACCCCTTGTGAACTTAACAACATCATCTGCTGTACTATTTTCATCCAATGGATTGAACAGCAAATGATTATGCAAAGCAACTAATTTCAAACGTGCGCCCTTAAGGTCTGTGATGGCTGGTAAGAAACCTAAATATGTATGGCAATATTCTTGCCAATCGGGTAGAGTCCTATCAATATCAATCCCCGACACTACGATGCCATCTACTGGCAACGCCCATATTACTGCAATGTCTTGCAGTGTGATGGACGCTTCTCCTGATCTAAAATGAAACGTGTGTGTTTCACGGCGCCATCTCTCACCTAAAGCCGTGATCAGGTGCATGTCAAGTTCAATCTTACCACACCTATAGATACCATAAAATCCAATAACGTGCAATAAATTAACAACACGTATATCTAATGGACACATATCCCAAAAATAGCTATCTGGGTTTCTCACACGAAGTATACTATCCATATCACCTGCCCATACATCCTCAGATCGATGTGTAGACTGCAACGACAAAAGATGTGTGTCAACCGGGCCTGGTTGTCTCATTTGATCCATCCTGAAATATAATAGAAAAATTAACAACATTAATCTCAACATTACAAAAACAACCCGTCCGTCGCCCACCGCCGCTCCCACCACCTGCCGCCGCCGCCGGCCACCACCGCCGGCCGCCGCCTCCATCCGAAGTCAACTTAAATTTTAATCTTTCACATCACAAAATATACACCAACAAGTAATATACTCCCACTAAATATATTAAAATCATAATTTATCTACGATACACAAATAACAAAATTAAAAAGCTTACCTTAAATATTTTGGAAATAGCTTGATTTTTGCAGAAATGTTAGGAAGAAAATTTGAGAACGAGCGGACGAAAGAATTGAGAATGAGAATGGTGCGGCCGAGAATTTGCAGGAAGAAGAAGAAATGAGAGAATGGTGCGGCGGCGTGTTGTTTTTAGGTTAAACATTCATTGGTGTCGCCATCTCAGATGGCGACATCCATATAAATTAAATGGATGTCGCCAACTGAGATGGCGACATCAATAAATTATATTAATATCGCCAACTCAGATGACGACATCATAAAAAAAAAATTTTTATTAAAGTCGCCATCTGACATGGCGACTTAGGTTAGTTTGATAATAAAAAAAAAATCGGTTAAATTGTTAAATTATTTTCGAAAATCGAATATTTAATTAAAAAACCCACTGCTTCATGATATGCTTGTGGTTGATTAAAGTTGACTGCTAATAATTTTATAATAAATTTGAAGTTCACTTTTGATCACAATTTACTTGTTTCGATTTCGGAATCGTTCACTGTACTCCCAAAAGAATATCTATATTTTCCACCGTATTTCTTGCTTGTATGATCTTCTGTGGCCGTTATCACGGACGTTTTCTCTAACGGAAGCAATCGGTAGCCATTTGCTTTCATATTTTTACCCCAAACTGAGTTCGTTTCAGCGTCTCCTCTACCCTGTGTTGTAAATATTTCGAGTCAATTGCTTGCACATATGGTGGATTCACAAGATATTTCTCTGCTAAAGGTAATTTTATGAGACCTTAATCCTTGTATCATTGCCCTTTAATCTTTTATAATTTTCTTTCTTGTTGCCTTTGGCCGACTGTACAGATTTTAATGTGTTCTTTGATCTTTTTCGAGTTCATAAATTTGGGCCTCCTTTTAATTGAAACAGATTAGAGGTGTTCGGTGACGTTATTGATTTCAGTTCAAATCGGTGCTGCGTTATTTTTGTAGGGGTTCCTTGCTCAAGGATTCTTGTTCGGTCCTCTTACCTTGAATTTGGTGGGTGTAAGAGTTGAATATTGGAACTATATAGATTTCTTGAATATAATTCCATATACCATGAGAAGATAAATTTTTTGGAGATGTGATAAGATTTGATGAAAGGTTTAACTATTGAGAATTGTCCCTCAACATTTTTGTCAATGGATTCAATTGCCATATCTCACAAGGAGGCCGAACTCCATAGACAGGTTGATCTTTTGTACCCCCCAGATATTAATCTCCCATTGTCAGTAGAGCGTAGGCCTTCACCACCTGCTCAGTCTTGGAACCATGACTCTTTTGATATGCTCGAGGTTGGGTTAGGGAACCAAGTTAATGATTCTGACAAAGCTTCTTGATTTGCCTAAAGCAGTGCGTAAATGTGCGAAGAGATTGGATGATAGTGTGTGGGGTGCTTGGTTCTTCTTTACTTTCTATTTCAAGCCTGTTTTAAAGGATAAATCAAAGTGCAACATGGTACGGGATAGTAATGGGATTTCTGGTTTTGATAAGTCCGATCTAAAACTCGATGTCTTCTTGGTACAGCATGATATGGAAAATATGTATATGTGGGTTTTTAAGGATAGACCTGAAAATGCATTGGGTAAAATGCAGTTGAGAAGTTACATGAATGGCAACTCACGCCATTGGGAACATCCATTTCCATTCAGCGTCGAAAAGGGTTTTGTCCGGTCTCATAAAATGCAGCGGAAACACTACAGAGGACTCTCCAATCCACAGTGTGTTCATGGTATTGAACTGGTCGCATCGCCCAAACTTATGAGCCTCGATGAGGAAGAACAAAAGAATTGGATTGAACTGACTGGTCGAGAACTAAACTTTTGTGTCCCACCTGAAGCTACAGAATTCAGTTCATGGAGGAACCTACCGAATACAGATTTTGAGATCGAAAGACCGCTTCCTCCATTGAAGAACACCCCTGCAAAGAAACTGCTTAATGGATCGGGTTTGAATTTTTCAACTCAGCCATCAAACCATGTAAACGGTGATGGAATAGATCTTTCTGTTTGCAACAAGAAAAGAAAAAATCCATTCTTACATGGCAATGATGAAGATTGTTATTTTCCTAATAATCTTAGTGGAGATCTGTATCAAGATGCCGACTTCAGTCTCGTTGAACCTCCTTGGTTGAGTGAGTTTAGTGGGGTGATGAGAAATGTTTATGGTCCAGTTACAGCTGCGAAATCCATTTACGAGGACGAAGAAGGATACTTGATACTCGTTACCTTGCAATTTGTGGGTCCCGAAAGGGTGAAAGTCCATTGGTGGAACAATCTCAGCCATGGTGTGGTAAAGATTTCATCTGTCAGCACAGCATGCATGCCATTTATTCAAAGAAATGATCGAACTTTCAAGCTTACCGATCCAGCACCAGAGCACTGCCCCCCTGGAGAATTCAAAAGGGAGATCCCACTACCCGGCCGAATTCCTGATGATGCAAAGCTAGAAGCTTACTTTGACAAGAGTGGAACCATTCTCGAGATCAAAGTGCCTAAACATCGTCTAGGACCAGAGGAGCATGAGGTTCTTGTTAGCCTTTGCCCCTCGAATGAATTTGTGTTGTCTTGAATGAGGTATTATCATTTTTACTGATCTTTTTAAGGGGTGGCATAGGGATTGAGCAGATCAAATTTAGGAAACTTGTACACAAATTATACTATTCCTTCGACTTTAGCTGTTATGAGAATGGTTTCTTCTAAATCTTGATAACATGAGCCATAATATCTTCTTTATTTTATGCCAAAGCGATAGGGCCTGGAATGTATTCTGATACCTCATTATGATTGTCAAAGGTTCAATGAAAAACATATAATTGACAACCAAGACAATGACCTAATCACCTCTCCCCCTTGTATGGTCTTAAGTCCGAGTTACACTCCCCGTATATAGGTTGATAAAAAAAAACATATAATTTGCTATGTACGTATCGGGAGCGCGTGTGTGAGATAGCAATAATAGATTATTATTGAAATATTTTTGTGTTGAGTATATATAAATATATAGTAGAGTGATTTTTTTTACGGTACACCAAAGAAACCAGATATTGATTACTACATTTTT
Organism: Haberlea rhodopensis; assembly: GCA_907163345.1. Taxonomy (NCBI): domain Eukaryota; kingdom Viridiplantae; phylum Streptophyta; class Magnoliopsida; order Lamiales; family Gesneriaceae; genus Haberlea; species Haberlea rhodopensis. The sequence goes on from CAJQUN010000013.1 coordinate 10,501,167, forward strand.
TTCCTTTCTTGATTTGAAACATTTTTCTCTATTTTTTTCAACTTAAAATCAGAATTCAACAATTATATCTCTACAAATATATTTTACTGACTTAATTCAATTTTATGTTGGTTTCATTTACAGAATTCCTATTCTAAACTTAATCACAAATATTTCAAAAGTTTTACCTTAGCTTACCATTTATAGTTGACAAAATGATGACTATAAAGAATTCAACTAAATCTTTTTTATGAATATAATGATGATATCAAAGAAGTCAACTTACAGTGAGAAGAAATTCATAATCCTCATCCATCAACTCAGCTAACTCACATAGGATCCATACCATCTTTTTTCATTTTCAAAATTGGTTATGATTAGAACTCCATTAAACTATTTTTGTAAAGAAAAATTCCCAATATTAAAGAGAGATCACACCCAAATCTCTACTTTCTTATTTTCTACCCATTAGTAGTTTCATCTTTAAGAAGCCCATTCATGTTATGGCAAGAATAGATGAGGTTATATTTCATATGCTATTGATATGGCTAATATTGGTGGCATCTCAGCACTCTTGTGCTAATCCGTTCAATCTTCAAGAAACAAAATCAGGTGAGTTCCTATGTTCATTCCATAGTTTGCTATAACCATTTATATGAACCAACAATCTTAACATGACATGGCTTTCATGTTCAGTCTTAGATTTGATTCCATAGTGTATCTACTCGATGTTCACATATATTAGGTGCGTTAGTGCGTAGAAGAATGTAACAATAACTATACAAAATGTGTTCATATTTTATTCAAAAAGTTACGCATAGACGTTTTTGGAAAAGTTTGGAGAATGACCCTCCCAAAAGAATTTTTAAATTATTTGATCTTCTCACAATAATTCCTTATTGTTTTCGGAAAATTCCATCATATATGGCGAATGTTACTCCACATGTAGTTTGAGCCATCGAATGAGATGGATCACACGTGGGATCCACACCATCGAACTGTTATATCCACGGTATCTAAAAGAAAGGAAAGATCGCTAGTGAGAGATGGATCCACACCATCAAATATTATTTTCATAGTGTCTAAGAGGAAAGGAAAGATCGCTAGTGGAGTGAGAGATAGATCCACACCATCCAATGATTATATTCATGGTGCCTAAGAGGAAATGAAAGACCGCTAGTGGAGTGAGAGGGGATTACAATGGTGGTTACCGGAATGTGTTAAATTTCCTTAATACACTCCTATGATTTTCACATACAATTTAAAAGCTAGAAATATATTAAGCCCACTTCTCTAAATTTAAAGCGTTTAGTTTCCACCGTTGAAGTTATATTCATGCCTTCCGTCTTCTCATAACAATGAGGGACGATTTCCACTATTTCTCTAGAAAAAAAAATATGATCAGACCAAAAACTTAGTATATATGTCCTTAAGAGCACCAATTTCTTCAAGAGAAAAATTTGATCTTCAGTGTACTGTGACAGGCAATTTGAAGATCAGCCCCGCAGCATATGAGTACAAGACCAGAAACAGAGGTGGAAACATTCATCATATTTTGGTAAGAAAATAAGTAATCTGAACCATGGCCTTATTTGGTATTTTCTACAACAATTTTGATGAAATACGTTAAAACTGAATTTTATGTTGTAAAAACAGAGAAAAACAATGAAGGAATATGAGATAGAAAAGGTCCAAAAGACACCATCGGGACCAAACCCAGTACAAAATCATCGTCCACCGTCCAAGGCTTGAAGATTGAAACACTTCTTCATATTTAGAAGTTAATTGTATTAACCCAATAAAGGGGTAAACCCGATGCACGAAACTCCGGCGATGTGCGGGTCTAGGAGAACCAGGGCCATTGGGCTTACGCAGCTTCCCCTGCAATTCAAGATGCTGTTCTCACGATTCGAAATTGCATCAACCCAATCTTATGTTGAATTATATACTTGTGTGCAATACAAGTTTTTGCTTTCAGAAGATTGAATATAGCTTTTTTCAAGACAAGATTAAGGAAAATCTTTTAGCATTACCATCTGAAAGTGTTGATAAATTACCCGTAAAATGTTCGATCTTGCTCAAGTCATGGCTATGAAAAGTCGATTTTTTGTATGAATAAGCACTTGCAAAAACCACTAGCTCTCAGATGTACGCAAACAGGAGGTAATTGCAAAAATTTGAAGTTTAATTTGGAAAAGCAATTAAAAAATTTCACAAATTTATCTTCTATATCTATTAGTTTACTATTAACTAAGGGAGAGGCCCTCAAAGAAACTCATCTTGGTATATTTGATGGAGTTCTTTGTTTTTTTCTTTATCCGAAATAACTTCATTATTTAAACTTTCAATCATATTTTAAAGAGAATAATTACAACTCTCTCCATTGTAGAATATTTGTATTATATATTCCCCATCTAGTTTGAAAAATTTAACTCTACATTCCTTATAGAATAGTTGTATTACAATAACACCCCCATCTGGTTTATAAAATATATAGGAACACTTACAAACATCTTCCCTGTAATTTGACATAAAAATACATTACATGGGAGGTAAATATAATTATTCAAACTAGAGATGTAAATTTATTAATTATGAAAACTAGAGGGAGGCTATACGTAGTTTGCCCGTAAAGATTAATAATTTTTTTTAAAATTATTTTAATCATAATTTATAATTTTTTGATTTAAAAGAAGCCATCTTTTATAATTTTTTTTTATTTGTTTCTATTATATATGTCGATAATCAACTTGTCGAAATTGACAAATTGAAAACCGCGTGAAACCATGTGCAGTAATGAAATTGTTGAGCAGTAGTGGTTGGGGTGATGCGAGTTTAGTATTTAATGCACATTTCAATCCTATAAATAGAGCTCTTCTGATGTCATTTCATTCATCATATTTTCATAGTGTTCTTTCATGTCTCTATATTTGAGTACGTACTCTATAATATTTGTGATATAGATTTCTCCTATATTGAGTGTTGTTCTCTTTGAAAGATAGTGAGATGTTATAACCCACAAAATATTATAGTTGAATCTTTTCATCTTGCCCGTGGTTTTCACCATAATAATTTTTAGGGGTTTTCCACGTAAATTCTGGTGTCCATTTTATTCTCCATTTTCGTTATTTTCTATCCCATGTTACCACGCCTAGGGCCAACAATATACGTCTTTCAGTAATATTTTTTCTTCAATTTAGTTTAGATGATAAAAACTAAAAATATGAATCTGTATTTTATCCAGCAATTTACTCACACAACGTGTGCGCCAAAATACTGGTATAGTTGAGACATAACACTTTATAAAACTAATACGAGAGTAGAGTTTTCAAAATAGGTCATGCTCAATTTCAACTCCAACTAAAATTTCTCTTCTAAAATAGGTCATGCTCAATTTCAACTCCAACTAAAATTTCTCTTCTCAATGCAAGAACCATCATTGAACTGCATTTTTAATGGAAGTTAGACTTAACAAAACATTGTAATTAATTAATCATATTTTCAGTTTTTAAAAAATTTAATCATATTTTATTTTTTATCCTATAAAATCATACTACTCGATCATTTTATAAGCAATCACCCTCATCCCATCAATCAATCGAACTAAGCAATTCCTTGCTTGTTTAAATCAGAGATTAGGTTGTTTAACTTATCGCTTAGGCATAAGAATTCTTCCATATGTTTTAGAATATCAGATTGCATTTCTCAGATTTGCAATATCAAATAAAATTAATCATGCATTGATTGCAGTGCTTCTCATTCTCTTCCTGATTGTTACCTTTGTATGATATGACATGATGGATTGGGCTTCCTCATCCCACATCGTTGGGTTATCAAATTGGGGCAAATCATACCTATAAAAGTAGGCTTTAAGCTTCAGTTTTAAATATACCAATCAATAACTTATCTAACAATTTTTGGCTTTAGATTAGATAAATCCATCTCTTGTTGTAGAATCTAGTAAAATTCTTAGTATGCTTTGTGGTTGCAACTCTGACTGAAGCTTCCACATTAGAAAAGATTTTATTAGATATCTTTCTTGTAAATGTGAGAATTGTGTGTTATAAAGTGTAGCTAGCGTGAAAGCTTTATGGTGCATTCTGGGTGATGAGAGAAATTGTGTGGTTGTAATAATTTTCCACATAGTGTATTTATTTCTCTAGTCCTTGTGATTTTTCTCTTGATTTGAGAGTTTTTCACGTTAAATCATTGTGTCCTTATTATTTCTCTTTTTGTTTGTTTTTCCAATTAAAAGTACAAATAATGGGGGTGAATTTGGAGGACCAAATTTCCAACAAGTGGCATCAGAGTCTGAGTACTTTTGTTGTGGTTGATCTTTGACGTGGTATGCGAATACATATTGACTAAGGAGGTTCTGTATAGAAAAATCAGTATTTAACTGGGAGCAGTGTGACTCCACCAATTTTCCTAGAAATCTGGATGTTCTGTCTATGAAAGATCGAGATTCTCTTTTTTTCCTGAGATCTTACGTAGTGTGTACTATTCAAGTCAACAGTAAAATTAATTAAAGTATCACAAAACAATGTCCGGAAGCAGGGTTTCAAATGCAGTCAGATTTGATGTTGAGAAATTTGATGGGAAAATCAATTTTGGCTTGTGGCAAGTGCAAGTCAATGATGCATTGATTCAATCTGGTTTACACAAGGCGTTAAAAGGCAGGGTAGAGTATTCCCCAAAAGCAGCAGTGATACTAAGTTCGACTGGTGGAACGACTAGTGTAATAGGCAAAGCTGAAATGAGCAATGAAGATTGTGAGGATCTGGATTCGATAGCAGCAAGTGTAATCCATCAGTGCCTGGTCAAAATGTTCTAGTAAATGTGCATTGAATATCTACAGCTAAGGACTTCTGGGAAAAGCTCGAAGAGTTGTATCAGACAAAGGGCGTCTTAAATCAGGTGTATCTGAAAGAATAGTTTCATACATTACGAACGAATGAGTGTACTACGATTTCAGAACATGTAAGTGTTCTTAATTACATTGCTTCAGAGCTTGAATCTATTGAAGCTAAAATTGATGATGATGATCAGGCTTTGAGACTCAGCTGGTCTTCAGGGTGCTTATTGGGCCGGATCAACCGAAACCGGACCGGTCGGTTCCGGTTCCAAATCGGAACCGGTTGATCCGGTTATAAACCGGAATCCGATCCGGGTTTTACCCGGATCGGATCGGTTCCACATATCCGGAACCGCCAATCCGGCGGTTTCGGTTCCACCAGTCCCGGTTCCGGACCGAAACCGGTGAAAAATTAAAAAAAAAAAGAAAAAAGGAGTTACCGTTGGCCAATGGCATTGTAGCTGTTGGCCAATGGACTGCCGTTGGGCAAAGGCTTAATTAAAAATTAAAAAAAAATAAAAAAAAATTTTTTTTTGCTTCTATATATACCTCATTTTTCCTCTTCAATTTTTCATCTCCAACTCTCTTACTCTTACAATCCTAATCTTGATTACAATTATCTCGTTTTTCCATATTTCCACTAATACGATGGCATCTTCTTCTACTGGTCGTGGTGGTCGTGGTGGTCGTGGTGGTTCCTCAAATCCACATTTATTCCAAGAAAATTATGATATTTTTGCCGAGTTTGATAATGCTTATGATGTTGAAGAAGCGGAACACGTTGCAGAACCGGCGGCCCCCCAAAATCCGGCCCCTGGCGGGTCATCCGCGACTACTGTCGCACGAGTAACCGTCCCAAACGAAGCAAGGTATGGGCTCATTTGGACGGCGAGACAAAACCAGGTACGAACGAATCTGTTGTTATTTGTAAAATATGTAAAACCACATATAATTATAAAACAGGTGGTTCCGCTGGCGGTACCGGAACTTTTAAGAAACATCTAGTTAAAAAACATAATTTTGATGATGTTACTTTACAACCATTAGGTAGAGAACCAACCCAACTTCAAATTAATCCTCAGTCTGGCACTAATTTTATCTTAACACCGAAAATGAACAAAAGATTATTCGTTCGTTTTATTGTAAGATGCGAACTTCCTTTTTTGTTTTCTGAAAAAGATGGCTTTGTTGAATTTTCTTCTGGTATCCAACCATGTTTTAGACATATTTCTAGGCATACTTTGAAAAGAAATATTGTCGATGTGTTTCTTGATTACCGTAAGACTTTAGTTGATCATCTTTCTTCTATAACTGCAGATTAAGTTTAACTACTGAAATTTGGACGAATACCGCACTACTTTCTTTTCTTGTTATTACTGGTCATTTGATTGATGATAACTGGTGTTTGCAGAAAAGAATTTTGTCACTGGATGAATTAAAATCTGCACATACTGGTTCCCAAATTGCTAAATATATTGTTAATGTTTGTAGATTTTATGGAATTGCAGATAAAATTTGTTCGATTACACTTGACAACGCTTCAAATAATAACGCGGCAATGCGTGAACTTAAAATATATTTACGACCAATGCTTAATGGTGTTTTTTTCCATGTTAGATGTGCATGCCATATAATTAATTTAGCAGTAAAATATGGTTATGAAGATGCTGAATGTAGTAGCATAGACAAACTTAAAAATTGTTGTCAATGGATACGACAATCACGCATTAAGCGTGATTGGAAACATACGTGTGCAAGTCAGAACCTTCGGTTTACTCTTTTTCCACCGCCCATTGTAAGTCGATGGAATTCTTTGCACAAAATGTTAGAATCGATGTTACCTTATCAAGATGCTTTAACTTCTTTTTATAACTCTTATCAAATGCCTGAAAGTGATGAAAGTTATTTATTGTCTGATAAGGATTGGTTTTTTGTTAAAAATTTAACTGCTTTGTTATCAACCTTTAAAGATGCAACAGATCGTTTCTCCGGTGTTTGTAATTCTACTTCTCATTATTTTCTACCACTTGTATTTAACATGTTTTGCAAATTTATTAAATTTAGAGATGATATTGAGTTGACGTCGTTCGTTTATCGTATGGGGGAGAAGTTTAAAAAATATTGGGAACAAATTCCACACGTGCACTGTATATCTACATTGTTAGACCCAAGTCAGGGTGTAGGATCTTTCGATACTTTCTTTGAATATTACAGTACGTTTTTGGATAAGGATGTTGACGATCAAAAGACGTCAATGATGCATTCTTTCCAAAATATGTTTGGATTGTACCATAGTGAACAGGGACAGAGCTCATCGACGCGTGTAGTAGGAGGAGAAGAAGAATATGCTAGTCAGTCACGAAGCGGAGGGATTAATCTGTTGCGGAGCCTTGGAAGAAAGAAGCAGAGAGGAAGCGGAGTGTCATCTACCTCTTCAAATGAGTTGCAGTTCTTCCTGGGTCAAATGTTCATTACAGATGAAAATTTTGACGTACTAGAGTGGTGGAAAGCAAACGCAAGACAATATCCAGTCTTAACCAAAATGGCTAGAGATGTATTTGCAGTCCAAACATCCAGTGTCTAATTAATAGACATCTATCTTTACATCTTTGTCCACATTTATTTTAATTTTTTTCATCTTTTCCTATACTATATATCATTGTAACCTAATTTGACTTTGTTTAGTAGGATAGTTTTGTTCAAAATAAAATTAAATATAATTATCTACTCTCTTTTTTTCTAATACACTTTCTTTTTTTAGAAAAAAAAAAGTACCAAAATCATTATATTGTATTCAAACTTTCATGATATATCTTACTATCATAACCAAAAACACAATATATAAGTAAGTCATGACTGTATTCGAAATCCAATACTCTTTCCCAAAACTCCAAAATGAAACCAAACTCCTAAGGCTTTTATTTTTTTTAAAGTATTGATTACATGATATCTTTTAATAATTCTTCCCAAATTTCAAGATTTATACTCAAAAATATCAATCACCACCTATACAACTTTAAAACTCGTATAAAAAATCAAAATTAAAACCCAAATGATTTCGAAATACTGGAATGTTACATCCGAGTTTCAAAATTGAATATAGGTCTAAACCAGGCCGTCAAATCATGAGAATCAGAGAGAGCAGAAAATAAACATCCCCCATTTTTTACCACTTCGTTTCTTCGATCCATTTCCCCCCAAAATTGATTTCCCCCAAATTGATCGTCTTCAACGCATGACCAAAATCAGACATTTAGATTGGACGCATTTCCGACTGGCGGTGGAGGGAGAAATCGAACATCTTCAACGCTGGACCGACTCTCTCTGTTCGAACGACTTTCAGTTCTAATTTTTCTGCCCTAATTTTTCATGGGTTTCAGATATTGGATTTTGTTTTGCAATAAATTTTGTATTTTACCGTTCCTAATTCTGGTGATTTTCGATGGTTAATGTTCCCAAAATTTCATATTTTTAATGGGTCGAAAAGCTCCAATTTCAGTTTTTTTTTTTTTTTTTTGTCAATTTTGTCTACGTGTTTGAAGAATTTGAAGCTTTAGTTAATGAAATTAAAACCCAACTGCTACATATTTTCAAATTTCGAAAAATCGATTATGGACAATGAAATTGAAGGTACTCAAATGTTTATGTTCTACTGCAATTTTGTCAATGCCCATAAAGCTTTATTTTGTTAAGACTCAAATCCTACTGATATTATTCAACTAATAATATAAAGTTTGTTTTGATTGCTACTTTCTCAATAAGCTATAAATGTAATATTTTCATATTTTAAACGTACTGTTGGTTTTATGAAATTTATGAAATGAAAGATAAAAATTTGATTATGAACAGTGAAATGAGTGTTGGCCCCAAGTGCGGCATCATGAGATAGAAAATAACGAAAATGAAGAATAAAATGGACACAAGAATTTACGTGGAAAAACCCCTAAAAATTATTAGGGTAAAATCCACAGGCAAGATAAATAGATTTCACTATAATATTTTGTAGGTTACAACATTGTTATCTTTCAAAGAGAACAACACTCTCAATATAAGAGAACACTACCTCACAAATATTATAGAGTACACACTCAAATAAATATGAGAGAACACTCGTAATGGAATGAATTAGAATGAAGAAATTGAGCTCTATTTATAGGGTTGAAGATGTGCATTAAATGTACATCTCCCAACACCCAACTACCGCTGCTCAACCACCCCATTAATTTCAATCTATCATTTATCGCACATGCTTGCCGATATTTCTCCCACTTGAAGATTTGATTGAGAACCAAACATATCTTCACACATCATTTCGATCTTGCCACACCCTCCTACTTACGTTTCTGCTAGGCCACTTGAGGATCTACACCACTCGTCAGAATATCAGCTAGGTTATCCTTCGTATGGATCTTCTGCATATCCACATGTTCTTCCTCTACCACTTCACGCACAAAGTTAAAATGTACTCCAATGTGTTTCGTCCTGGAATGAAAGGCTGGATTCCTCACAATGTGCAAAGCACTTTGACTGTCACAAAACAAATGAACTTTCTCTTGTTTATGGTCAATCTCCTCCAATAGCCTTTGAATCCATATCGTCTCCTTATGGTTTGACTGAATCATGAAGCCTCCTATTATAGGTTAGATTTGCCAACGTTGGGGCAAATACAACCTATAAAAGGAGGCTTCATGATTCAGTATAAATCCATCAGTCAATAGCTTGTCTAACAATTTTTAACTTTAGATAAATTCCTCTCTTGTTTTATAGTCTAGTAAAATTCTTAGTATGCGCTGTGATTGCAGCTGTGACTGAGTTGCACATCAGAAAAGATTATATTATGTGTTTTTCTTGTAAATAGAAGATGTGAGTAATAAATATGACTAGTGAGAAAACTTTGTGGATGCATTCTAGGTGAGGAGATAAATTATATGGTTGTACGAAAAAATTTCACACAATGATTTTTCTCTCTGATCCTTATGATTTTTCTCTAAATTTAGAAGTTTTTCACGTTAAATCGTTCTGTTAATTATTATTTCTAATTTTGATTTTTTTCCAAAAAAAAAAGTACAAATCTCATGTAAATTTGGTGCGTCAGATTTCCAAAATAAAAGCTATATTAAAGAATAGTAGGATACTAGCAGTTGAGAAAAACGATGATGAAGGTGGCTTTTTTCCAGGGTAAGTGGAGGATCAAGTCCCAAGGTTTCTTCGGTCCCCCCACCAACCACATTTTTGTATTGATTAGTTTCTTATTTTTTCGTATAAAAATTATATCAGATTTATAGAGTTAAAGCGTGATTTGTTTCTCTAATTAATAGACATCTATCTTTACATCTTTGTCCACATTTATTTTAATTTTTTTCAGCTTTTCCTATACTATATATCATTGGAACCTAATTTGACTTTGTTTAGTAGGATAGTTTTGTTCAAAATAAAATCAAATATAATTATCTACTCTCTTTTTTTTCTAATACACTTTCTTTTTTTTAGAAAAAAAAAAAGTACCAAAATCATTATATTGTATTCAAACTTTCATGATATATCTTACTATCATAACCAAAAACACAATATATAAGTAAGTCATGACTGTATTCGAAATCCAATACTCTTTCCCAAAACTCCAAAATGAAACCAAACTCCTAAGGCTTTTAATTTTTTTAATGTATTGATTACATGATATCTTTTAATAATTCTTCCGAAATTTCAAGATTTATACTCAAAAATATCAATCACCACCTATACAATTTTAAAACTCGTATAAAAAATCAATTAAAACCCAAAAGATTTCGAAATACTGGAATGTTACATCCGAGTTTCAAAATTGAATATAGGTCTAAACCAGGCCCTCAAATCATGAGAATCAGAGAGAGCAGACATGCCGACCTTACAAATTCATTCTCTGTGCACATTACCATGCTTCCTTCATAATCTCAAATCCAGAGCATCGGCTTATTGTACACAGATCCATCACTCATTTATAACGAAATAAGTATAATAGAAAGAACAAGAACTGACCATGAAAACCAAAAGTTAACTGATCACCATGTTGATCGGAGGTAGCCCTTGAATTTGTAGTTCATGAAAATAAAATCCGAATAGAGAAGACTGAATGAGCTGCCAATTAGACACAAACTATGATTTATAGGCGGAGATCGGATATCAGCTAGGGTTTTTGGGTATAAAAGCCTGCTTTACTTTTGTGGGCCGTGGCCTGTGTGAGCCTGATATTTAGGCTTTCGGGCAGGTCAGCCCAACAATAGCTGTAGAATTTATATTTGAACTCAAATTATAATAATTTATAATTTGATAAATATACATTTATATGTATATTTCCCCAACCACAATTTTTTCATAATTTATAATCATAAATCATAATAAATGGGGTCTACAGTAATTGGTCCCTATTGTTTGTTTTAATACCCAATGTAACACCCCAAAAATATTAATTACAAAATTGGACAAAAATAATTTGAAGCTATCTTCAATGCTACTAAAATAATCATCCTAAAAAAAAATTAATAATAATAATAATAATAACAATAATATAATTCTAAATAACAATAATAATAATAATAAAAAAACTAATCATTTTGAATTAATTTAAAGACTTAATATGTGGCAACTTACCCCAACACTTGTCCACCCTTCAACACCCTAACACATGCACAAAACCCCTATAAATACCCCCCCATTTCATCAAATTGAAGTCACAATTCAAAGAGCAAGTTTGAGAGAGATAGTGTTGAAAATATGGTGGAAATGAGAAAATTATGAGGAAAATACCAAATCTCCTCCAAAAAAATCCGAAAATTTCACACAACCTTCATTATACACCCAGAAAACATTTAGTGTAGGAGGTGTTCAAAAACCATCATCCAAATTCGTCCAGAAAATCAAACTCCCGAAGAACACTAAGCTGCCAAAGCCCAGAAAAACCTGTTTCAAGGTATCAGTTTCAAGCTTCGATTTCGAGCCTTTCTAAACGATTTTAAACTTGGATTCTAAATTAAAGTTGTTAAAAATGTGTTAAAGTTTATGGGTATGTCGGCCGATCGCCCACACGGCCTCCGTACGAACAGATTTCCGGCGACCAAAACACCTCGTTAATCATTTCGAAAAATAGAATTCTGGGCAAAATCGGTTTGGAATTTCAAAATGGTTTCTGAACAAAAGTTGTAGATCGAACCGAGGCGATCATTCTGTAAAATTTTCAGCCGCGCGTGGCGGCCGGAGCACGGCCACGCGCCGTCACGGTGGCGCGTGTAACACACGCGCCGACGAGTTTTAAAAACTTCCGGTCGGCGAACGTTGCCGGACTGATTTAAGGTATTTCTGGAAAGTTTCGTGAAGTTTCGACTTAAACTTGATTTTTAATGAGTTTTTAAAGTCTTATTTAGAAATTACCCGGACAAGTTTTGTACAAAAAAATGATTTGCAGAAGATTCAACAACATATCTGGGTTGCTAAACACCAAAATTACTTATATTATGTTTATAGGACTTTATTTGACATCTGGGTTCAAAATCGAGCCAATCCAGTAAGACATCAAATAGTGAGGTGAGGTGTACTACCGAATTCTTGTTATATAGCCCTTTTGGCATTTGGCCTGGAATTTACAGTATCTTGTTATTCATTGTCTCACCTTTTATATATTGTCATCATATTGTACATTATCTCGTCCCATTGGTCATCTTGATCTGCATGTTTATTTATCTTGAATGTTATCGATTACAATCGATCCTCTGATTGAACGAATCATTTGACTGAATGACTGAATGAATGGAGCCCTGGATATTTATCCACTGGACAACGTGGCTTCGGCCCGGAAAGTGAGTCCAATGAACAACGGATGACAGTCCGGGTATATGGTTCATCTGAACAACGCGCACCGTTTTACGGTCCGGAGAATGGTTCACTTGGCTCGTAAATGACTGAATGTACAGATCCTATCTGAATATGTGGGGAAAAGTGCTACACCGAACTGTCTGGTGGGAGCCACCTCTTTAGCCCACGATATTCACTCTGAAATCCTAAATCATCACTGTTCATTATTGACAATTACTTGACTGCAAGATCTTTGTTACATGACATATCATATTGAGAAATTGCATTATTTGATAATTATATATATAAAGCCAATGTTATTCCCTCACTAAGTCCTCAAAGACTTAACCTCTGTTTTCCTTGTTATTTATTGTGAGTTCCAGATACAGGAGTACCGGAGCCAGAACCAGAGGAAAATTAGGAAAAATGGAAATGTTGGCTTACCGGGACTGTTATAGTATTTTCTCTTTTATTAAGTGTCGGACTATTATAAGGAGTTTGTACTGGGATGTATTTTGTTACTAATTAGAATGTATAAACGCTTCCGCTACTAAAAATGAATGTTTGACTAAACGCTTCCGCTATTTCCGAAAAGGTTTTAAAACCCCCTGTGCGTAACGTTCAGAGAATGTGGTACCGGATAAGGGATAATTTAATATGTGCCCGAGTCGGGTCCCACAGAGGTGGTATCAGAGCCCAGGCTCACAGTCTATTAGGAAATATTTTTGGGTAATAGAATAAGCTCCATAAGAATTTTATGCTTTGGGTTGTAAGATATTGATGAAGTTGACTGGTTTATTTCAGGGTAAAAGTCTCTAGTGCTCATACAGGAATGCTGATAACACCTTGGTAAGAAAGAGCAACCAACTATTAGTAACCTAAAGAGTTAGGTGCATAGGCCGAGATCGAAAAAGTTTCCCCTATTGAGACTATTATGGTTGACATTCAGATCGAGTAAACCCGGAACAACCAATGAGGATTGATAGTATATCACCAAACTTTGTTTTTCCACAATTGTCACTATTTCAGATAATGGTGACTTTACCTTACTCTAGTTAATTAATTTTGTGCATTATTAATATTAACTCCCTATCTAAAAATAAATATGTCTTAAATCACCACTTTCTCATAAATTTGATGATGTCGTCAAGAAATAATTCACGAGCTACGATGTCATCGTCACTTGGTGGTAGCTCTCACACGAGAAATCAAGGAAATGAGGAAAATTCTCCTGAGGAAGTACGTAACCCAAGAAGGAACGACGAGCAAGAAGAACAGCGTCCTCGACAAGAGCTACCCAACAGGAATGCGATGAAAATTTTACAACAGTTCATGCAATTCTGTCAACAAAATCCTCCATGAAACGTCACGAGGAATGAAGAACCACTAGATAGAGCACTTGAGCGATTTCTGAGGTTCCACCCACCTAAATTCTACGGAACCCCTAATGCCCATCATGCAGAAGAGTGGTTACTCAAAGTTGAGAGAATTTTTACTGTTCTCAACTATTCTGATGAACAGAAGGTCAGCTTTGCTGTCTATCAATTTGAAGATGCAGCTCATCACTGGTGGAGAGTCATAGATCACCAATGGAAAAGAAATCAAACCCCGAGGACCTGGGTGAATTTTCTACGTGCATTCGAGGAGAAATATGTTACGCAGGTAATACTGAACACCCGTGAACGAGAGTTTATGGATTTGGTACAAGGAAGACATACTGTAGCTGAATACGAGGCTGAATTCCACCGACTAATTCACTATGCTCCACATTATATACATGATGAACCAAGGAAAACTAAGAAATTCATTCAAGGCTTAAATCTTGATATCCGTTGGGCCACACTATCCACCGAATCCACTAATTATCTTTCTGCAGTCAACCAAGCGTTACGAGTTGACTCCGATATCAAATCATTGATCCAAAGAGAGCAGAGGGAAAATAAGCTCTATAACCCAAATTTGACAGACACAAGCAATAAGAAGAGGAATCTTGGAAAGGAAATAATTGGAGAACCAACTGGACAGAAACCACAAAGAGACTTGGGTAATGTTAATGCACCGAAATGTGGCTATTGCAAGATGCCCACTCACAAGGAAGAGAACTGCTGGAGAAAGAACGGAAAATGTCTGGTCTGTGGAAGTGAACAACATCGTATCCAAGATTGCCAAAAAAGGACCCAGAAGATACCACCGCCACAAAAACCGAGAATCCCAGCAAGGGCTTATGCCTTAATGGGAAATAAAGAAGTTGACCCGATCGTTATGGTTGAAGGTACCGTTATTTGACTTTCAAAAGTTGACTAAATCTTGTTTGGCCCTAGAGCTACACATTCTTTCATTATACTAATAACAATTGGCATATCATCTAGGAATCAGTTTACCGATAGAATTGAGGTAACCACCGACACCGTCAATAAAAACTACCCACTAAAATTCTACGAACTAGAATATCTGGCAGATTTAATCAAGCTACATACATGATTACGATTATGCTGAGCATGGACTGGTTGTTCAAACATCAAGCACACATAAACTGCTTCACCAAGGAAGTGACTTCACAGTTGCGACTACACCAGCTACCGAAGATGCCAGCAATCATAAATGATAGATGGCTGTAATATCTACATTGGAATCAAGGACAGATAGAAGAGATGAGAAACTCGAACCGAGGTAAATATAGCTACCAGAGAGGAAGTCTCAGTAAAATCATTACCTGAGGTTGGATTTGAGCCTAACATTTTTCCTCCCTTTTTAAAGTCGCTCACTCTTTCAGCCAGAGAACCTTTTGCGGACATACACTGCTCCACCCAGTTTCTTTGTCTTTCAAATCCGGTCATGGATTAATTCTGACTTAATATCAAAAGTTTGATGTTGATATTGACATTTTCTTTGAATACCTACGCCCTGCTTTCATTCCCGGGTAGTGGAATAAAATTTTTTTTTCTCTCTCTCGACCATGTGCTTCTTCTTCTACTTCTTGATTCTTATCCAAATACTAAAGGGATCGTTATCCATAACTCAGAGAGTCATAGTAGACCATGCTGCTCACCAGAAATGGAAAACCACGAGTGTAGTTTTCTCGACTCGACGACAACAACAGAAGATCGGCTAGATGAAGAACCACGTTACGCAACTGAAATCATGTCAAAGGAAGCTAGGACATGGAAAGAAGATTTCAACTCAAGGCTTCAGCGTTTTGCGGTAACAATGATGGAATCTGGGGACCAGATTCCTTGAAGGAGGGGAGATTGTAACACCCCAAAAATATTAATTACAAAATTGGACAAAAATAATTTGAAGCTATCTTCAATGCTACTAAAATAATCATCCTAAAAAAAAAACAATAATAATAATAATAATAACAATAATATAATTCTAAATAACAATAATAATAATAATAAAAAAACTAATCATTTTGAATTAATTTAAAGACTTAATATGTGGCAACTTACCCCAACACTTGTCCACCCTTCAACACCCTAACACATGCACAAAACCCCTATAAATACCCCCCCATTTCATCAAATTGAACTCACAATTCAAAGAGCAAGTTTGAGAGAGATAGTGTTGAAAATATGGTGGAAATGAGAAAATTATGAGGAAAATACCAAATCTCCTCCAAAAAAATCCGAAAATTTCACACAACCTTCATTATACACCCAGAAAACATTTAGTGTAGGAGGTGTTCAAAAACCATCATCCAAATTCGTCCAGAAAATCAAACTCCCGAAGAACACTAAGCTGCCAAAGCCCAGAAAAACCTGTTTCAAGGTATCAGTTTCAAGCTTCGATTTCGAGCCTTTCTAAAACGATTTTAAACTTGGATTCTAAATTAAAGTTGTTAAAAATGTGTTAAAGTTTATGGGTATGTCGGACGATCGCCCACACGGCCTCCGTACGAACAGATTTCCGGCGACCAAAACACCTCGTTAATCATTTCGAAAAATAGAATTCTGGGCAAAATCGGTTTGGAATTTCAAAATGGTTTCTGAACAAAAGTTGTAGATCGAACCGAGGCGATCATTCTGTAAAATTTTCAGCCGCGCGTGGCGGCCGGAGCACGGCCACGCGCCGTCACGGTGGCGCGTGTAACACACGCGCCGACGAGTTTTAAAAACTTCCGGTCGGCGAACGTTGCCGGACTGATTTAAGGCATTTCTGGAAAGTTTCGTGAAGTTTCGACTTAAACTTGATTTTTAATGAGTTTTTAAAGTCTTATTTAGAAATTACCCGGACAAGTTTTGTACAAAAAAATGATTTGCAGAAGATTCAACAACATATCTGGGTTGCTAAACACCAAAATTACTTATATTATGTTTATAGGACTTTATTTGACATCTGGGTTCAAAATCGAGCCAATCCAGTAAGACATCAAATAGTGAGGTGAGGTGTACTACCGAATTCTTGTTATATAGCCCTTTTGGCATTTGGCCTGGAATTTACAGTATCTTGTTATTCATTGTCTCACCTTTTATATATTGTCATCATATTGTACATTATCTCGTCCCATTGGTCATCTTGATCTGCATGTTTATTTATCTTGAATGTTATCGATTACAATCGATCCTCTGATTGAACGAATCATTTGACTGAATGACTGAATGAATGGAGCCCTGGATATTTATCCACTGGACAACGTGGCTTCGGCCCGGAAAGTGAGTCCAATGAACAACGGATGACAGTCCGGGTATATGGTTCATCTGAACAACGCGCACCGTTTTACGGTCCGGAGAATGGTTCACTTGGCTCGTAAATGACTGAATGTACAGATCCTATCTGAATATGTGGGGAAAAGTGCTACACCGAACTGTCTGGTGGGAGCCACCTCTTTAGCCCACGATATTCACTCTGAAATCCTAAATCATCACTGTTCATTATTGACAATTACTTGACTGCAAGATCTTTGTTACATGACATATCATATTGAGAAATTGCATTATTTGATAATTATATATATAAAGCCAATGTTATTCCCTCACTAAGTCCTCAAAGACTTAACCTCTGTTTTCCTTGTTATTTATTGTGAGTTCCAGATACAGGAGTACCGGAGCCAGAACCAGAGGAAAATTAGGAAAAATGGAAATGTTGGCTTACCGGGACTGTTATAGTATTTTCTCTTTTATTAAGTGTCGGACTATTATAAGGAGTTTGTACTGGGATGTATTTTGTTACTAATTAGAATGTATAAACGCTTCCGCTACTAAAAATGAATGTTTGACTAAACGCTTCCGCTATTTCCGAAAAGGTTTTAAAACCCCCTGTGTGTAACGTTCAGAGAATGTGGTACCGGATAAGGGATAATTTAATATGTGCCCGAGTCGGGTCCCACATCCAATTTAATCAATATTGTTTGCATCAACCATATCAGTTCACTTGTTACATATGACGTCTAAATTAGACGAAATCCTCTCAAATACCAGAAAATAAACCTCCTCCATTTTTTACCACTTCGTTTCTTCGATCCATTTCACCCCAAAATTGATTTCCCCAAATTGACTGTCTTCAACGCACGACCAAAATCAGACGTTTAGATTGGACGCATTTCCGACTGGCAGTGGAGGGAGAAATCGAACCTCTTCAACGCTGGACAGACGCTCTCTGTTCGAACGACTCAGTCCTAATAATTCTGCCCTATTTTTTCTTGGGTTTCAGATATTGGATTTTGTTTTGCAATAAATTTTGAATTTGAAGCCTTAATTTGTTAGAGTTCCTAATTATGGTGATTTTCGATTGTTAATGTTCCCCAAATTTCAGATTTTTAATGGGTCGAAAAGCTCCAATTTCAGTTTTTTTTATTATCAAATTTGTCTTTGTGTTCGAAGCATTTGAAGCTTTAGTTAATGAAATTAAAACCCAACTGCTGCATATTTTCAAATTTCAAAAAAATAGATTATGGACAGTGAAATTGAAGGTACTGATGCAAATGTTTATGTTATACCGCAATTTTGTCAATGCCCATAACACTTTATTTTGTTAAGACTCAAATCCTACTGTTATTATTCAACTAACAATATAAAGTTTGTTTTGATTGCTACTTTCTCAATAAGCTATAAATGGAATATTTTTATATTTAGATGTCCTGTTGGTTTTATGTAATTTAAGAAATGAAAGATAAAAATTTGATTATGAACAGTGAAATGAGTGTTGGCCCCACGTGCGGTATCATGAGATAGAAAATAACAAAAATGAAATAATAAAATGAACACAAGAATTTACGTGGAAAAACCCCTAAAAATTATTTGGGTAAAAACCACACGCAAGATAAAAAGATCCCACTATAATATTTTGTAGGTTACAACCTCTCGCTATCTTTCAAAGAGAACAACACTCTCAATAGCAGATAAAAATACCTCTCAAATATTATAGAATACACACTCAAATGTAGATATATGAGAGAACACTTTGAAATGGAATGAATTAGAATGAAGAAAATGAGCTCTATTTATAGGGTTGAAGATGTGCATTAAATGCACATCTACCAACACCCAACTCCGGCTGCTGAACTACCCCATTAATTTCAATCTGTCAGCTTTCAGTGCAATTGTCAACATGTGCATTTATTGCACATGCTTGCCGACATTTTTTCCACTTGGAGATTTGATTGAGAACCAAACATATCTTCACACATCGTTTCCATATTGTCACACCCTCCTACTTACGTTTCTGCTAGGTCACTTGAGGATCTACACCACTCGAACTTCTCAGTATTAACTGGCTTTGTCATATATCAGCTAGGTTATCATTCGTATGGATCTTCTGCATATCCACATTTCCTTCCTCTACCACTTCACGCACAAAGTGAAACTGTACTGCAATGTGTTTCGTCCTGGAATGAAAGGCTATATTCCTCGCAATGTGCAAGGCACTTTGACTGTCACAAAACAAAGCAACTTTCTATTGTTTATGGCAAATCTTCTCCAATAGCCTTTGAATTCATATCGTCTTCTTGCAAGCTTGAGTAGCTGCCATATATTCTGCCCGTTGTAGATAACGCCACAACTGTTTGCAGTTTTGAAACCCAGCTTACTGCTCCTCCTGCAGGTGTAAACACATAACTAGTAGTATATTTTCTTTTATCCGGATCACCTGCATAATCTGAATCTACATAGCCCCTGAGTGTAAAATCTGATCATCTGTACATAATGCAGCATTCGAGGCACCCTTAAACGTACTCCAATGCTTTCGTCCAGGATTCGCCATGTACCGACTGATTACTCTCACTGCTTGTGCAATGTCTGGTATTGTAACAGATCATAGCGAACATTAAACTTCCCACCACAGACGCATACGGTACTCGAGACATCTCCATCCTCTCTGCTTCACATCTATGACACATATCAGAGGATAACTTGAAGTTAACAGGAAGAGGGGTGGAAATTGGCTTACAATCTTGCATGTTGAAGCGTTGCAAGATTTTCTTCAAATAGTTTTGTCAGGAACGATTCCGGGGGTGGGTTGTCATTCCACACCCGAGTTCAACCAACTTGAGCTTCAATAGCTCGTGTTCTTGAAATAATTGCACCGAGAGATTATATCGAGTTCGGTTACAAAACCGAGCGGAAGACACTCGACATAACCCGCTCTATAACCGATTAAACATTTGAAAGGCTTTTTAAAGATATGCAATTAAAGTAAATAAACAAGCATTTGTTTATGGAAGTTCGAAGGTGGTGTAATCCTTCTCCCCTTCTTCCACCTCACGGAAGGATTCCACTAGAAGACTTTGATTTATACAATCCCGTTGTACAAACCCGATCCAGTTGGGAATGCCACATCCAACTAGAACTCCTAGCAACTCAACTATGTATGTTCTTTAATGTCTCACATACAAACCTCTTACCGGTTGTGATAAATCATCAACCGTTACAATGGTATTCACTCTTCTATTTTAGCTCACAAATACAATGAATAGAGTGAATACAAAGGCACAAATGATCTCTAACTTAGATCTGATATAGCAAGGTAAGAGGTGCCAAAGGTTTGAGGAGTGCTCTTCATTTAGCAATTTTTGTCTTTTAAGTTCCTCAATTGAATCCCAAGTGGGTTTGCTTTGGAAGGCTTGGATTGATCTTCAATCAGCTGTTATTGAGCTTCCAAATCATGTATATATAGCCCCAAGTATTGATATATACGTTAGACACAAGAATATGCCCGTTGGAAAAAGGTTCTGCACTATTCCCGAGCTTGCAACGGTCATATTCTGGCTTCTGGACTATTTGTATTTTGGACCGGATTGGCCGGATCAGCTTGGGCAGATCAGTCTGGCCGGATCAGCATGGTAGATCAGTCTGGCAGATCAGCACGGGCATATCAGTCTGGTCCGGATCAGCACGAGCAGATCAGTCTGGTCCGGATCAGTCTGGACAATCAGCTTGATACAAAAACAGATTGATAAACTTTCTCTTTGATCTGTTGCTTGTAACTCTTTATTCTTTGCTTTCTGGGCAAAGTGATCCACATTAAAGTTGTAGCCCTTTCTCTTAGCTTTCCACGTAATCAAGAATCGCTCGATTTTGAGTTTGTATGAGAGAGTTATGCTTGAAATACGAGGCAATGCTCCTGCTGTCTGTTTGCTGGATGCAGCCGCACATGACGTGACTTACAGAAGCTTTTTGGCCATCTTAATTTCCGATTCAGTCTTTTACTTCCAAAGATGACTTGTAGATCTTTGTCTTAGCTTTCCAACCAATTTTGAATCGTTCCGTTCCGATAGCGATAAGTGAGCTAAGTGTTATGCCCACCAGACTGACAGGGACTTTGCTGTAACAGCTCGATCTTACAGGCGTCACATGGCGTGACTTGCAGAAGCCTTTTGGCCATCTTAACGTCCGATTCAGTCTTTCACTTCCAAAGATGACTTGTAGATCTTTGTCTTAGATTTCCAATCCATACTGAATCGTCCCGTTCCGATAAGCGAGCTAAGAGTTATGCCCACCAGACTGACAGTTGCTTGCTAAAACAGCTTGTTGTTTCTTCGCGGTACAGCTCGATCTTGCAGGCGTCTTTTCTCCTTGATAACATTTGAACTAGCCGATCTGTTGTGAAATATTACTTTTAGTATTTTGATTTGGCTGTTCAATCTCTTTGGAAGCACGCCATTTCGATATCCGAGCTATGAGATATGATCGAAACAATCCGCTCTGCCAGGATTTCTTACTTGGTCCATCTTGATATTTTCAAGCTACTTCTTTATAATTCATCAAGCTCTTAATTATGATCTATGAACTGCACACTTGATGAATTATGTTATCAACACAATAACAAGTTTTGTTAACATCAAAACCAAGATTAATCGGGTTTCCAAAACCCAACAAGTTTTTTCTGGGAAAGCCAAATCTTTCTGTTACTTCTGTCTCTGTGAACTTGCATCCCTAGAATCTTCTTTGTCGATACCAAGTCATTCATATCAAACTCCCTAGCCAACTGTGCCTTCAATTCTTGGACTTGAACTTTGTTGGGGCCTGCGACCAACATGTCGTCCATGTACAACAACAAAATGATAAAATCATCATTTTCAGATCTCTTGAAATATGCGCAAGGATCTGCATTGAGTCTGTTGTACCCAAGACTCATGATATATGAATCAAATCTCTTGTACCAACACCTCGGCGCCTGTTTTAGACTGTACAGAGATTTGTTCAACCTACAAACCAAGTTCTCTTTTCCTATTTCAGCAAAACCTTCTGGTTGGAGCATATAAATTTCTTCTTCAAGATCACCACGAAGAAATGCTGTTTTCACATCTAACTACCCTAGATGTAGGTCAAACCGCACATAATGCCAATACTACTCTGACTGTTGTAAGCCGGACCACATGAGAAAATATCTCATTGAAGTTTATACCTTCCTTCTGAGCATATCATTTCACCAACAATCTTGCACGATATCTTTCCACTTGGTTGTTACCATCATGTTTGATCTTATAGACCCATCTATTACCGATGGCTTTCCGTCCTCGTAGCAGTGTAACAAGATCCCAAGTTTTATTCTTATCCAAGGCCTCCATTCTTCCTGCATAGCTTGCATCCACGGGGATACATCCGAACTTCGAGTAGCCTCTTGGAAACTCGATGACTCACCATCCTCTGTCAGTAAGCAGTATACAATATTGCTTTCAATATCATAATCTGAAAGCCAAACCGGTGGTCTCCTCTCGCAAGTAAACTGCCAAACTTTGAGAACCTCTGACACATCTGGTTCTTGTTCATCGTGCTCTGGTAATACCTCAGAAGAAACTTGATCTTCTTCTGTCTTATTTTCCACCTGAATTGTAGTAGTATATGAATTCAGTGTGTCTTTGTCTTCCTTCATTTTATCTCCCTCGAAGATAACATCTATGTTGATAATAAGTTTGTGGGCAGTTGGATCTCACAAACGATACCCCTTAACACCATCAGCATAGCCCAAGAAGATGCACTTTCTGGATTTTGAATCCAACTTTGGTCTTTCTTGTTCGTTGTACAAAACGTACACTGGACTTCCAAATGTATGTAGCCGAGAATAATCCGGCGGCTTTCCAGTCCACACCTCCGTCGGAGTCTTCAGATCAATCGCCATTGATGGAGAGTGACTGATAATATAATTTGCGGTCTTGATTGCTTCTGCCAAAAATGACTTGGCTAGACCATCAGGCTTCAGCATGGCTCTTGTTCTGTCCAACAAGATTATGTTCATCCGCTCTGCCACTCCATTTTGCTGAGGCGTGTAAGCCGTTGTCAATTGTCTTTTGAACATCTGATTTCTTCTTGATAAGATACACCCAGCATCTTCTAGAAAAATCATCAACGAATGAGACAAAGTATCTCGCTCATCCTAGAGATACAACCGATGCTTTCCAAACATCAGAATGAGTTAGCTCCAAAATGCCGCTGCTCTTGGCAGTAGATGTGCCAAACTTTAGTCTGTGCTGTTTACTGGTAACACAATGCTCACAAAAGGGTAAAGTCATTTTTGTAAGCCCGGCAGCAGCTTTCGTTTCGAGAGAACATTCAACCCTCGTTCTGACATATGCCCGAGCTTCCTATGCCATAACACTGTTAATTCTTCTCCCGAACTAGTCGATGTAACAGCTAGTTCTGCCTCTTTGTATGTTTCCCCAGAAGACATACATATTCTTGTAAGCCTTTTCCGCCTTCATTACCACAAGCGCGTCTTTCACAACCTTCATGATCCCATTTTCGATACGGATCTTGTATCCGATATCGTCCAATTGTCCCAAAGACAACAGATTCTTTGTCAGACCCTTCGCGTGTCATACCTCCTGCATGGTGCGAATATTACCATCAAACATTTTAATTTTGATGGTTCCAACCCCAGCGATTTCCAAGGCATGATCATGAGACCGGTTCATATTGATCGAACCATTCTCTCCTAGAAGTCATGTGTCACGTCGCCCCTGAATCCATTATTCATGTGTCATTATTGTCTGCCTTCCGCAACAGTTGCTGCTTCGCTGAATAGTATTTCTCTACCGTCTGAGGTACTATCAACATTTCCTTGATAATCTTTTTCAGTACTCTTCTTACTCGTACAATCTTTCTTAAAGTGCCCTTTATCGCCACATCTATAGCAATAAAAATTCTTCTTCTTGCTTCTGGATTTGGATATACCATACTTGTGGCTCCCACTGGAGTCATGTTCCATCGATCTTCCTCTCATCATCGGCAAAGTCTCTGCACACTTCGAACTTGCCAATCTGTCTTCCTTGTTCTTGCGCCTACTTTCTTCTTCAAGAACCGCGGCTGCAACATTATTGAAGACTAACATATCATTAGTGATATTGTTGGTCAGATTGATGATGAGTTGATCGTATGAATCCGGCCGACTTTGAAGTAGAAGTTCTGCACGTTCAACTTCCTCTATTTTATGCCCCAAAGAAGTGAGCTGGGCAAATAGAGTATTCAAAGTATTGATATGATTGGTCACCGATGAGGATTCCGACATCCGAAGAGTATAAAGTCTTCTCTTTAGGAAAATCTTGTTGTGTAGTGACTTGGCCTCGTACAGGTTTGTCAGAGTATCCCAAATATCTTTGACATTTTTCTTTTCAACAATACTTGACAAAACTTCATCTGCTAGAGCCAAATGCATATTGGCAATAGCATTACCGTTCATCTCATTCCACTTTTAATCGTCAATGCCCTCATTCGGCATATCTATAATAGCCGCCAAGCAACGATCTTTTCGTAGAATTGCTTGCATCTTCATCTTCCACAACATGAAATTACTTCCATTGAATTTTTCAATCTCGAACCGTGCCGCCATTCTAACAACAATAAAATTGTCTCAAAAAAAAAAATATCTCAAAAATCTTTTCTTATGTGGAAGATCAGTCAAGGCTGCAACCACAGAGCATACTTAGAATTTTATCTACGAGGATCTGAAACCACTTGTTGGCCCCAGGTGCGGCATCATGAGATAGAAAATAACGAAAATGAAGAATAAAATGGACACAAGAATTTACGTGGAAAACCCAAAAAAATTATTTGGGTAAAAACCACGGGTAAGATAAAAGATTCCACTATAATATTTTGTAGGTTACAACCTCTCGCTATCTTTCAAAGAGAACAACACTCTCAATATAGAAGAAAACAACCTCACAAATATTATAGAATACGCACTCAAATGTAGAGATATGAGAGAACACTCTGAAATGGAATGAATTAGAATGAAGAAAATGAGCTCTATTTATAGGGTTGAAGATGTGCATTAAATGCACATCTCCCAACACCCAACTCCCGCTGCTCAACTACCACATTAATTTCAATCTGCCAGCTTTCAGTGCAGTTGTCAACATGTGCATTTATTGCACATGCTTGCCGACAATGAGTTGGTTAGATTCAAATGTGCCAAATTTTGAAGACATTGGGTTTAAGCCAAGAAACCCAATGTTTTATAGATGTGGCGTATAACTCCATTTAAAGACGTACTGCAAGGCAAACAACACCGGAGGAGGTTTGTGCATGCGGAGTAAGTATCATGTGTTCATAATAGCGCATTATTTAATTGGTAGGATGTATTGAATTAATGAAAAAAGTTTATGTAGACACATGCATATTGTGGTGCTTTTCAATGGTGGGATCCTGAGATGTGCGGCAGATCGAAACAAATAATTCATGGACTAAGACAACAAATTACTGAGTTGAGAGATGATAACACGGTGCTTGTGCGACGATTGAGAGACATTGAAGATGAAATGCGGAAAGAAGAGAAAAATAATCAAAAGTTTAAGAACAAAAGATGAATTTAGCTACGAGGTCGAAGAAGTTGTTTGTGATTATTTTTGTTGCTATGTTAGCCTTTTATTTGGAAGAACGTAGGTTGGATGTATTGCTTTTGTTTGAAGAGGTGTTTGCAATTTAATATATTTTCTTAGTATTTTTGTGATGTATACAACTGGAGAATTATTATTAGCAATGTATGCAAGTGGTTGATTTCTTGGTATTTCTCCGATGTATGTATGCAACTTAAGATTATTTATTAGTCCACAATTCTTAAAAAAATTATGCATATTCTCCTCTGTTTATATAACATCCCATAATAACATAAGCAACATACAATATAATAAAAAATATCAATACCAACAAAGAAGCATTATATCAATCCATAACACAGTTACTACATAATTCCAAATGCTAGTAAACAGAAACTAATAACTCTCATGCTTCATCGAAACTAGAAGATGGCTCCTTAAACTGTTGTTATGTCCCATATCAACTATTATGGCATTCGTAATAATTAGCATGGTCTACTGTTTGTGTTTACAGTTTGGGACCAGCTTGAAGAAAGATTGCTGATGATATAACAAATAAAAAAATTCAATAGGTTGCTTATGACACAGGCGAGGCTGATGAGTTCATGGGATGGCATCATTCGTGGTTCCAGTTTCCATGCGCACAATTGATCCATCTGGATTCTCAGTCCAGCTATCTCTACAAGGATTCTCAGTTCAATAGGTTGCTTATGGAACAGGCCAAGGATATGAATCAATCATATGTCTCACAACTCTAGATTCTCAGTCCAACTATCTCCACAAGGATTTGTTAATGTAGCAACGACATGGATCCTCATCTGCAACAGGTTGGGGTTAGTTAAATAATATCAGTAGAATTTGAGGCTTCACAAAATAAAGCTTTATGGGCATTTACTGGAGAAAATAGCAGTAGAACATAAACATGTTGCACCAGTACCTTCAATTTCACTGTCCATCGACTTTTTCAAATTTGAAAATGTGCAACAGTTGGGTTTTAATTTCATTAATTAAAGCTTCAAATTTCTTCAAACACATATCTACATTCGACAAAAAATCACCAGAAATTGGAGCTTTTCGACCCATTAAAAATCTGAAATTTGGGACACTGACAATCGAAAATAACCACAATTAGGAACACAAGCAAATTAAAGCTCCAAATTCGAAATTTCTTGCAAAACAAAATCCAATATCAAACCCATGAAAAATTAGGGCAGAAAAATTAGGGCTTACAGTAACTCGAATAGAGAGCGCTGATCCTGGGTTGAAGACGATCGATTTCTCCCACCACCATCCGTCGGAAATGCGTCCAATCTAAACCATTGATTTCGACCCTGCGTTGAAGACGATCAATTTGGGGAAACTCAATTTTGGGGGGAAATGGATCGAAGAAACGAAGTAGTAAAAAATGGGGGAGAGGTTTTATTTTTTTGTATTTGAGAGGGTTCCGTCTAATTTAAACGTCATTATTAACGGATGAACTGATATGGTTTAATTTTGCAAACAATAGGGACAAAATCAAGTCGATGAAAACAATAGAGACTAAATCGGATATTAAAGCAAACAGTAGGGACCAATTACTGTATTACCCCTAATAAATGGAACAAAGATAGAACAATAAGTATCACATAAAATGGAGGAAATATTAAAAATTTCAAGAACTTCATAGTCATTGATGCCAAAAGGGAAAGTCAAGACAATTTATTCAGGACAAACAGCGAAATGAGTCGAGGAGGTGGTTTATTGTAAAGAATCACATCACATGACTTACTTGCATCATCACCTTAATAAAATAATAATTTGCAATTTACAAAAATTTGTTCCAAAAAAGAAAACAGCGGTAGTAGATAATTCTACAGGACACAAATACAACTACCAATAAATTATATCCGTAAGATTATCATAGTATACATTCCACTACTTCCACTACTTCACTAACCATATAAACAAGCTCTCCTTGTTCGAGAGCCATCCTTTATAGTTTACATGAGAAATTTTCTAAAGTTCTCAGTAGCGTGTCAAGTTTCTCCACTTGTCCTTCAAATCAACCTGAAGAAACCCTTTTCAATACCTTGGATAAATGAAGTTAAGAATTTAACACATAACGGTAAGTAAGCAACGGC
Source organism: Haberlea rhodopensis (assembly GCA_907163345.1). Lineage (NCBI taxonomy): Eukaryota > Viridiplantae > Streptophyta > Magnoliopsida > Lamiales > Gesneriaceae > Haberlea > Haberlea rhodopensis. The sequence goes on from CAJQUN010000013.1 coordinate 10,529,197, forward strand.
AGACTTGCCTCAGTTCGATCTTCAAATATGTCATGGTAGACGGTTAGGATGACCTTCCAGTTTCCTTTTCCAAACCTTCAGGAAATAGAAAGACATGAATTACCCACAGAATTCATGGTAAGTTCATACGTTACAAGATATGAAGTGAACCAATTTTATTGAAGTAAAATAGAAAAAAGAATTGAGACTTGAAGCAAAAATGGTAATGGTATAATGGTATATAATAGGAAAAATCTTGTAGAGGAATTTCTCAGTTCGTAAAGACCATAGCCATTACAAAAGCCTCACACTAGATGTGTTTATGGCTATGTAACGGGTTCTTTAACAAGATAAAGGTGGGCATCGAGAACAACGGTTGTCAATATATATGATCTACCATATGAATAAAAAGATCATAGAGCATACTTCTCTACTCCAGTTCTCAAAGGCTCAGTAACTGAAGCCTATCCCATGTTCTTCTAAATCTCCTCGTGAGTCGTGAATTGAATCCTCCCACTGCGACATTTGCAGATAATAATGAGTCACAGCACTGTACATAAACTAAAAATCAAAGTTTTCATGATAACTTTTTCCTCCATCAACTTGAAAAACTAAAACAGTTCAGGTCATGACAACAAATGGAGTGCATAAAGAATAAGCAAAAGTTACTAACCTCATGAGTACGGGCAGAGCTGTCTCGTTCCATCAAACTTGGTCTATGCACATTATTCACAGTACATCCATCACCTTGAACAATTCCAGCACCATCCACAACAAAAATTAGCTTCAACATGATCCACTTCCATGGGATCATGACCCTTAGTTTTCTCTGCCATGTCAGAGATACTTTCTGCAAGTCATAATGCATCAGGACGCGGATCCTTCCCAACCGCTTGCAGTTCCAATGAGCTCGACTCCAGAGCTTCCCGAACTCTATTAATTTCCGCACTACTTGGTAATTTATAATTTCTATCTGATTGTTCTGTTGTAGTTGCATCAGAATCAGCACTTTTCACTCCTCTGGAACGATTAAAACCAGCAACATTGCTTCGGGGCTGAAATTTTCCCTTTTGCACTTCTAGAAAAACAAAACAAGGCAATTGCCTAAAAATATGGAAACTATAAATCATTAATTCTGGAATTGAATTAGCGGAAGCCACACAAATTTGAAAGAACCATTTGGTACCATTCTGTGTTTTTAATAAAAGATAGAAACGAAAGATATTCCTAAAAATCATTACAGGTAGTGTAAATAAACTGTTCCTATTTACCATTCACCCAATCACCTAGTTTTATGCTTCCCACTCAAGAGCCACATAAAACAAAGAATAAAAGCAAAATGTTATCAGTAGACAAATTTACTCTAGATGAGAAATCGAATTGGTAATGGGGATACTATTGCTTGGGGATTAAAATATTAACTTACCATTAAATCATATTATCTGTCCCAAACATAATCATCCGCACGACAAATACCATCACTTCAACCAACCTAATTGAATAGACAGATTCACCTTCATAGTTATAATTCACTACATCGATTTTTTCCTTGACACAAATTTTATTAAGGAGAATCCTATCAACAAGATGCTATCTATCTGGAAAGATAGAATATAAAATTGAAAATAAATTGGCAATTTGAGTGGCCTTCACTCCAGAAAGAACTGAGGAAAGAAGAGATACTTCTTTTATTGGAAAAATCCTTATGCATTTGATTACATTTCATCGTTCAAGGTACAACACATACCTAGTTGGGCCATAAGAAAGCCAAACATATACATATTGGACTAACCAATTACATGCTCGTATCAATCTTTTATCCATTTGAGAAACAACCTCGTCCTCAAAGTCGAATTTTTAGCCCACTATAAACCTTACAATGGACTCAACCTTTACAAGTAAACACGAACAAATCAATAAACTCATAGACAACAACCAACACATGGAGGCATACGGAAAAGAAAACAAGAAACAAGAACAAACACACTTCCAAGCTCAAGTTCTTCAGGCATTCCATGTCATTAAAGCTTCATAACTTTATCCTCTATGCCTGAAGTACAACATACCCCTTGCACCCTACTCTATTGCAAATACATGAATTCGAATCTGCTCTCTTATCTTTCAAGGGACACGATCATTAAACCTTGTGAAGCCTATAATGATAAGCTTGATGACAAAGCCAAAATGAATTTTTTTGCCACATATGCAACAGATTGTACCTCCTTTCAACTTTGAATAATCAATTCCTATTTCAGTAAACCCACTAACAATGTGACATGTGTAACTGCAGTAGATTATAGAATGGAACTTAGAGCAGCTATCTGATATAATTATATGCCTCAATTTGGTCCTCAATCCTTGATTTGATCTTTATCCCATTCTTTTTTTATCTCGTCGTCTGCAATTGCTTAGTAAAACTATGTTGCTTACCCATGAACTCTCCAATATCACTTACTAATTACAGAATTTACTGATTTAACAACTATAAATTACCGTTGCTGCATACTCCAGCATCTGAATCCCGTCCAGCGTAATGAGAAGCTTCTTGTTTTCCAGCAATCGAACCATTTCCACCTATTGGTAACACTTCCTTCAGAACCTCGTCATCCTTCAATCTCTCCCCACAATGCTCATTGGCCAAATACTTCACCGTACATTCAACATCCACCGCGCAGTAGGCACGCTTCGTTTCGTCTGAAACCACTTCCATTCCTCGTTGAAATGAGAGTTCTTCGAGTCGCTCCAAGACTTCGAGAGAACTTTCAGAAATTGAATTCCGTGAGACATCAGAATCGAGTTCCCTTAACAAAAATGTTATTAAGGTTTGGTTTATTGTTCGGGAGAGGAAGAGTGTGAAGCAGGGCATTTAGCGTGCGATCTTCTAAAGGTTGTCTGAGGAAATCGAGGATCCACTTCGAGATACCGGGATCAATATCCATAACGGAGGATAAAGCGTGCAAACCCTAATTTGAAGATAAATTAATTTTTTTTGGAAATATGAGGCCCATATCTCATTACATTTTTGGGTTACTTCCATCCCGACCTTCCCCACCATTAGCACCACTATACAATCTTATTAATACCCATCATTGTAGTCTGTAGAAATTAATGAAATGGTAGACGTTGAGGAGACTGACATAGTAGAAACTAAGCATGATTTAATGCTTTATTTCTAAATGAGATTCTGATCATTTAAAGAAGTTTTTGCTGATAGGAATGTCTTAGAATACGTCCCAAGCAAAAATTACATTTGATAGTTCCTAGATATGTCTCAAGTACACAATAATATCTTATAGGCGCATCAGCATAAAAAAATAGCGCGTAACACATCATTATCTCTCTAGAATGAGTGGCGCCTAGGCGTTCCACTGCCCGGGTTTTCCTGGGCAGTTTCATTGTCCCGTCTGTACTCCTTTTTTGTATTTTCGATATGTGGCACCTAGGGTACCCCCAATTCCCAGCGTTTCTCAGGAAGTTTTGGTGTCCCTTTTATGTTCTTATTCCGTATTTTCAATTTTTACATACTTAATTTCAATTTATTAGGCATATTTTTCAACACTGGTTCCCGTGTAAAAGTAATTCCATCGATTTTTTCAAGGCAAAGACTTGAATAAAATGATAGCATAATTGAGGCACGAGTTATGGGTTTTTTCCCCCGATTTTGAACGTTAGGTACTTAAAAAAATAAAATTAACCCGTGGAATCGAAACAGAAGCTTTACATCACCATTCCCCATAACAATAATATTATTATATTTCAATTTATTAAAATTTCAAATTTTATGTTTAACAATATAATATTTAACTAAAGAATGCGACATACCACCAAAAATTTATTCTATTTATTTAAAACATAATCAAACACATGTTTATCACCCCAATTCAACTTATAAACATTTCTAAACCATATTTTAAAAAATATTATGATATTGTCAGAATAATTTATATGTTAAATTCATAAAAATTATTTTGATAATAATAAAATATACTCTTATAATAATATTTTACTTTTGAAAAATATATGAGAACTTATGTTTGATGAAAGATGGCGGTGTAAATAAACTTTAGCAACCTAATTAATTTTAATAAAGACAATGTAGCCTCAATTTTCAGGTTACTTCTTAACTATCCCATAAAGCACTATCTCATATGATCGATCAATTGTCAAGATTTGTCAATAAGCTGAGTCTCATATAAAAAAAGTGAAACATTGATAAATATTATCAATTGATCCAATATTTAGATAATGGTATGGATAAACAAAGACGATTCCAATTTCCATGCAATACGCCCCACGCCCACGTGATTAGCTGCAGAAGGTCAACTAATTTAATTAACTTAATTCGCCATTGCAGTTTTCAGACCTATTAAATTAAAATAGTCACTCCAGTAAACACAAACACACACACACACTTATATTGTGTTTTTAATCACAATTTGTTATCTCAGGAAAAAATTGATCAGATTCCTTTACTAACGCGCAATTCTGCAATATCAGTGATCGTGAGGACAATTACACATTGACCTTTATATTCCTGCGTTAAATTATATATAGATTTGTGCATTTTGTAATGTTGCTTTTGCTCGTGAAAATATGCGAGACATGTGACTTATTGTTTGTGTGATGAAGCAGATCTAGGGTATACAATGTGTGAATTTCATGTTTTTCCTTGCTGCCTTTTTCTGATGTTAATGAGTATTGCTCGTATACTTTATCTTTTTTGTTTAGATTCTTTATTTTATGCAGCTTAGCTGGATTCGTGGATTTTCATCTGGATTTTGGTTTATTTGTATGGCTAGTTGAAACAAGGTAACTAGACATTTTTCCTTCCATTTCCAAGAAATAATAAGCATTTGGTGGCGAACTTGTTGCGGCAACTTATGGAATTTGATGAGTAGATATTGAGGATTTAGATCAGAAACTGGGAGCGTAAAGATGAGCGAAGGCCAGCGGTATCAGCTGGGAACAATTGGAGCGCTTAGTCTCTCCGTGGTTTCATCTGTGTCGATTGTGATTTGCAACAAGGCGCTCATTAGCACTCTTGGTTTCACTTTCGGTGAGGAATTCATTTTTGTGGCTGTCCCGTGTTTCTTTTCTTACCCAGACATATTGGGCTTCTTTGAATGCTCCATTTTGAATTTGTTTGCTTGTTTTTTTTTTTTTTTTTGATATTTTACTTTCGTCATTGGGGTTGTTCGACTCACGAGTCATGAAATATAGAAATTAAAAGATTTTTTGAATTAAAAGTGATTACTGTTTCTATGACTTCGTTGGAAGGACAAATGATGGTTCTTATTGAGATGATAGTGCAGTAAGAAATTTCTTCATAACTGATGTTCATACATCAACTTTAAAGACTTTGCATTCTGTTGAGTGTAATAAAATGGTGATGGGTGAATCAACAAAGGGTTACTTTATTTATGAACAGGCAAATTTTCAAAGCAGGAAACAAGCTACAAGTGAATCTGAGTATCCCCTTGGTTTTGATGTTATGGTTGTTCTATCATATATAGACATCACAAGTTTATTTTCCTTTCTAAGCAACTTGGTATCAATGTTAGCTGAAGTTGAATTATGCACTTATATTTGAAGTCGTTCGTATATATTTGCGATTTTCTGGTTAATTATACTATATTCCTTAGCTACTTGAGTTGGTGGGTCATGAGTGATGTTTTTATGTGGTATCATCTCTATGATTTAAGTATCGATAGGAATTTAAAGTACTATATTGACAATATTATCTTGAAAGTTGTATCCAAATATTACTTTCTTCCCTTGCATGAGGGCTCCTTAATTTGGTACATTTATTATTATTATTGTTTTGTACACTGGGCTCTGAGTTTATAAATTTTTAAGGTGGTGGGGGTTTGGTGAGTCATTTTACTTTTGCCACATGCTTTAGCTATAAAGATATAGGGTCCTGCCATCATATCTTTTTCCATTCGGGTCTTGCTTTATCATGATGTCTTTTTAGTACCCCCTCTTTCTCGCATTCACTTCAGCTGTAACCTCCTCCTTTTTCAGCATCTACTTGTCATTGTATCTCGTTTCGTGAAATTGTAGTAAACACTTACTTTCCTAAGCAGGAACATTAATGATTTGAAGTGAACTTCATCAATAGTTAATGAGGAGGATGTAAAATTCATTACTTTGATGATGCTTATAAAGTAAAATTCATTACTTTGATGATGCTTATAAAGGAAGTTCTTTCATGGAAGATGATAATCTACAGATGATACTCTAAAAGTAATACATACAAACCTTGTCAAACCCCACCCTTGCCAAACCTCAATTTGAGAACCTTTTACCATGTTAATTGTTGAATTTGTGCATTAAATATTCCTTTTTGTCTGGTGTGAAGGAAAACCGTTATTAACTTTAGCCACATCACTCCCATTTATCTCTTAATTTTCCTAATTACTCTGGTTTTAGTTCTGCATAATAATTGTTGAAGTCATTAACTTTGGTTCTTTACTTGATTGTGCTCCTCAGCTACAACCTTGACAAGCTGGCATCTTCTTGTCACGTTTTGCTCTCTTCATGTATCTCTATGGATGAAGTGGTTTGAGCACAAGCCTTTTGATCCAAGATCTGTTATGGGATTTGGAATTCTGAATGGAACCTCAATTGGGCTACTGAATCTTAGCCTGGGTTTCAATTCTGTTGGTTTCTATCAGGTTAATCTGACTTGCCTTCTGTATCTAAATTTTCAATCCACTAGGTTTGGATAGTCATTATTAGCTTATCAATGTTCTATATCAGATAAAAAATGAATTGCGACAGCTGTTCATATTTGAAGATACACTACTCTGTTCACAGCGGTTGGAGCCAGTGAAGTATAGATGTCAAGTAGAAGAGTCCAAGCTACGCAGGGGAAATTTTTGTAGCTTCTTATACCTTGTAGTAATTGCCTAATAGAAAAAGGATTATGCAAGCATACGACTTCTAGTGGTAGAAAAGTACCTAACTGCCTTGATTTCAATTTTGTTAGTTTTTTTCCTTTCCTTTAATTTCTTTTCCATTTACCAGTTGATTGATTATTACCAATAGATTAGTCGTCCTGTAGATGAGGATTCTAAACATTTTGAATTTGGTGTTTGAGGTTCTTATTGAGCTCTTCTCTGCAGTAAGGTTCATATTTGGAGCACATTAATTCCAAATATTTTGTGAGTTTGCAAGTAACTATACTTTCTGAATGTTTGTTTTCGGGATTCTGCATTGCAGATGACAAAGTTGGCAATTATTCCTTGCACTGTCCTCCTAGAGACCCTGTTTTTCAGAAAAAAATTCAGGTTACTATTAGTATAATTTGATGCTAGATTCATCCAGTGAGCTCATATGAGTATCGGCTACCTCTTTTTTATGCCTAATTCTTTCTCATTGATCTAAATATCCCTTCCTCTATTTGTATTTAATAGGGTTTTAGTTTATCATACGGAAAAATCGAGTAAATATTTACAGAAATGATAGCTGTAGAGAATGTTCTGGGGGAAGGTTGTGGTAATTGCTAGTTACTGATGGTATTCTTGTTGGCCAGAATTCTTGAGTCCATAAGTACTTGTATAGGTTATCTGTATCGTGGCAACAAAAAAAGGCTGGATGTCTTCAATTAGATCTTCCAATATGCACTTGTAAATTGTACTACCATTACAAGAAAATAAGTTTTTTCTCCTACTAGGCTATACTATCTACTTACAGTACTCAACGCAGGATAAGTCAGTTATGCCGACCTTTTAATTACCTCATATTAGCTACATCCATAATAGATTTGCCATTAACTGAACTGTTTCTATTTGAGGTAAGTGTGTCGAAAGATTTTCTTGTCATCATGAAAACAGACTTTTTAAACGCTCCTTGTTAAATCATTGCAGTGAGACTAATTTTTTGGTATGTTAGCTAAAAGTTTCTACTTTAGTATCTCCCAACTACTTTATAACATAAGGCATTAGTTGAGCTGTTGTAGAGATAGCTTTGCCGACAAATGGGTACATGGTTCATTATTATACTCTTTGTATGGGTAGTGGAGTTTGTGATGCTATGTTTAATTTTGGATCAATATGCCTCACGAAGTGAAACCAGTCATCCATGGCTGAATTTTAGAAAGATCCGGGACTCTCAATTCCTTTGTCACAATCAAGATTTTAACTTGCTAAGTTTCTTCACAGCTGTAGCTTAGTGTACTTCAAGATTATATTGCCAAGTTCGTGATTATTAGGTTTTATTGTTTACTGCTCATACTGTCTTGACTGCCATTTGCAGTAGGAATGTCCAGCTCTCTCTTATTGTTCTTCTCGTGGGTGTTGGAGTTGCTACAGTGACTGATCTGCAGCTCAATGCCCTGGGTTCCATCTTGTCTCTACTTGCGGTTGTGACGACTTGTGTTGCCCAAATTGTATCCTCAGATTTTTTATCGAGCTTATTTCCCTATCCTTGAGATTCCCCTTGCCATGATATTGAAAACAACTAGGTGTGTGTGCCTATACACAGGGTGCAATGAAGTGTATGCCTAGGCGCATGCCAAGAGCAGCCCTTTCATGAAGCTTGTTCTTTGGCCGACTTGCTTGTTTGTACTCTTTCACGCCTCAAATGGGCATCTTAAATATGATTGATTCACCAAGGATAAATGTAACAGAATAGTTGTTAATACTCTTTTGCATGCTTTATGTTACGGCATAGACTAGTTTATAGTCATATGTTGGATGCTTTTTGAATTTTATACACATCTAAATTATATAATATAATGCCTTAGAAGGTCTTGCTTTGATAAGGAGTGCTTATTACCTTGTTCCCCACAGAGAGACTTCAGGGTTCCCTGCACATTGTTACGTGTTGCACTTTTAATAACTTTGTTCAGTTGTAGGATAAGATAATTCTAATCTCTCTTTCAAAGTTATATTACTGACTTTTCAGCATCTTGCTTCTCATGTCTTTCGCCTAAGCCTTTTTTGGATCTTAACTTCAATATTCACAGATGACTAATGCCATCCAAAAGCAGTTCAATGTGTCTTCAACTCAACTCTTGTATCAATCTTGTCCTTATCAGGCATTGACTCTGTTCATAGTTGGACCATTTCTAGATGGAATATTGACAAATCAGAATGTCTTTGCTTTCAATTACACTCCTCTAGTGCTGGTAAGTTCCGATCTCTTCTCCATCTTTTAGATATTCCACATGGCATAACTCCTTGAGTATTTCACGACAGGCATTTATTGTTCTTTCCTGCCTGATATCAGTTTCCGTGAACTTCAGTACCTTTCTGGTAATTGGAAAGACATCTCCAGTAACTTATCAGGTCCTAGGGCATCTTAAAACCTGCCTTATTTTAACCTTCGGCTACGTTCTTCTACAAGACCCCTTTAGCTGGCAAAACATTTTAGGGATCTTGATTGCTGTAGTTGGCATGATACTGTACTCTTATCATTGCACAATCGAGAACCAGCAAAAGGTGATTGCTGAAGCAGCAGCACAATTATCTCAGGTGCTTAACGTTTCTTTCTATTTTTGGTTGTACTCTCAAATTTCATAACATTTGGAGAAAATTTACATGCTTATTCACAACTACTGTGTTTGAAGGCTAAGGAACCTGAGTCGGACCCACTCTTAAGTGTCGAAAATGGAGGTGGTATGTTGACAGATGGTGGTGTCGTGAGAGGCCCAGGATGGAATTCAAACAAGGACCTGCGGGCATAAATTTTCCCCCATGTCTTGTTTACATAAGCGATGAAGAAGTCGCTGTTCAGGATTCCTCATGTTGCAGATTGCATTTTAACAGAATACAAATTTTTATAAGTAGCACAGTAGCTTAAGAATATGTCTGTTCTTGTTGCAGTTTTGTATGCCACTACAATAACTCAATTCTTATTATAAAGTAACTGTTGATTTCCTTTTCTGTGTCGGATAAGTTTGTTCTTGTCAGGTAATTGTGGCAGCATTGAGTATGAAGAAGAAGTCTAATGAAATTCTTTTGGAATTGCTCCTTGGGAGTTTAGAAACTATCGCTATGTTAAGTTTGAAGATTTTTATGAAAATGAACCAAATACCCTTCGGCTTTCTCGGAGTCGCTTCACCTTAGTAAAATTTGAAGTTATTACACATGCAAATCAATTCAATTATTTTATTCTAATACTTACTTTTTTTTTATTTCATGTAAATTTGTCCATAATAAGTGGCACCTTGCTTAGAAATCGAGTGAACTCGTGGAGCTGCAAGTTAGATGATCATGTAATAAGAGGGAGCCCATCTTTAGCTCGTACATGGTGGTAGAATGACCGACTTATTGTTGATTTTTAGACTAAAACAGTAGATGAAATGTTTTACATGAGATTTGATTACAGTTTAGAAGTAAATTGCTAAAGATTGGTGGATTCAAGTGTTGTAACTTCCATTGCTAATATAATGGATAATGTCAGTTGCACTTTGGTATTTGTAGGTTACCAAGGGTCTGGTATTCTCTTAATTATCTTCATTTTCAAGTGAAACAGATTTATTTATTGATGTTCATGCAAAACTATGCAAGTGGATGAGTTTCACAATAATTTTTTTATTTGTTCTTTTTACGATATTATGTAGTTACGTGTTATGTACAAATTTAATTCAAGTCTTAAAAGATGAGTCGCATATTCATCATTTATTTTGAAGTTCGATTCATTATAATAAATATATATAATCTTATACTTATTATTAGTATTATTATTAGTAATTTTTTTTATACAATTCCTAAACTAGTAGGGAACGAATTCAAACTCAAGCCATTTATAATGGGATAGATGACGACCAATAGACTACTGCCATGGTCGCCTTATACTTATGTAAGGGACGATCAGCCAGCCACCCCCGGTCCGTCCATGGTGGAACGAATTATGAACAGGAAAAAATTAGAGAAAATTACACATAGGTACCACTTATCAAAATATGTTTCAACTAAATCACCCAAAAAAATCTTCTTTCAACTAAATACATCTTTTAAAAAATATCTTTCACAGAAGTCTATTTTATGGAACCCTAATCTAATTAATCCATTTTTATGACTTAAACAGCCCTAATCTAATTAATCCATTTTCTCAATGACAGATTGTTCGATTGGTTGAATTGCTTTAAAATTTCAAAACGATTATCGAATTTTGTTCTTCACAAATTGAATCTCGTTGTCGTTCTCATCCTCGTCTTCAATCAATTTCTCTGTTTTTTTCCGATCTATTGCTTTGAATTGGTTTTGTCTTCTTCGTTGCGAGCTGTTTCTGAATTGACGTATGATCGCACCATAGCATTCACCTTCAATTGTTAAATTGTTTTGCTTCGTGACGCATCGTCGCTTGCAATTGTGCCAAATTTTTCTGCGACTTTGTGATGTTTTTGCTGCGTGAATTCTAATATCAAATCTGCAAAAGAAAATATCGTTTTTCTTCTGGAATATGGCGACGGCAAAGGACAACTGTTGAGGAATTGAATTCTTCGTCGTGAATTAATTCCGATAGTTCGTTTGCAATTGAATTGTACTCGTTCATTGTGCTCTGGAGGTGTTCGATTACAATCACGTGAGTAGCTGGTGTGATTGTGTACATCTTCGGTGTATGAATAAAAATTAATCATGCTGTGTATGAAAAATTAATCATGCGATGCGTGTAAAAATGTATTCATGTGGTGCATGTAAATTAAATGCGCCCTAGTTTTATCGGTGCATGTAATTACATGCACCGTTAGTCTAAATTAGAATGATGTAATTAATCCAAACCACGTAAGAATTAATTTCAGAATACCATAAACATATGTAAATAAACAGAAACAAAGAAAGAAAGAATTTCCTAAATGAAACGAAACACCAGATAGTAAAAATCCCACATGTTCTCAACTGAATTCCAATTACCAATCTTTCGGTGCATGTAATTTACATGCACCGATAGTCTACCGGTGCATGTAAATTACATGCATCGGTAGACTCAATATTTGCATTGGTTCTCAAATTGCATAATAAATAAGTATCATATAGTAAGTGTTAAAAACGATCACAAATAACACTTAAAATTAATACATGTTTGTGTAATATATTATCATTTGAAAAATAATAGAATTTTGTTATGAGATTATGCAATAATTTATCATATAGTATATACTCTTCCATAATAAAATTTAATTTCTAAAGTAATATATTGTATCTTTAATTTGTTATAAGATCAATTGTAAAAATTATAGAATGAAAAATTAATTCATATTTTTTTGATTTAATCATTGTTATTTAGTAATTAGATAAAAAAAATCGTATATTAGTGCATCTTCGCCTATAGGTGCATGTAAATTACATGCATCGATAGATTTTAGCAAGTCGGTGCATGTGAATTACATGTGTGATATCCCCGAAATAATTAATTGCAATTTGAGCATTAATTGTGTTTATATGATTAATTATGGTGGTAATTAATTATGTGCTGGATTTATTTATCATGTTGAAATGCTTAGTCACATGATAGAGTGACCCGGGAGAGCATTTCAGGGTGCATGTTGTGCATGTTGGGAAAATTGTTATTAGCATGATTTATTTGCCATGGTTAGCAATTAATTGGAAATCATGAGTTTAATTGGTATTTTGGTGCATCTTGGATTAATGCTTTTAAAAATATCATGTTGGGGTGTTTTATACACCATGGGATTGTGGAATGCATTTTAATTAAACCCAACCCCTTTATACCCCAACCCCCACCATACCTTTACTTTACTTTCCCCAAATCACCACCCAAACCCTTTTCCCTCTTCATTTTCGAGTTGGAGCAAAAAGGTGGAGAGAAATCCTTCCAAAAGTTTGATTTGTGAAGTTTATTGGGAGATTTGGAGTCCCCAAGAGGTATGAATACCTCCCTATTGTTTTTGTTGTGTTTGGATTGGATTTGAAATGGTTTAAAATGGGTTTGTTTTGGGTTGTTGTGGTTTTGGTTGAATGTTGGATTTTTGAGGTGCTTAAAGTGTTTATGGAAGGTTATTATGTGTTTAATGTTATTGGTTTGATGGTAGGGGAGTTGGTATGGATTGGAATGGAGTTTTGGAGCATTAATGGCGATTTTCGCGACACACGGCTCGGCGATCGATCGCCCGTTTTTGGCGATCGATCGCGAAGAGGCAGTACGCTCCAGAAGCTTATGGTGATCGATCGCCACATTTGGGCGATCGATCGGCGAGGGTGGCGATCGATCGCGCCAAATGTGGCGATCGATCGCCGAAAGAATAAAAATTTGGTTTCGGGCAGTGTGATCTCGCGATCGATCGGCCCTTTGCAGTGATCGATCGCGAGACACAAAATATGATGTTTTTGATTATTTTTGTAGGATTTTTGGTATTGGACTATTATTGGGTTCTATATTGACTTGTGTGAATATGTAGAACCATCCCAGGTGGCAACACAGCCAAGGAAGTGAAGTCCTACCACATCCTACTTTTGGAAAGGTACGTAGAAGACGTACGGGCACCCAACGGTACATGTATCTAGTATACTCATTGTTTATGCATTGTGGATGCGAGTATATATGGAATTATGCATTGTGGATGCAAATACATGTTGAATTATGCATGATGCTTGTATATGCATATGATGGTTATTGGTGCACATCCCATGAGTCGTGGTCATCCCTTGATGATTTTAATGCTCGCCGCTATTTGATTTGTTGCCGCTAAATGTGAAGCGAGGGGTGGGAGCGCCGCATGTCACATTTGAGCGTGGTTATCATATAGGGCGAGGAAAGAATATTTGCCGCTCAATGTGAAGCGAGGGGTGGGAGCGCCGCATGTCCATTGAAGCGAGGTTATTCTATGCTGCCTATATGTAAATAAGCGAGGTGCATTAAAATACATTGTGATGGACAGACTAGGGATTGGTGATTGGTATTTGGTGTTGATGAGATGGATTATGTCATGACATGTGTAGACAATTAAATAATCTATTGATTATACTCATGAGTTATGGTACATGGACAACCAAACTGGAAGCGTTTGAAATGCATGGGAAAACAGGAAGTGTTTTATTGTGATTTATGCATTTACGCTTTATATTCATATTGTGTTGAATATGAATGTTATCATTGCTCATGTTTGGGGGTTGTCCTTGTAGGTACTTTTGGCATGATAAGAAGGGGCTAAAGCGGGTTGAGGTGATGAGCTTGTGAAGAACACTTTGGTAGATGAAGGGCATGATTACTTTTGTATAGTGTCTACTCTAGGAGTAGTGTAAAGCTATAGTAAATACATTCATTTGATTGGGAATGTAACTAATCCATTTGATAGTCCTCATTTTTGGCATGTAATTCTTAAGGCTCATAGTCTCAACACGATTATTTTACTCTGATAATTTATGTTAGCCCTAATTATCCTTTAATCCGCACTTAAGGAACTAGGGTCCTTACATTAGTGGTATCAGAGCAGTGGTTAGAGAACCCGGGAACGAGTGAAGGGTAGCCTTATCATGATTGGCTAGGTGCTTACATTTGAAGCATGTTTATGCATGTGGTGCATATTGATGTATATCCTGTTATACTAACATGCTTATTATCATTACTGTTATCTAACGGCATAACATATATAGTTGTTTTGGAATTGTTGTTAACCTTTGTGTTACAGCATGGCTGCTATGAATGCGGGGAACCTTAATGAAGAGGTTGGCGATGTTGGGAGCGTGAACGCTAGTATTGGTCAGGCAAACCCTCTACCTCCACCAGCTGTAGGCATGGAACCAGTGGCTCAGTTGTTACAGTCTGGTGAGATTAGTTTGACTCAGTTTCTGTCTTACCACCCGCCCCGGTTTGAGGGGACAGAATCAGGGGAGGAGGCCGAAGAGTGGCTAGAAAGACTTGAGCATATATTTGTATCGGCTCCTTGTGCTGTTACAGTTTGGCTGAGGCTGGCGGAGTTCCAGTTGGCAAAGAAACCTTTGATGTGGTGGAGGAGCACGGTAATGGAACTGAGAGCACAGGGTGCAGTGATTGATTGGACACTCTTCAGAACCCGGTTTCTGAATCGGTACTTCTCTGCGGCGGCGAGACAGACGAAAGAGGATGAGTTTGCAAGTTTGAAACAAGGGAGCATGTCGGTGTCAGACTATGCCATGCATTATTCCTCGTTGCTGAGGTATGTTCCACACATTGCCACCAACGGACATGCGAAGATGAGAAACTTCATGAAGGGGTTGCGACCGGAGCTTTTTGACCGGGTTATCACCAATAACCCCACTTCCTTTGATGATGCTCTCACGAGAGCAGAGCTTGCGGAGATTGGAGTTGGAGCCTATCCTAGTGCCGTACCCCCACAAGCATCACAACAGAGGCAAACTACTGATAGCTTGAGGCCCCGAGGAGAGCCATTTAAACCCCGTGGTGCCTCTTCATCCTCACGGTTCAGTGGGAAGAAATTCTTTGGGCAGAAGCAAGAGGGCAAGAAGAACAATTGGTCAGCCTACCGAGGGCCTACGCAAGGAAATAGGCCGGGAGAGCCAAGGTGCGACAATTGTGGAGGGCCACATTCTTCGAGTAAGTGCCCTGCCTGTTATAGTTGTGGCAAGATGGGCCACATCTCTCGATATTGCCCCACTCGGGGAGGGCAGTCAAAGTTTCAGGGAAACGGGCCGAGATTTGATGACAGGACAGTGCACCAGAGGCAGCAGTTTGTGCCTCGACCATCGGGAGGTCAGACAGTGGGACCGTCCCAGGGACAGGTGTATGCACTGACCAGAGAGCAGGCTCAGGCAGCCCCAGAGGAGGTGATCGCCGGTACGTGTCATTTATTTACGTACCCTGCTTTTATTTTGATAGATACAGGTGCCTCCCACTCTTTTGTATCTGTTGTGTTGAGCCTTAAACGCATGGTTGCGTTTAATGCGTTAAATTATCCCCGGTTAATCTTTGAGTTTTGATGATCAACAAAACTTGCATTTGTTATACTAATATGTCTACTTAGTGTACAGGGTTATATTGATAAATTGGTTGGGAAGACCAATGGAAGAGAACCCAAGTTATACAATAACATATGCGAGTTCATAGGACAAGCGGTGATTTTTATCAAGGAATCTATTGAGCTTGGACGAGAAGGAATGACATCTATGAACAACCAATTTAAGTGTTCAACATGTGTGGAATGATGTTGGAACAATTTCTTATGATGGGATGAAGACCCACAAACCAATGGTCCGTTGGTGGGCAAATTCGTATAGAAGCCAATTGGAGCGCAGTGCAATGTTTTGATTATATCTCTTGGCTCAATGCTCCGAACAAGGTGAATCTAAAGAGGTTGGAAAGAAAACTCAATATTCTAGATTTCATATTCGAACATCTCAGTCCAATTCGGATTGCAGCATGGAGCAAAATGTCATGGAAGTCATAACAAGTGCAGATTGTAGCAAGGTTTGAGCGACTGTAGCATTTTGGGCATAACTTCTTCATACCTTAATGAAATGCAATGCAATGTTGTACAAACCTAGATAAGAAGAAGAGCTACAACTTTCATGTTTACCACGTTTCCCAGAAATGAGCTTAAGATGGTCGAATAGTGCAAAGTTTGAGAGTGCTGAAATCTGGCAGATCACCTCAGGCGATCCGGGCCATCACCTCAGGCGATCCGAGCCATGTTGCGCACCATCGACTGAAGCGATGGCACGGTGGGCACGCTGGCGATCAGATCGCCCCAGGCGATGGTCAACCTCGCCCCAGGCGATCCAGAATGCTTCCTAGGCCATTTTTTTGAAGGGCGATCGCCCCAGGCGATGCACGGAACGCCCGAGGCGATCCAGAACTTTACCTACGGCCTTGTTTATCATTGATGATCGCCCCAGGCGATGGGGAGATCGCCCGAGGCGATCTGGGCCAGATTTGACCGTTAAAGGGTGGCGATGGAGATCGCCCGAGGCGATGTCCGAGGCGATCGAGGCGTGATTCAAGCCTTATGTGTAGCAACGGCTAGTAGGAGCCTTGGGGGCCTCCTACACTATAAATATTGATGCTTTGGAGCATTTTGAAGACAAGAAACAAGCCTACAAACTTCTACAAAGCTTTGATCATTCAAAATTCAAATAGCATTGCAATCTCCGTACATTGTTGTTGTATTGGAGCTTGTAATTCATTCTTTTTGTTAGAGTCTTGTTATCTTCGTGTGAGTACACCGTGAAGGTGTTTGTTGGTTTATTGTAAAGGTCCTCCAACACCAAAGCAAGTTGGAAAATTGTAAAGTCGCCAACAAGTGAAGTTGGTGCATGTGTTGTGGCTATCCTTGGAGCCCTTAAGGCCAAGAAGACTCGTGAAGAGTGTTGGTAGCTCGGGAAGAGCTTTGTATACTCGGGAAGAGTATTGTGCTCGGGAAGAGCTTGTGTACTCGGGAAGAGTAGTGTGCTCGGGAAGAGTGTTGTAAACTCGGGAAGAGTTGGGTTGTGGCTAAATTGGAGCCCTCAAGGCCAAGATCGTTTATTCTAGTGGAACCTCGGTTGGAGGTTATCTAACCGGGAAGAGGAGACGTAGGCGATTCATCGCCGAACTTCTATAACAAATCCTTTTGTTATTTATTGCTTTATTTTTCATTACGCATTTATTTATTTATTCTTTTTATTTATCGATTGACTAAAGGGTTCCGCAAGCGCAAAACTCTTTTATTTTTCAAACTCATTTTAAAAAGCTAAAGTAGCCAAGGAATCTCATTCACCCCCCCTCTTCGATTCCAACATGTTGGCTTTGTGGAGAGACACCATATGCGCACGTCTTCTTTACCCACGCCTCTCATGGTCTCGACATCCACTGGAAGGAATGTTATTGCCGATCAGTTTATGGCAGATTGCCTCATTAATTTTGAGGGCAACGAGTTGAAGGTAAACTTGATTGTGTTGGGCATGTCAGACTTCGACTGCATTGTGGGTATTGACACTCTGAACAGATATCAGGCAGTGGTAGATTGCCGGCAGAGAACAGTGAGGTTCAGATCTGATTTGGGAATTCAGTGGACTTTTTATGGCAACGGTTCTCGTGCAAAGATTCCGTTGATTTCAACAATCAAGATGACTCAACTGTTGGAACGTGGCCACACGGGCTATCTCATCTATCCCGTGGACACGTCTGGGAAGAATAAAGAATTGAGAGTTGAGGATGTACCAG
The DNA here is from genome assembly GCA_907163345.1 of Haberlea rhodopensis. Classification (NCBI taxonomy): domain Eukaryota; kingdom Viridiplantae; phylum Streptophyta; class Magnoliopsida; order Lamiales; family Gesneriaceae; genus Haberlea; species Haberlea rhodopensis. The sequence goes on from CAJQUN010000013.1 coordinate 10,547,284, forward strand.
TGGTGGCAGAATTTGCTGATGTAATCCCAGAAGAGATCCCAGGTTTCCCACCGGCTAGAGAAGTTGAGTTTGGGATCGAGTTGTTACCGGGGACATCCGCTATCTCTCGTGCACCTTACAGGATGGCACCGGCGGAGTTGAGGGAATTGAAGGAACAGTTGCAGGAGCTCCTTGACAAAGGATATATACGACCGAGCGTATCGCCATGGGGCGCACCGGTTCTTTTTGTAAAGAAGAAGGATGGTTCGATGAGGTTGTGCATCGATTACCGGCAACTGAATAAGGCCACAATGAAGAACAAGTATCCTCTCCCAAGGATTGATGATCTGTTTGATCAGTTGCAAGGTACCAGACTTTATAGCAAGATTGACTTGAGGTCCGGGTATCACCAGATTCGAGTCAGGGAGGAAGATGTACAGAAGACAGCATTTCGGACTCGGTATGGGCACTACGAGTTCTTAGTGATGCCGTTCGGTGTGACGAACGCCCCAGCTGTCTTTATGAGCTTGATGAATCGGGTGTTCCAACTCTACCTTGATTAGTTCGTCATTGTATTCATCGACGACATTCTCATCCACTCCCGGAGCGAGGAAGAGCATGTGAAACACTTGAGGATAGTACTCCAGATTCTCAGAGATCACCAGTTGTATGCCAAGCTCAGCAAGTGTGAATTTTGGTTGAGCAGTGTAGTATTTCTGGGGCATGTCATATCTAGCAGCGGGATATCTGTGGATCCCAGGAAGATTGAAGCTGTGATGGAGTGGGCTGCACCCACTTCTGTACCTGAGATACGGAGCTTTCTTGGTTTGGCAGGATATTACCGACGTTTCGTCGAGGGTTTTTCGAAGATTGCCAAGCCGTTGACACAGTTGACCCAGAAGGGAGTACCATTCTTTTGGTCAGAAGCTTGTGAGGAGAGCTTCCAGGAGTTGAAGCACCGTTTGACGACGGCGCCAGTATTGGTGATTCCTACAGAAAACTCCAGATTTGTTTTGTATACCGATGCATCACTTCAGGGCCTTGGGTGTGTACTGATGCAAGATAAGCATGTGGTAGCTTATGCATCGAGGCAGTTGAAGCCGCATGAGACCAGATACCCAGTCCATGACTTGGAATTGGCGGCTATCATCTTCGCCATAAAGATTTGGAGGCATTATTTGTATGGTACGTCGTTTACCATTTACACGGATCACAAGAGCCTCAAGTTTTTATTCACCCAGGCGGAGCTGAACATGAGGCAGAGAAGGTGGATGGACTTACTCAAGGACTATGATTGTGAGATTGAGTACCATCCTGGAAAAGCTAATTTGACAGCACACGTTTTGAGCCGGAAAGTGAGGAGTTCTACTGAGGATGTCATCCATTTGTCGGCTATGATGACCTCTTATTGCCATCTAGGCTATGATTTCGACATAGATGCATCACCTGTGCATGTATCGACCTTGTTAGCTGAGCCAGACATCTATGAGAACATCAGGAGAGCTCAGAGGTCAGATGATGAGGTTCAGAGGTGGTTATCTTTAGTACATCTTGGTCAGCCAACGAAATTCAGAGTGGCCGATGACGAATCCTTGAGATTGGGTGACCGTTGGGTGGTTTCGAGTACGCCGGAGTTGCGTAAAGGGATCTTGGATCGAGCTCATAGTAGCAGACTTAGCATCCACCCAGGCGGGAAGAAGATGTATAAAGATCTGCGTAATCAGTTCTGGTGGAAAAGGATGAAATCTGATGTCGTCACTTTTGTTAAGAGGTGCTTGATCTGCCAGTAGGTTAAGGCAGAGAGACAGAGACCTGGCGGCGAGTTGAAAAGCTTGGAGATACCGAAGTGGAAGTGGGAACACATTTCCATGGACTTCGTGACTCACCTGCCGAGGAGTGCTTCAGGTTTTGATGCTATTTGGGTGATTGTGGATCGATTGACTAAGGTAGCTCATTTCATCCCCTATAGCATGACTTTCACCTTTTTGAGGATGGCGCAGTTGTATATTCGAGATGTGGTGAGATTGCATGGGATCCCCATTTCCATAGTGTCGGATAGAGATCCACGATTCACATCTCATTTTTGGGAGGGTTTTCAGTCAGCCTTGGGAACTGAAGTTAGATTGAGCACTGCATATCATCCTCAGACGGATGGCCAGACCGAGCGTACTATCCAGACGCTCGAGGATATGTTGAGGGCTTGTGTATTGGAGTTCGATGTTTCTTGGCAAGACTCAGTGGCCTTGGTAGAATTCTCCTATAATAACAGCTACCAGGCGAGCATTCAGATGGCTCCTTTCGAAGCTCTTTATGGCAGACGGTGTAGATCACCCTTGTGTTGGGATGATTTGGACCGCAAATCGGTCGGAGGACCGGAGTTGATTCGGGAAATGGAAGAAAAGATAAAGATGATAAGGCAGAAAATGAAAGCAGCCCAGGACAGACAGGCAGCTTATGCGAATAAACGGCGGAGACCGTTGGAATTTCAGTTGGGAGATAAGGTCTTTTTGAAGATCTCGCCTTTCAGAGGCGTTGTGCGATTTGGGATGCGCGGGAAACTGTCTCCGAGGTATGTTGGACCGTACGAGATTTTGCAGCGCATTGGAACCTTAGTTTACCGACTGGCTTTGCCACCTTCTTTATCTGGTATACATGATGTGTTTCATGTATCGATGCTGCGGAAGTATGAGCCGATCCATCTCATATGTTACAGCCTTCCGAGATTCAGTTAGAATCCGATGTGTCTTATGTGGAACGGCCTGTTAGAATTTTGGATCGAGCAGACCGCAGACTTCGGAACAAAGTGATACCTATGATCAAGGTTCAGTGGGATCGCAGGGGTGTCGAGGAGGCTACGTGGGAGACGGAGCGGCATATGGTACAGCACTACCCGGAACTATTCTCTGGTATGTGATTATGTTTAGTTTCATGTTGGGGGGTAAGTGCATGTGATTTCGAGGACGAAATCTTATAAGTAGGGGAGTATTGTGATATCCCCGAAATAATTAATTGCAATTTGGGCATTAATTGTGTTTATATGATTAATTATGGTGGTAATTAATTATGTGCTGGATTTATTTATCATGTTGAAATGCTTAGTCACATGATAGAGTGACCCGGGAGAGCATTTCAGGGTGCATGTTGTGCATGTTGGGAAAATTGTTATTAGCATTATTTATTTGCCATGGTTAGCAATTAATTGGAAATCATGAGTTTAATTGGTATTTTGGTGCATCTTGGATTAATGCTTTTAAAAATATCATGTTGGGGTGTTTTATACACCATGGGATTGTGGAATGCATTTTAATTAAACCCAACCCCTTTATACCCCAACCCCCACCATACCTTTACTTTACTTTCCCCAAATCACCACCCAAACCCTTTTCCCTCTTCATTTTCGAGTTGGAGCAAAAAGGTGGAGAGAAATCCTTCCAAAAGTTTGATTTGTGAAGTTTATTGGGAGATTTGGAGTCCCCAAGAGGTATGGATACCTCCCTATTGTTTTTGTTGTGTTTGGATTGGATTTGAAATGGTTTAAAATGGGTTTGTTTTGGGTTGTTGTGGTTTTGGTTGAATGTTGGATTTTTGAGGTGCTTAAAGTGTTTATGGAAGGTTCTTATGTGTTTAATGTTATTGGTTTGATGGTAGGGGAGTTGGTATGGATTGGAATGGAGTTTTGGAGCATTAATGGCGATTTTCGCGACACGGGGCTCGGCGATCGATCGCCCGTTTTTGGCGATCGATCGCGAAGAGGCAGTACGCTCCAGAAGCTTATGGTGATCGATCGCCACATTTGGGCGATCGATCGGCGAGGGTGGCGATCGATCGCGCCAAATGTGGCGATCGATCACCGAAAGAATAAAAATTTGGTTTCGGGCAGTGTGATCTCGCGATCGATCGGCCCTTTGCAGCGATCGATCGCGAGACACAAAATATGATGTTTTTGATTATTTTTGTAGGATTTTTGGTATTGGACTATTATTGGGTTCTAATATTGAATTGTGTGAATATGTAGAACCATCCCAGGTGGCAACACAGCCAAGGAAGTGAAGTCCTACCACATCCTACTTTTGGAAAGGTACGTAGAAGACGTACGGGCACCCAACGGTACATGTATCTAGTATACTCATTGTTTATGCATTGTGGATGCGAGTATATATGGAATTATGCATTGTGGATGCAAATACATGTTGAATTATGCATGATGCTTGTATATGCATATGATGGTTATTGGTGCACATCCCATGAGTCGTGGTCATCCCTTGATGATTTTAATGCTTGCCGCTATTTGATTTGTTGCCGCTAAATGTGAAGCGAGGGGTGGGAGCGCCGCATGTCACATTTGAGCGTGGTTATCATATAGGGCGAGGAAAGAATATTTGCCGCTCAATGTGAAGCGAGGGGTGGGAGCGCCGCATGTCCATTGAAGCGAGGTTATTCTATGCCGCCTATATGTAAATAAGCGATGGGCATTAAAATACATTGTGATGGACAGACTAGGGATTGGTGATTGGTATTTGGTGTTGATGAGATGGATTATGTCATGACATGAGTAGACCATTAAATAATCTATTGATTATACTCATGAGTTATGGTACAGGGACAACCAAACTGGAAGCGTTTGAAATGCATGGGAAAACAGGAAGTGTTTTATTGTGATTTATGCATTTACGCTTTATATTCATATTGTGTTGAATATGAATGTTATCATTGCTCATGTTTGGGGGTTGTCCTTGTAGGTACTTTTGGCATGATAAGAAGGGGCTAAAGCGGGTTGAGGTGATGAGCTTGTGAAGAACACTTTGGTAGATGAAGGACATGATTACTTTTGTATAGTGTCTACTCTAGGAGTAGTGTAAAGCTATAGTAAATACATTCATTTGATTGGGAATGTAACTAATCCATTTGATAGTCCTCATTTTTGGCATGTAATTCTTAAGGCTCATAGTCTCAACACGATTATTTTACTCTGATAATTTATGTTAGCCCTAATTATGCCTTTAATCCGCACTTAAGGAACTAGGGTCCTTACAACATGCACCGCTAAGTCTATTTTGGTGCATGTAAATTACATGCACCTATAGACTTATACTATATTTAACCAAAACATAGCCTTTTTATATATAATTTTGAATATGTAACATTTTTTCTCATTAATTTTTTTTTATTTAATAGCAAACTGAAATAGAAGGCTTGAGATGTGAAATAACAAAATGAATAAGAAAGCAAAACCTAAGTCTAAAGATGCATGTAAGTTACATGCACCAATGAGTCTATCGGTGCATGTGAATTACATGCACCGATAGACTCATGAACTGCCGGTGTATGTAAATTACATGCACCAATGAGTCTATCGGTGCATGTAATCTACATGCACCGATAGACTCATGAACTGTCGGTGCATGTAAATTACATGCACCAATGGATTCAATATCATTACATTCTCAAAATTTTCATTCAAACAATTGATCGAACATCTCAAATACATTATAATTTTGAGTTTTACATTAAAAATCTACAAACAATCATTACAATAAAATTGAAATTCATAATAAATATAAAATTTTTATCAAACAATTGATCGAACAATTCAAATATATTATACTTTTACGTTTCACATTAAAAATCAACGTACAGACATTACAAAAAAATTGAAATTCATAAGAAATATAAAACAAAATCAATACAATCGATAAATAGATGATAAAAAGAAGTGCGCGCAACCGTTTTGTTTTCGTTTGACCAGTGCGCGCAGCTCCGACGCCATGGGAGGAGCGACAACTTCCGACGACGGCGTTGGTGGTTGGGACATGTGGCTGATGTGAGGGTTGTAGACTAGGGTTTTGATATTGAAGGAGGTGATCCAAGGAAGGCAGAAGACTATTTTGGTCATTTTGACCAAAATTGGACCTAGTTGAAAGAATTTTTTTTAGGGTGACTGGGCTGAAAAATCTTTTACCAAATAGTACCGGCCCGAAATTTTCCCAAAAAATTAATACGGTTATATCTTCTTGGGTTTATTTTGTTTGGCCCCAAAAACAGCGCATTTTAGCCCAATGGACTTTAGGGTCCGTGAATAACTTGTGATGACTTCTCACTTACACACCACAGGGAGCGCCTCCACTTTCAGATTAAAGCAGCATCAATCATCCGACGATGGTATGAATTCCTCCAAATTTCTGTTCGAAAGTACTTACATTCCCTCCTGTGTTTTGTATTTCACGTTTTCATGCAGTGGTTAATTAATTAGTTTTTTCTTATAGACATTCAAGAGAAGAAACGGAGGGCGCAACAAGCATGGCCGCGGACATGTCAATTTCATACGCTGCTCCAATTGTGGAAAATGCTGCCCTAAGGTTTTGTTCTGTGTTTATTTTACTTTATGCTGGATAGTTTTTCCATCTATTGATTTTATTTTACTCTTTTACATATATAGAAATTGCAGTTTCTGTCTTGCTAATTTTTTGTTGTTTGAAGTTTTACTGTTTTGCTACTTTATGCACAGGCCTGTGATTGGCGTTGGTTAAATGCTTTATTTTGACATAATTTTGAGCTTCTTTTAGAAATTCTGAGAATAGATGGATGACTGATTGAGATTTTTTGTCAATACCTTAAAAGAAAACGTTTTTTTTTTTTGGCTTTGATGATCTGTTTAAATGTTGAAGTTGTCATGACTTTACTGGCCAAGGGTGGACAGTTATGAAATCAGAGGATTATTGGGGCATTGCTAGTTTTTACTCCAAGAATGGACACATTTACGTTTTATTTGTCTTATTTACGTTATAGGATCCGAACTTTTATTTGGCTCTCTATAGTGCCCTGTGACTATGGTTCCAATCTGATTATCATTAAGCCAAACTCAACATATTGTTTCAAGCTATGTATTAAATGTTGGTTTCAGCTTACATTTCGTTGGTGTTAATTTATAGAATTTTTTGGAAAATAATAGTGACATTATGCAAATCTTTGTTGTATGAATTTTTTTCCGCGAAATTTCATGAAGTTTTGGGATTTTACTCAAATTTAAAACAATTGCTTTGTGATGGTTGTACTTTGACTTTTTTTATGTCAGGACAAGGCAATCAAGAGGTTTCTAGTGAGAAACATAGTTGAGCAAGCTGCTGTGAGGGATGTGCAGGAGGCATGTGCCTTTGACAGTAAGTTTCATCTGGTGTTATTCATTATTCATCTTCAGTTGGTCACGCATTTTCCTTGTTGACATTTTATTTGGAAAAAGTTAATAAATGATATATTACATGTTTTTTATATTCTCTATAGTGTACACCCTACCTAAGCTGTACCTGAAGATGCAGTACTGTGTTTCATGTGCCATTCATTCCAAAGTGGTGAGGGTCCGATCTCGTACTGATAGGAGGAATCGTGAGCCACCTCAACGATTCAGACGCCCAAGGGTTCGCACACTTTACCTTTAGTGATTTGATGATACTTTTTCTGTTTAAATGTTTGCTCTTTTCTTCATTGATGTGTCAATGTTCTGCTGTTTTCATGTACATGCATTTGTGTTGTACATCAGTTTCCATATATTGGGGTAAAACTATTGGGCGGTATATGCTATTTTCCCTATTATGTTGTCTCTTTCTTGTGCCCGCTTGCACACAATCACACTTTTTTTAAATTAATTGTATCAAATGTCAAAATTCTATTTGTTCCTGCATGCCACATTTATTTCAAATATTTTTTTAAGAAGTGATCCTTGGATATCTCCTTTTGTTATGGAAGGGGATTGCAAAAAGAAGTATATAACCTTGGTAAAAGCTAATCCTTAAATCTAGTCGTAAGCCCTGTGAAACCCAAAAAGATTCCTGTCCTTCTTCATTCTGTAAAATGTCAAATATATGTTTACCAGAATCTGGCTTTTTCGTTCTGTTTTTCAGTGACGATTAGATTGGTTTATTTGTTCATATAACCCTGTGTGCTTGCCTTGTTCTGTGGATATGAACTAAAGTCGTTTTTGAAAACTAAGATAATTTTTCGAAATTGGTTAACTTACTTCGATTTGTGTTCCACATTTGCAGGATGATCTGCCAAAGCCGGGTCAAGCTCCACGCGCTGGTGGAGCACCCGCTGCTGTTCGTGCTTGATTCCTTCTATTCCACCACGTGCTACTGGATATCACTTTGTAGTCAAATTATGATTCCTTTGTTTCCTGGTTTTGACCGTTAATCCTAAATAGTGTTGTTTAAGAATTGGAACTATGAAGTCTTGCAAAATAGATTTCCTAAATTCAGTAGAATGAGTTTTCCATTTGTTGCGTTATCATTTGAATGAATATGCATCATTTCTCTTGAATAATTAATTTGATTAATAGGATGATTTCAATTTAATTTTTTGTAACATACATTACTAAATCAATCTTGGTATCTCATTTTCAGTCATAAAGGATTGATTATCATCAATATATATAATGTAGGAATCTTAGTATTGATGTATCTTAGGAAAAACAGCAAGCAAAGCCTTTATGAATGTTTGTTGAGGCGAGATTTGAAATCTCCGTCCTTGAAAAGATATTGCCCCGCTTTGGTGTTTACGGTTAGAGGCAATCATTTCCCAAGATATAACGATTATGACTTGTGATAGGAGCACTCCAAATCACAATTCCTCAAACAACAAAGGTTTAAAGGTATTTCAAAAAGAACGGATAAACAATATGTGTACGCAGATTTTGCTCTAAAAAATGACTTTGATCTTGCATAAAAAGTGTATTTAATTCACTTAGGGGTTGTTATATTTATACTTGATCGAGGACATAACAAGAGACATCATTTGACAGCAATTCTTCATGGAAAAAAACAACCGGGCGCGAAAGGACACCATTTCGAGAAAAAACCGCCACAAAATATTCTGGACAGAACATCCGGCGCTCGAGCGCCCACCCTACTGCCGAAAATTTTGGGCAGCGCCCGGGTTTTCCTGGGCAGCTTTTTCTCGTCCGTTTTTTTGCTCGTTTTGTCCTTTATCAAATATTCGACTTTTTCATGCTTAATTTCAATTCATTAAGCACATTTTTCCAACAATCCCCCACATGAATTAAACTTAATGCATGAATGCAATGAGTGCCTTTAACGAATCGTTAAAGCATCTGGAGAGGTAGCTTGCGGCTTTGAACCTTCCGCAGTAATATTCAATCGGATTTATTGACTTAATATTGAACTTAAAGTCTTGAACTATTTAGTCGCTTATGTGAACCGAGACAATTGAATCTACATCATAACAGCTCTAACCTTCGTATTGTTTATTACGGTTGTGTCCATTTCGACCATGGACCACTCTTGGTTTCATAAGTACTTTCCAATTTTGAAGCGGACACACTTTGCATTTACGTAGGTGATCTCCTAAAAAAGTATCACGCTATACTCCAACATATTTATTTGTATGTCTTAGGAATCATTAAAGGCATTTTGCCTATCCTCGTATCATTTTTGCAGGTTACACCCCTTATCATTGTAATGTGTTGGAGATTGATCTCCAAGGTGTTTATACAATCTCATAATTTAGTTCTCCCTTTTGAACCTAGATATTTGATTATCCAGTCAACAATGTTGGATATCCACTATGAGATTTTGATTATAGGGTTTTAACCACATTCCACTCGATAAAACTTTTTACATGGTCTCTTGTTTAACCGATCATAAGCGGATCCGCGATTTTTTCACATAACCAATTAATATTCTGCCTATAGAGATCATTGCCATATGGTATTACGTCTACGACTTATATGTCGAGACTTACCATTATACACACTATCTTGTGCCATTTCTACAGCATATTGGCTGTTGCAGGCATATGTTTTTCCCAACAAGGAATTTCTTCCAAGAACTTCTACGCCATCGACTTATTCTTCCGTTTTATCCAAGGCTATGAATTCAGATTCCATAGTGAATCTAACAATACAAGTTTTCTTGAAAAATTTCCACGACACAACAGCCCCTTCAATTGTAAACACCTAACCACTTGTGGACTTTGAATCTTTTGTGTCCGATATCCAATTCACATCGCCGTATCCTTCTAACACATCAGGATATCTTGTATAGTGTAATCAAAAACTTGAGGTGTGCCTTAAATATTTAAGTATCATTGTCAATACCTTCTAATGATCATTGCTTGGATTGCTTGTGTATCTACTTAGTTTACCAACCTCATATGCAATGTCAGGACGTGTGCAGTTCATCAGATATATTAGACTGCCAATTATCGTGTCGAGTATTCCAATTGTATGACAATGTCTCCATTATTATTAACTAATCATAGGGTGTTTTCACCGACGATGTGTTATTTGCGAGAACTTTCTCTAGCGGTTTCTCAACATAATGAGACTACGTCAACACTCGTCCTTAGGATGTCTTGGAAACTTTAATTCCAAGTATAACATTTGCTTAACCCATATCTTTTCATTTTAAAATGTTTTGTCAACAGTTTCTTTATTGTGATGGTGATTTCTAAATTACTTCCCACTATGAGCATATTATCAACATACACACATACTCTCACATATGCTTTAGGTGTGTTTTTCATATACACACATTTATGGAACTCGTTAATTATTAAACCACTTGACACGATAGTTTTGTAAAAAATTTAGTGTCATTGTTTTGGCGTTTGTTTAAGCCCATACAATGACTTAACGAGTCTACACATCTTTGGATTTTTAGTCCTTCATTATAGTGGTTTTGCTATTACTTTGTCAACAATAAATTTTCTCTTAAGAAAACAGTGAAGCCCTCCGACTTCTTCTAAGCTTTATCCAGCGCTATGAATACTGAATTTCACAGAAGAATGAAGGAGATTGAAAAAGAAGTTCAGTCTTCAATAAGGAGCATTTTAACTAAAAGGGTTGCGGCAATGAAAGCGGGGGAATCTCAACAAGACGACTTATTAAGCATATTGTTGGAATCAAATTTCCAAGAAATCGTAACAAAATGGTTATGGAATGACCATTGACGAAGTAGTAGGAGAGTGCAAACTGTTTTATTTTGCTGGGCAGGAGACTACTTCTGTTTTACTAGTGTGGGCAATGATCTTATTGAGTAAACATCCTGAGTGGCAAACTAGAGCTCGAGAGGAGGTTTTGCAATTCATCGGGAACCAAACTCCAGAATTTGATGGGTTGAATCACCTGAAGATTGTGCCTAGACCTAATTGATGCAATTTTGAATAAATGAGCATTTACCAGGATTTCTAGGAAATATATACAAGAATACAGATTTTAGACCCAAAAAAATAACCACGACTTGTCTCACAATGTGAGGTATCAAACAAATTCCAATTAAAGTGTGACGTCTCACTTTACAAAGGAATGAAAGTTAGAGGTTTCTTTACAACATATGGTCGTGAACCGCGCGGTTGCAAACAAGTGCTAGACCCAATAATATAGAGACAGTTCAGAAGTCAGTTATTCACTCGACATGATATATGCACCAGAAATATAGAGCAAGAATTTAGCAGAAGTGATCCAAGCCAATCCAGAATAAACTTATACAACAATCTAGAGTACCAAATTCTAGAGAGAAATCTCAACGTAAAAAAGATATGCCTACAAAAAATTGTTAATACAGAGCCTTACAGGCATATTTTTCCACATACAAATACTTTCTACACAGCCACAATTTAACATTCAAATTACCAATCGGTGAATCAAATGTTCCAAAAGTGGCTCCGCAAGATTCTGAAATCTGTGCATTCTCATGATTTAAATATTTAATTAAATCATTTGATTCAGATTAATTAAATATTTTTTAATATATTTATCACTGAATTCATAGTGGATTGAACCATACACCTTTTGTGTAGAGAATTTCCTTCTTTTCCTTTTTCATGACACAACAACATTACCAACCGTTAATACAAAACTATTTGTGTCAAATATCCAATTTGTATCAAGATTTCTCGAGTAGTTTCAAATTCTAAGTGTTATAGCTTACACAATTTGAAACTATAATAACATTTCGGTTTTTATTCTCAATTCAAATTTTAAGCACAATTATCTTAGAAAATCCAAGTTCAAGATTTTTTTTACAAACTTGAATTTTAAGTGTAAAGCTTAAAAATTTGAAACTAGAGTTAAACACGAGAATTCGTCTTGGAAGCTTTCAATTCCAATTTTGATATTGCTACATCAACATTCATCATGTAAATATTGTTTTTCATAATGATCAAATCATCAACTTGCACGCATACTTACATATACTTCATGTGTGTCACATTAATCACACTTGTTTTGACAACACAATTTTGACAACACATAGACATGTAATTTTGTATTTATGACATTCAATCTAATTATTAATTTGAGATACTACAACAAATTCTCCTTCAGTTCCTTACATAGTACCACAACATTATTATTTTTTCTAATAAGTCAACACTACTTTCTAATATTAAACTCAGTATTTTCCCATCCTCCAACCTTCAAACTAAACCCTCCATAAATGGAGGCACCAAGATTCAAGCCTCCTAATTTACATTACATGTAATGCCAATTACATGCACCGTTGAGCCTATCGGGGGATGTAAATTACATCCATCGATAGACCATGTTTTTGATTAAAGACAGTACATGAGTCTATCGATGTATGTAGTTTGCATGCACCGATAGACTCAGGCGGTGCATATAATTTACATGCACCGATACACTATATTTTTTTGTTAAAGAGTATCTGTGCATGTAATTTACATGCACCGATAGACTCGGACGGTGCATGTAAATTATGTGCACCGATAGGTAATTCCTGGTAGTATATCAATGGGATGTAATGCACGGATAGATAATTCATGGTTGAAGGATTAACAATCTTAATCAAGAAATAAGTGGCATGATATCTGAAATTTCTAGTTTACATATTTCATGTTGGAAATCACATCATGAGCATCATATTTGACATTACAAAAAGATCCAAAGTTGAAGAAATAACAATATGAAATTTGCTACAAAAAGTTTATTTAACTAAAGAGATATTTTAACAAACACATAATGTGCACCAAAATTGAAATAAAAATTCAATGTTAATTGAAGCATAAAATCCCAAATAGAAAAAAAAACGTCCAAAAATCGTTCAATGGAGAAGAATGAAAACATAATTGAAGCAAAATTTCAGATTTTACTTTCAACTGCTCAGCTGGTAGCGAGAGAGACGAGATGGTGGTTGAGGAGGAGGAGGAGACGAGATGGTGGCAGAGGATGAGGATGACGAACGTGTGTTCATTCATATGTTGTCTATTTTGGTAATTAACACATTAAAACAAGGGTAATTTAGTCATGAAAATAGACTAATTAGATTAGGGTCCATAAAATGGACTTATTGAAAGATGTTTTTCTAGAATTTATATTTAGTTGAGAAGAAGATTTTTTGGGAGATTTAGTTGGAATATGTTTTCGGGAATGACCTTTATATAATTTCCTCAAATAAATACGGAGGCTGCAATGTGGGTCGCAAGAATTCTTTCAATTTTTTTTATAAAACCTAGCGCATTATTGTCCGGCCAAGCCTCACTATTATCTCATATAAAGGAGTGGTTAGTCACAGGTGGATTATGTGTCGTCTAACGGGTCGGCCCAGACCATTGTGCATAGTATCAGTCGAGGAATGGCTGGAAAAGTACTTTTATGCGAAAAGAACGGTGATTTCACGCTCATCGTATAATATTTTTTAATATTTCAAATATTTTTTAATATTTTTTCATTAAAAATTTATCCAATTTATGTGCTTCATTTTTTTATTTTTAATTTATGAAAACTTCTAGAAAATCTAGAAAATAACCACCCTAACTTCGTAAAATATCAATAAAATTGAAATATAAACGTCCAAGTCATCCTTGTGTGGGCAAACCATGGCCCAGACCGATGGATTATATATGCGTACTTAGATACTTTTTAACTATCTGGTAGTACTCTTGGGGTAATATCTGATATTAATTATCTAGATTTATCAATATTTTATTTGTGAGAACTAATAATTGATAAATTTGGATTTTTGATCGACCATGAATTGTTTAAGTATTCGTCTATCTACACATTGCTAAAAAATTTAGGGTCCACATGGGAGCAATGGGTTTGTTTGATGATGCCCTTAAGGGTAGTGCCCTTACGGGCATCATCACCGTTCATTTGGAATCTTTTTCTAAAAAAGAAAAAAGAGATTCCAAATGGATGGTGGATGATCTCCCTGAGGGCAGTGCCCTTAAGGGCAGCAACAATAAAACCCTTGGACGACACGTATGCCTGAATGCCGTTTTATTCCTCGGGTGTCAAGCAGTTACTTGCTTTAGGGGTTTGGCTTCGTCCGTAATAGCAATCCGTTTTGTCTTTCCATTTCCCCTCGATTAACAGATCGCTTTCAGTTATATTCTACTAATCTTACATATAGATTCATTATATTTGAGGTCAGTCTTTTCTTTCTTTTCTTTTCTTTTTATGCTTTGATTATGTTTATTTACTTGTTCTTATGTTTTCTACTTTTTGAGCTTCAGAAATACATTGTTATCTAGGTTTTATTTTCTATTTTCTATTTTTTTTATTGTTCTTTTTGGTCAGTGAACTGTAGCCTACGTGGTTTCTGTTCTTAACGAATAATTTCATTTTTTTTTCTGTACTTAAGGTTGTTCTTGAGATTCGGGTGATTTGTTCTTTGTTTTTATGCGCATGGTTGTTCTTGCGATTGAATTTAGCGTTTTATTTACCATATGAAGGGTGTTTGAAGATTAAATTGACTTCTTTCTAAGTAATTTTTGTTTTCAAGATTTTGTTTATACTGTTGCTGAGTGTGGTTGATTTTAATGCGTATTATGTGATGTATTACTTATGTTTATATTTTCTTTTGCATTCAGTCTGCTGCCTGTGTAGATGCCGCTTTGCAGTTTCCAGAATGAATTAGACCATGTATGCGAACTTTAATTTTGAATTGTTTTGGTGGAACTGTGTTTTCAGATTGTCCATTTTTCAGTACTACAAACATTTTCTGTATTTGTTCCCTTACTATAATGGAGAACTTTAACTGTAGTATTTTTTAATTGAGATACATTGTGCGGATAACTGGTCAATTAGTTTTGGACCGTCATATTACTATCTTATCAGGAGGTGCAATTTTAGTTTTATCAGAATGGAAGGATCTGCAGTTCCTAGGATAGTTTACAATAATTGGTTGGATGTTTTGGGGAATTAGGTGAGTACTAGGATCTCTTGTCAGTTCTCTTGAGCTCATCTGCTATAGATTTGTGATTCTATCACTTTGTTTAGGTTGTGTTTTTGTAGATGGATTTAATTCAGATTGGGGGATTTTATTTGAGTATATTTTGAAGCTTAGATTTGAAATGGCTCACATCTTGTTTGCATTTCAATCCATCTATTAAATTTGCCTAATATAGGTTGTATTTGAAATGACTCCCACGGCATAGGATTGAGAGCTCTGAATTCTCCTAGTTCAGTGTCTGGCATAGGGTCATACGACCAACTTTTACAGCAATATCAGCAGCATCAGACTCAATCCCAATTTCGACTTCAGCAAATTCCTCCCGTTGGTCAAATATATAGGGAACAGGGAATGAAACAAATGCAGGATGCACAGACAGCTCCTGACCTTTATGGTTTTCATGGTTTGTTAAATGTGATGAGGATGAGTGACCCTGATTTGACGTCTCTTGCACTTGGAATTGACCTAACTACACTAGGATTCAACTTGAATTCCACTGAAAATCTCTACGAGACGTTTGCTTCCCCATGGTCAGATGATCCTGCCAAAGGGGACCCGGACTTGGTTGTGCCACAATGTTACTATGCTATACAACCGCCACCTCTAAGTGTGAGTTTTGCCAATATCCTATTTTCTATCTTCTTTGCTTCTATCATTTTCATGTTGCTGAAAATTTTTGGGTTGGCTGCAGCAAGTTCACTTTTCAAATTTGCGCTTAGACACATTGTTCTATATTTTATATAGGCAAGTCTTCTTTCAATCTCCAAAATTAATCTATATCAATAACAGAAATATGACAGTTGTTACCTCTTATGGATCTTATGCAGTGTGTCAAAGGATGAAACCCAACTATATGCTTCTAATGAATTGTATGTTCTGTCCTATGAATTTATGCTAATTTCTTGTTTTCTTTTTTCTTCTTCTGCTTTTTATTTTTGGGTGTTAGCAACTGTCAATTTTTTGTTTACACTTTCTAATTCTTGTGGATTGAATATGCTGCAGCTATCATGGTTGATTCTGATTTTGCTGCACTGTTTCTCAGATATAACAGAAGCTGGTTCTACCATAGGGAGCACCGCTGTTGGTACACGAGGGTTACTAATATGGAGCCTCTTGTGCAGACAAACACATATGAAAGGGGCTCTTATATTTGTTTTGATCCAAGAAAGTGGGAGACAGTTAGCAAGGTTTGAAATTCTCTTCCTGTTACAATCTTCTATTTAGTCAGTTACTGAATCTGAAACAGCATCATGTTTATTAATGTCACTCATACAAGCCTTAGCCCAAGCTAAATTGGGATTTGGCAGTACACCGTTTTTCAACATTGTACCCTCTTTGTTATCTTTCAATCAATTTATCTTCGAAATCCTTTATGTCATATATAAGGTGCCACTAATAATTATCTAGTGTAGTTGTGCACGCACAATTGACTAGATAAACTTTTGCAGGAAAATTTTGTTCTTCATTACGAAATGTTGGAAAAGAGGCCAACTCTATCTCAACATTAGCAAATACATTTGTTTACATACAGTGTAAATATTCAGGTTCCATGTGTTTTTATAGGGCAGGAGTATGATTGTTTTTAGTTCTATATTGTTTTCTGTAGTTCCTTTGTATATTTGTTGCCAAACTGAATATTTCAAGCATGATGGATCAGTTTGTGTGGTTTTTTTGTCATTTTAATTCTCGTACTAATCTTTGGAACACATTGACAAATCAAGGTATTTTGATTAATCTCATTGTTAAGCTTTAGTAACAATTCAACCGTATTCTGGAGCTTGAAACTAAACATGTGGTTCAATTGCACAACTAAGGCATATGTCGATCAAAACCTCAAATGAATTACTGTGTTGTGATGGAGTTTGAAGATCGAGTAATAGATTTCAAAAAGATGTGAATTGACCTCACATAAAATTGAATGACTGTTAACAAGATCGAGTAATAGGTGTAGTTTTTACACATGATAACTAAGATTAATAGTTGCAGGCTAACACCCTCGGGGATGCTCTTCCTCAGTAGGGAGAGGGGTAGGATCAAAATCCTTCGCCCCAATACTTGGACGAAAGAAAAAATTAATATTGTATGAAAAATCCAAATTTATCATAAAATGGTGTTAATGCCGATTTGGTGGTGGGGAAATGAATTTGATGCTCAAATGTCTTGCTAGTTTTTTCAAGTCTCATCGATCATATTCAAACATCATAGTCAAGGGCGTATCTGGTAATTTAGTTATATGTGAGGTTGGTATAACATGAAGACATATATAAAGAAATATGTAGTAGTCTAGTTATATGTAAGATTGGTATGTTTGAGCAAACTGTGATAACAATTTAAATGCGTGGTTGGTATAGCATCAAGGCATGTATATGGAAAAAGGAGATAGAGAATACAGCCAAGGAGCGTTGTCTAGTAATTTAGTTTTGAGAGGGTATATATTATTTAACGGAAGTGGCAGTCAATGGGTGAGCCCTTCATTTGGCGTTACTGTTCTAAGAAAAAGTCGGATTAATTCCTCATGGCAAATCCACTTAATTTCATCACTCAACAATATTGTTTCACAGTTTGGCTTATTACATAATCCGCAACGGGGAATACAAAGGAAATTTGAGCACAGTAAAGTACATACAAACCATAAATTACTTCTTCTGAAGCTGGGATTTGTAAATGGAATAACCAGAGATGGACGCATTTACGGGAGAAAATCTGATATAGAACGAGTAATTTGTAGCAGGCACAAGATATTTTTCACTAACACAAGGAGACCAGCTATCATCTCCACCTATACCCATATGCTTGTGGTCGAGATGCAACCTATATTAGGAGATATCGTGAAGAAAAGACGTCAACTATTTAGACATCCATGTGTGGGAAAAAAATTATATCGTATAGTCAGTGACTTTCGTTGGAACTAGAACCGTTCACTTGGTCTACCATAGTATATTTGATAACTTCAAGAATGGTACAATAAAATGGATGACAAGGAAGAAAAAAATTTGTGATAAATAATAAAAGGGCCAAAAGAATACCTCAATGTTTTCTCCCTTGACTAGCTCCTCATTGTGTGTTGCCCTTTCAAGCTCTGCTGTGCCGTAGTAACTTGCATTCATTTGCATGGGTGGAGACCCTCCATAAATGGAAGCATATAAGCCGTGGCCATCCTTGTTTTGAAACGTTACCCACCTAACATCGGCCTTACCAGAACATTCGCCAGGAGCAATGTATGGCACATGCATGCTACTGACATCTAGTTCGTACACCCCAACATGTGCGGCAGGCTTGCGATCAGGATAACACTCAAAAGGACCCCTCCCATACCATTTGACCAGGTCCATTGATTTGTCCACGTGAAGTTCTATACCCACACGAGGCAATGGAGGCAAACTTGAACTTGGTTTTACTTGACATTCCAGTACGACATCTCCAGAACCAAAAATTGAATAAATTAAATCAGCCTTATATAGAACATTAGCTGTATCTGGTTGAGATAACTCTAAACCACTTGGCATGCCAAGATAAACTACTGCTATTTTCAGCAGATTATCTGTCTTTTTTTTGAACAATGCAGCTTTCAGTAATGAAGACCAAATTGTTCATTTTAGCGCCTATCCACTTTGAAAGATAACTTTCCCCCTCACCCCCCTTGTCATTATCTATAGGAGCCCTCCAAAAGCATGGCAATATACCTTTGCACATCACCAGTACTCCACCAACCTATCATTTAATTCCATACATCAAGTAAATTATGCCAAGATTTTTATACGAACTAAATGAAATGCCTAATCTACAACAATTTTTCCATCAGAAACTTTAATCCTATATTTCATCTCTATCGTGCTATTGTATATACACAGAGAGACAGATGACATATATATTTTCTATTCAGTAAATGGTGAGAGAAATTGAAAGCTACCTTCCAGCTCTCAATAGTTCCATTTACTTCGTTAAATTTGATCTCCCACAGATTCTGATTCTTAATGTAAATGGTGTTGGAAAAAATGATGCGTATTGAATTACAATTAAGTATCGGAAGATCAAACAAAAAAATCACCGTATGTTGGCCGATCGATCGCGACGACTCGAATGAAAAATATGTTGAAAAGTTCTGCATGGCTCGATCAATCCCGGCTGATAAGTGTCGTTTTTACACTTATTTAGATGCGATTTTCTAATGGTTTTCGTGTTGATTCTTGGATTATTTTACGCTTTTTGGTATATATTTCTATATTTCATGAATCAATGTTAAAATGCATAAAAGTAGAGGAAATGAGCCAAAAATGATGAAAAAGGACCGAACCGAGCGAACGCGTCAAAGCCGGGAAAGGAAGAAAATAACAAAAGAAAATAAAAAAATTAAATCAAGCTCGATCGATCGAGACTCAATTCTCGATCGATCAGCTTGGGCAGAAAATTGGCGATCGATCGAGTCGGCCGGAAGAGTTTGCTGAAAAATAAATTCCTTATAGAGTTTGTGTCCAACAAGAAAGTCCATAATTCTTATTCCTCTATATATTAAACACGAAAAATTACACCAATATCAGACTTTTTAACCTAGGAATAGCCTCCACTCCTTCCATACTCCATATCACCTTCATCCACCATCACCTCTTCATCCTAGGAATTGGAACAAGCCAACAAGAGAATCGAGGAGCACGATTGAGAAGGAAGCGGAGGAAGGATCGAGAATCAACGAAGGAGTCGACTTGGGAGTTTTCTTTTACTTTTCTATTATTGTTTTAAATGAATAATTGGATTTCTTGTGTTTTTTATGATTGAGAAATATCAATAACATAGTTTTTCCTATTGATTTTGAGATTGAATTCATATATCTTCTATGTGCATGTTTTATTGTTCTTCATGCTTTTGAAGGATTGATCCCCTTTGAATGATATTTTATTATAATTGAGATCGAGAGATAAAATTATAATACGATATAGTAATTCATCCCGTGTGTTAAAGATTAGATCGAGATATAAAATCACATACGAGTGATAGCTTTGGGTTGTTTAATCTAAAGTTAGTGGTTTTCATAAAGCGCATTCAATATTAAATTGTTAATTAAGTGAACGAGAGTTACTAGTTGCAATTTGATGTTAATTTAATATAGCTCGAGAGAGTATATTGAATAAATTCGGAAAACCCGTCACCTTAGAGATGTATGGAGAAGAGAATTGTAAGAGTTGGGTTAGGTGAATAATTGTCTTGATAATTCTTTTTTGTGGATTTTTCTCGTGGATCGTCGATTGTTTTGGTTGGATTAGAGTAGTTTAATTTAGTTATTAGTTTAATTATTAATTAATTATCGTAGGTTAAATATAGTCAAAAGCGTCTTATTTGGTACTTGTTTGTTAGTCCTTGTGGGTTCGACAATCCGTATTCTTCCTATCTATACTAAAACTTGACATCGTGCACTTGCGGTATAATCGCTACACTGGAAAAATAATTGTTTAAAATAAAAGTGATCACCGGCCAATGACTCGATCGATCGAGCCACACAGAAAATTGAAATATAAAGGGCGTGATCGATCGCACCCTGTGTAGGTTCAGGAGATTGGTGAGTCTCTTCATGTTTCAATGCGTTTTTTCATGATTTGGTGCATCCAAATGGTGTCCTTTGGAAGCACAATTTGATCTAGTATAAATAGAACAATCCTTGGTTGGATTAAAAAGACAATTTCGAGTTTAACAAAAATGAGAGAGATCAAAATCTGAAGCATTTTGTTCATATTCTTCTTTCGTAAAGTTGAGTGCTTTCAAACCTTTGTGGTTTGTGATTTGGAGTGCTTCTATCACAAATCATAGTCGTTGTATCTTGGGAGACAAATTGTCAAAGCAAACCGTTAGCACCAAGGCGGGATAATATTGTCTTAAGGATGGATATTACATACATGCATTAATTTAATTCATGTGGGGGATTGTTGGAAATTTGAATTGAATTAAATGGTGTGTCCATTCATGTTGGGGTGCATTTTTCATGATTTGATGCTTCCCAATTAAATGGCTTGTCCATTCATGTTGGGGTGCAATTTTTCATGATTGGATGTTTTCAAATGGCGTCTCTTGATGACACCACTTGGTATACTATATAAGAAATAACCCTTGAATGAATTAGACATGGAATTTTGCAAAGTCACATCATATTTGAATATCAAAATTTGAGTAATTTTGTGAGTCTTCATCATTGTTATGGTTGAACGTTTTTAGACTTTTGTGGTTTAAAGGATTTGTGATTTAGAGTGCTCATATCACAAATCATAGTCGTTGTATCTTGGGTGACAAATTGCCAAAGTAAACCGTTAGCATTGTAGCGGGGCAATATTGTCTTAAGGACAGAGATTATAAATCTCGCCTCGACAATTCTAATACAAAGTCATTTGTTATTTTTTGCTTGCTACGTTCCTAAGATACATACTCATAAATTTTGTACTACACTTTTTACGTTATTTTGTTCTTGAGATTGTGTTGAAACTGTGACTGTGTATAGTTGATTTACTCTCTGCTTTTATTACTTATGAGAACTATGCTTATCATGGGAGTCTTTTAATTCTTTGTTTATTCAGTTTGCTGCTGCTATAGAAGTCGATTCGCGGTTTCCAGAAAGAGTTAAACCATGAATGTGAACTTTAATTTTGTGCTGGTCTTGATGGAGCTGTGTTTTCAGATTGTCCATTTTTCTGTACGACAAACATTTTCGGTCTCTTTTTCCTTACTATAATGGAGTACTTTAGTCGTAGTGATTTTTAGCTGTGATACATTTTGCTTTCTCTTATTATACAGCTGTCAGTTTAGTTTATTATACTAGAAGATCTGCAGTTCCGAGGATAATTAACAATAATTGGATGGATGCTTTTTGGGAATTAGGTGCGTGCCAGGATCTCTAATTGTCACTTGTCAATTACGTGTTAAATCATAAATGTATTAACTTTTCTTGAGCTCATCTGCTATAGATTGATAAATCTAGTACAAGGACTATTTCAAATCCCTCCACTTCAATTCAGTTTCTTAGTCCAAGGGTGGTATACACATTGTAGTTTTGAGTTTTTTGGTTTCCACATCAAGTGGTCGTGATTATTTCTTAAACTAGTTTTGGTGCACCGCGCAATGCGCGGTGCCCGGGACCAGTAAAAATGTTCGACACAATCGTCGTGCGAGTAAATATTATATGTTGTATGTATATAATATTTTATATTTTTAATATCCGGGAGCTAAAAACGGGTATTATGCTACTGTTTATAGCAACAACAGTTTAAGTAGGGTTTTATTTAACCCTCAAATGACTTGTAAACACCACAAGTATCCTAATTTCTTAGCAATAATGGGCTAAAAAAACATAGTTCATCATCAAGTTACCAGACAAATGCAAAACCTTCAATGTTTTGATAATCTGCACCCTCAGTCCTCACAAAACACGTAAGGCTAACCAAAGAGTGGAACGGAGGAAGGAAAATAAAACATTGTTCCTACATGAAATTAAAAGGAATTAGTGTTTTTTTGCGAATAGAATTGAGATTTTTGAAAATATATTAGAAAAATCACCTGCCGTATGTCGAATCAGGTTATTTTTGTGAAGCCAGGCGGCGCATATTGATCGTAAAACTGAAACATATGATTTTGAATATCATCAAATAGTAAACTAAGAATATATATATGTATATTATATAAGTTGCAAATGGAATTTACTAAACGTTATGTTGTTTATTACCGCTTTCATATCGGTATCATTGGCAGGCCGATTTCTTTTCCTGCATACGTAATAAAACATGTTAGCTAATCAACGACAAATATATAAAAGCAACATAGTAATATGCACACCTGAACAGAGTGTTTTCTTGGATACGCTTCCTTGATAAGATGCCTTTCTAGAAAAGGGACGAAAAGAGTGGAGTTAATAAAAAGACGATGGATGTTCACATTGTTCAAATGGGAATTCTTCTCAGGTGGTTGTGAACATACTTCCGTTAGATCCCAGCCTTCAATCCAAGCGAGTCTTTTTGCACTATAAAAACATCAAATGTATAGTCATTTTCGCCGGAACTCGAGCCAACATAGAAGTCAATGAACCCGCTTACATATGTCGTTTTTCTTTCCGTACATATCTCAAGATCCATCGACCAAAGTCATGAGGCTTTATCCTTAGAGTAGTTCTCCACCCCAGGCAAAAAAGTTGCACCCTTGTAGGCTTAAAGTTCATTAAACAATGTCATGTCGTAATCAAGCTAAAAGCAATATTAATAATTTTTTTTACCGCGAGAATAAATATAATGTAAACAGAACATACCCTACGATTCCCGACATCCAACTGCAATTCACCTTGTCGTTCTCCCATAGCGTTCTTTGTAGGTGTGGCATTGTTAGCTAGCACATAGATGGTAATAATTAACTCCTAAAGCTAAAGCAAACACGAGTCGACCATATTAGTAGAAGAGCAGACACATAAACATCTAAATTAAATGTAACATTTGAACATATAGTAGGGATAAATGCAACATTTAAATTCAAAAAAAGTTGCGGTTAGTAGGAGAAGTTGATGTGGCACTTCAGATACAGAAAGTTCATGAGGGACTTCAAAATACAGAATGTAACTTGTCCAAAATAACAAGAGGTGAGCCAGATGGCTAGTTAATTTTTTTGCGCTTGAGTTTCCTTCCTCTGCTTGACACCTTTGCGCCATCTATGGGATCAACAGGACCTGTGTAATAAAATTACAATTAATAGGTTTGGGTTGATGAATGTAAACGAAAGCATACGAATATGATAGATGGCATATGAGTTGTATAGGACAAACCTTTTGAAGCCGTTCCCACTAATCCAATGTTCGAATCAGGATAGCAGTCATCTACAGAGGTGTCATTATGCATAAGAGTTTGGTGTGAAGATCCTCGTGAGATGGGGCTTTTTGGAGGTTTATCTATACATGTAATTGTATTTGCTTACAATGGCAATGTTATATATATCTATATATATATATATATATATAGATAAAAGTTTTAAATCCTGAGAGAGAATACTCGGATTATATTTAATGAGATGCTGGCCTAGCGGTAAATTCACGTAAACTAAGCATGCTACAACTTTTTCCCCAGCTAACGTTCAAGGACAATACATCAATGGTGCACCTGTTTGCAAGGGAGTTGCCTCATTCACAATTTTGGCCTCGTTATGTGAACGTTGGCGAGCAGTTTTTTTTTGGGCCTGGTTGTTTTTCTTCCCAGAACGGACGAAATCTACAAAGGGGCACAGATAAATTGAAAATGATATTGTTTGGACAAGGTGTGATTTGCAGCTTTCAATGAACAAGGAGAAGTCACCTGAAATGGTAATGGCATCGTCGTCGGAAATTCTATCGTGCAAAACGATAGGGCTAAAATCAGTTCCTGCCATTGGTTTGGGAATATCTAAGGCAGTTGTAATTAGTTAACATTTCAATTGAATATAACTTTTAGCGTTGTGGTATGTCACAAAAGGATGTCGATAGATAGATAATAATAATAATCGTTAATTATTTACCTTGTTCGCCGACAACATCGTCCTCATATATTTTTGCCTTCCCTTTTTTGGTCAAAGGTCTTTCATAAGCTGTATAATCTATTATGATGTGTAATTCAAAATTTGTTTTATTCATAAGATACAACGGTGCAATAGCTTGCGTTGAAGGTGGAGAAAAGTAAAATGTAACCTTTTTTAGAGGAGTTTGGCGAGCCAGGTGAGTCAAATGAGAAAACTTTGTCTGATGAAGGGTCCGTGGTTCCGAAGTGCAATTTTTTCCTAGCTGATGATAGCATAACTTACAAGCGTTATGTGATGTGATTGGAATCGCATGATATGTAATTATCATATGGCTCTAATATCTTGTGGCATTCAATATTACCTTTCATCTTTTTGTCGGTTGTCGATGTAACCTCTCTTCTCACAAATTCCATAGCTAGCAATGTATACGAAGTTCTCTCGTTGCCGTGTTTACTGTTAAAAATGCTTGAACGTATCTTCATCAGCATAGCGCAATCCTTTAGCCTAGAGTTAACGGAATCAATCGGACTCTTTTCATCCTACAAGAACGAATAACCGTAGTTCATAACCTAATTGAACGTAAATCTATAATGTTAAGTTTGATTTTTAAACCTCAATGGTTAGATCATAAAACTCATGTGCCGGTATCCCAATAATCAACTCGCCATCTTTCCCAAAAACGGTTAGTTCCAGTGAGCCAGTTTGATCTGAAATAGTGAGGCGGAATCTGTACCTGAAAGATAACCGACTATTAATGGTGGTACGAAAATGGTTATCTTGAACAACTAATTACAAGTCAGGGTGTGTTGGTTACCGTGGTTTGGCGACCCTATTTGCTTGACATGTATTGCAGTTGAATTTAGCGTTGTAGTCCACATTGATCCCGAATCTACATTCTTCGCAGCACATGTAAATGAAGCTTTGTGCTTCGTCGTCAAGATATCCATTGACCCTGACATTAAATCTCCCGATCTATGAAAACCACATGCAATTCATAGTAATTAGTCATCGAACAAATCGAATGGTCGAAAGTAGAGTTAACTTCACCAAGAGTTGATAGTACTTGATTTGATTGGAGGATTTCGGAAATAGTAGTTGTGGACGGCGTAACTCCTGCCATATTGCCAATTTTTTCCTCGAAGAAATCACCCTTCTCAATAGCATCATCGATGAACAACTTTTGATCCTCGCGCCTGCGAAAAAGATGGAATGAAAAGATTGTAAAATCGTGTTATCCAGCAGTTCATGTAGATATTAAATATGTGAAAAAAACTTACCATGCTCGCATCTCTTTAAAGTTATCATTGTCCATCTCGGTTAATACGATCGAAGTTGATGTTGAGCTAAGAGAGCAACCTAGACAAAAAAAATTAATAAGAAAAATGAGGGTATTTACAAACCTTACATGTCGAAATAGATGCAAGAGATGTACCATAATATCCTGTCGCGAAAAAATTCAGTAGAGCAAGAACAGGACGTCTATGACATGCATCAAGGATATCGTATGTTGCTTCAGACATAACGCTACCCCAGAACGTGACGACGAAGGGGGTCAGCCTGTCAGACAAGTTGTTAAAAAGAATGAGTAACAATCATTGGTTGAGTCTATAGAGAGGGAAAACTGGTATACTGTTTGTCGATGGCTGCGTATTCATGGAGGATTTCCTGTTGCCCCCGAACAAATACCATTCTCGTATGTGTTTTTGCAATGAAGACGCAGATAGTACCTGTAGCATAATGTCAATGACAAAGCTATGTTAAATTCCGAGGGGCAAGCATGTAATGGGGAAACCGACAACAAAACACGACTCACATATGGGTTTTTTTGAGTCCAAGTATCCAACAAATTTGTCGTATTCCAAAAAAAAACTGGCGAAAAGGAGTGGGGTGAGTGTTGTCATCATAGACAGGTATAATAGATGTGCTTGAATTGATAGTCAGTTGGTACAGACTACTTATAAGTTCATTTTTGTACATGCCCTTTACTTTTGAAACCTGTGCGTCCATGATCTTATATGTCTTTGTTTCTTCCAATTTGTCTTGGTATAGGTCGATGTCAACGTTGTAAATCATTGCTTCGATGGTATCTCCCTGACACCAAAATGGAACACAAGAATTAAACCAGAAATTGTTGATGCGTATATAAGTTTGAAAGATTTAAGGAACTAACCATTTCATCTGCAAGGATAATTTTTTGGTATTTAAGAGGAGAAGAATTTGCAGTTTTTATCCCCAATTTGCTGATGATGCGGACTCGTGTCGACCACCTTTTGGTGTCGCTAGTGATAGCACGTAATGGCATAATGTTGTCTTCAGTATCCGCATGTACGTCTGTGAAAAGTTAAAAACAGTATATATAAGAACAGGGAAGGAATAAGTACAGCATATGATAAATAAATGTGTGTGCATATTGTTTGCGATAATAGAAGCTCAAGATAAGCGAGCCACATATAGTTACACTGGAAAGGTAAAGGTAGAACCATGTGGGCCAAAGACTAACCAATATCTAAGAACCAGCGTGAGAAGATCACATACCTAAGCACCATCGAGAGGAAATCATATTTAAGCATGGACGATGAGCTCTCTGTGCGTCATAGTTGTGTTTCATGTGGTGGCATCTAGTATTTCTCTATAAACAACATTCTTTGTCTGGCAATAAGCAGAAAATATTGGTGTAGGTGGTCTTATCAAGACTTTCACAGACTTAGCGCTCCTGACTCTTGAGAGAGCAACATACAATTGACCGTGCGAGAACACAGGCTGTGGTAAATATATGCCCACCCTATCTAGGATTTGGCCTTGGGCTTTATTAATGCTCATTGCGAAGCAGAGGCGAATGGGAAACTGATGTCTTTTGAAAGGGATAGGACATTTTATATTGTCTGAAGGTTCCAAAGGTATTCTTGGGATGAAAACGTATTTCCCAGTGTGTTCGACGCATGCGATGACAGCACCAATTATTTTTCTTCCCAAATCATGACAAATGAGGCAAGTGCCATTGCATAGCCCTTCAGTGGGGTTAATATTCCTAAGGAGCATGATTGGGCAATTTTTTTTTAGGCGAAGTACATGTGGAGGTAGACCTGGGGCCGAAACACCATTCAAGAAGTCTTCGTATTGACTTTGTTGATGTGCATTTTTTGTGACATCATTGCTAACGTATTCAACAAGGGGGCCGGGAAATCGATCAATAAGCGTACTGTTGATGCTGTCCATACAATCATTTTTTGGTGTTAAAATTGCCCTATTGATGACCGAGAAAGGGTCGTTGGAGTAGTCATCAAATGTAGGGAAAATTTCATGAATAAGATGATCAAGTGGTTCTTCAACATCCATATAAGGTACGCACATATGATCCGGCAATTTGATGTTGCCAGAAATAGTTGGTTCCAGACCATTTCCAACACGTAACAGGAACTCAACGAAAACCGGATCCTCGATCGCACGCATGTTCTCAGTGAGGTGGAATTTTTTGATGGAAGGCCATAGACGTGAATTCACCAAGCAGGATTCGATTGTGTCTTGCCGAGAAGAACCAAGTATAATTGGGACAGTTTGACGGAAATCACCCCCGAGAACAACTGTCTTTCCCTCGAATAATATGTTTCGCTCGGTTAAATCCTGTAAGAATAAATCAAGCGCCTCAATACACCTGCGGTTTGCCATAGAAGCCTCATCCCAAATTATTAATTTTGCCGAAAGGATGAGCCGTGCATGTACACTTTGTTTTTTGATTGCACAAGACATTGTTTGATCAACAACGATTGGGAGCTTAAACCTTGAATGTGCCGTACGTCCTCCGGGTAGCAACGAAGACGCGACACCTGATGAGGCAACGACCAAAGCGATGCAATGAGTAGACCGAACAACCGCAAGTAATGCTTTGTAAAGAAAAGTTTTTCCAGTGCCCCCGGGGCCATCGATAAAGAATCCGCCGCCTGATGAAGTTTCAATAGATGATATAATCCAATCAAATGCTTCCCTTTGTTTAGAATTTAGTAAACCCACGGAGTTTAAGTCTTGTTCAGATACGCTGATATTAAGCTCAGCCTCATAATCCTTGCTATGCATCTCATCCTCACTGACCCAAGATGCGGATGGCATAAGGCTGAAGTCGGCGATCGTCTTACCCATTGACTGAAGAAACACATCTATAGAACGAAGGGATCGGTCGAATAAGACATGCTGAGGCTGAGAAGATTCTCGTAGGAAATCCTCAGAAAGATGAACCTTGAACGTGTCCCATAGAGAGATGGGATCAGAGGGCATGCTGAAAACGAGAAGTGTGGCGAACAAGCGGCGAAGAGTGTACGGAACTTGATAAGCCGAAGCCTCTTCCAAGGCAGAGCGAACATCATTATCCGCATCCAACAGTCCATGTTGCAAAGCAGTCTCTCGAAACGTATCATATAGTTGATCATTATGTGTCCTTAGATACTCAAACGATGTAGGTGCGGGCAAACTATTCAACAACAACCTTAAATAATATCGTTCAGACTCAAGTGGGTTAACGGTTACGAGCCTTCCAATCGCAGTCCCTCGTTTGCGCCGGGTCCATTGTTTGTGTTTCGTGTTCCAGACAAAGAATCTAGGAAAATTACGATATAGTAGATTCAATGACCGGACGTCTGCATATTCAGCATTCATCGAAAAAAATTCCGTCAATTGAGTGCGTGAATTTTTCGGGTTCGATAATATGTCAGCCAAAGGACGAGAAGAATGAAATAATATGTATTGAGAGTTCGGAAGATGTACATGTAGTTGCATAACTGGAGGATTCATTTCGTAAAGTGCAAAGCCATAAATTCGCCACATTGATTCAGGAGCGCAGAGCCATCGGGCTGATTGGAAGCCTCGTATCTCATCAATGTGTTCAGCAGTGGGAGCATCAATAACATTGTATGCAACTTTGTCGTTTCCTTTGCAAACATATTTATAAAGGTATTTCACAACCTTGACATCGGCACATATCTCAACTTTAATGTGTGAATCAAATCGTGCCAATAAATAGTGATTGTACGGAATAACCCACCGATTATCAAGTGTTTTTTTCCTTGCAATAACTCTTCTACCATCGTCTCGGCGCCTATAAGTTGGGTAAGAATTATTTCGATGTGTGGTGACGTTGACAAAGTCCTTTGGATAATGGTTTTTACAGGCCCCCATTTTCATGCATACATTAGTCGGGTTTAATTCTCCACAAGGTCCGTGCATCATATGTTTCGACACGCAAGCATGTAAATGAGGATCCGAATCGGGGTCGGGTATCTCGGCGGACACGAAAACATCATATGCCTCTATGGAAGTAACTTTATATTTTTTTTGTAGTATAACGAGCCAGTGGACATGTGGAAGCCCGCGTTTTTGGAACTCAATTACATATAGATAAGCAGCGACTTTTCCAAAAATCTCTTTGTCTAGAATCTCGGATTTTAATTCCTCATTCTTAGCCCTAAATACCCTTGCAAGAAGGTCCGCCCGATTATGTGCTTGTTCACCTAGTAAAAGCTCTTCCCTGATCTCTAGCCAATTTGGATTACATGTCATCGTCACAAAAAAATCTGGCCGACCAAACGTTGTAACCAAAGCGAGAGCATTCATATAGCGGCGGCGAAGATCCCGAGGCCCACCCAAGAACGAGGCTGGCAAAACAGTGCGCTGCCCAATTGATTTGCCGTACGTAACACCGTCGCACACCATGCTATCTGCAATTCCGTTAAAAGATTCCATGCGGATCTCGCTTTGGATCTGTGCATTCCGCAAGTAATCCAGGCGTTGGGTTTCGATCTTCACATACATATCTATTTGATATTGTTGTACGAGACGACCGGTACGAAGAATATTAGAAACATCATCATGACGTAATTGGAATCTGTAGCAGTAGAACTCTCGAGCAGCCACATGTTTCTTGTTATCTCGGTGTTTCTCAAGATCTGTTTGAAGGACAAAAAAATATTGGAAAACAGAAAGCAAGATTTAACATAGGCGCACATGAATGAAACAAATATATTGTAGAGTAGAAGTGGGAAAATACTCTCTTGTTCGGCGCACAACAAGGCCTCGCCAGTTTGATGGTCATCAGGCAAGAGCATGGAGTCATTTGAAGTAACATTGAAATCCATATCGTCAGTAGATTGATCATGAGAATTATGTTTTAAAATTCCTGTATGCCAACCTGCCTCGCCGTAGGGAAATAATAATGGATATTGTAATGGGTCGTAACAACCGTAGTAATAATGAACAAATTGTGTGTTGTCGATTTTCGTGTACACCCGTACGTCGCGCGGTCGGTCCGAAGGTGGGCCAGTCAGCTCATCCCAAATGGCAGCAACATGATCAATGACCGGCAAGTTATAAACCCTTTGGTCTAAAATAGGATCAGCACGCAGAACAATCTTGTACGAATCCAAGTTAGGCAATTCACATAAACTCCGAAAGAAGTTTGCGTATGGATTGAGGGTCATCATATCCATCAAAAAAGAGACAACTGTGGCATCTAGGTCCCAAGACTGAGCAAGCCGATTGGGCAGCTCATTCTCCGTGCCGTAGAAATATAATTGGACCTGCCGACCGAACCCTTCTTTCGGAATGAGATCACGAATAAAGTGATAAATCCCACCCTGGACCTTAAACGTGTATATGCCTTTGGAGGCTTTGCAAAGTTCATGGTCGTAATAGATCCCAAGAGACGTAAATGCGAACGTATTGTTATATGTACGGCAACGTTGGCGGAAATGATCAGTTGCATGGGAACTATAGCCAGCATAGAGCTGCCACAAACTTGGCGGCATTCTAGTACGTTCTAAATCAATCTTTCCGCTTGAGCAACAAAAGCCAGGGGTCTCTCTAAACAGCCGTCGTGCACCACAATAATCACAATTTGCAGCCGAAGGTAAGATCCATACTTCCTTGGGTATACGCATGATACGTTCAATGTATTTGAGGGGTGTTTTCTTGGTGCGTCGTATCGGAATGGTTGTATAATCTAGCAGCACGATGGGGGAAAAAACACATGAGCTGAAAACTGGACGAGGTATTTATCGGAACATATTATAAATTGATCAAACAAACTGAACAACATTTTCCCTCTAAACCTCATCTAGGGCTAGAATTATTCAGCAGGTCAGCTTTTGTAAAAGAGAATTGAGGGTGGAAGCTTATCAAAGGTGAATCATACTATTTGCTAACTATGAATTAATGAAAATGGTAAAGCAGGTTAAATCTCTGTAAGGACAAGGGGAGAAGTAGATCTAGCGGCCCAGGGGTGTTACGAGATAAGAGGTAGATATCATCATGCATTCATGCCTTGTTACATAGTGCATATGAACTTATAACTTAAATAATTAATGCTTTTGAAAATGGTTTGATTCGTCCTTGCCCGATAAGAAAATGATTCTTTTCTTGCAAGTTTGAACCGCTGAAATTGCATGTAGGTGGGGGCAAAAGTAAACATCAAGAAATCCCAAAACTCGAAGGTTTGTTTTTTTGCCAACAATATCCTCAAGCGAAAAATCCCATATAACAAAAATATAATATAAAATCACATTAGACTTTCGTGATATAAAAGTAAATTCGATCTAAACACCAGCATCACCAAAGTCTATCTTAGGGGCTTGTATAGAAATATGAGTTTTGGACTTCCATTTTTCTCTGCTAAAAAAAAAAACGAACAATATTTCATAGCCTCTAATGTAGCATATTTCACAGCGACTGCCATGAAGAAACAATGTAAATGATAAGCACCTAAAGTGTGGGCCACCACAAACCATGCAAGTCAAAGCTAAATGCAAGACCGACCTGTTTCTATGGCACGACGAGGGCGATTGTTGGGTGTTAGGACCGCACTAGAATCCAAATCGTCGGTGCCGGTACGGCCTGAAAAGGAAAAACATAGAATGTAATCAAAGTTAAATGCAAGACCAGCTTGTTTCTATGGAACGACGAGGACAATTGTTGCGTGTTAGGATCGCACCAGAATGCAAATCATCGGTGCCGGTTCGGCCTGGAAAGGAAAAACATAGAACATGGTAGTTAGATATACCAAAAAACAAACGGGACAACAACTCTTCATCCACGCGAGAGTAGCAACCTTTACGTTTTGCACGTCGGTCTCGCATGGAGCTCGCCAAGTTGTCGGACATTATGGCAAACTGCTCAGATGTGTCGCTGTAAAGGTGGTGCAAGACATACGAGAAAGGGAACAGATTGTGAGATATGATAACGAAATGGCACAAGAAAAGCACAAAAAAAGTTTAAATCAAAAAAACTGGGCATAATGACTTACTGGGCAGGGAAGATATAGCCTCTCCCAAAGACCTTAAAAAAATATAAGTCTCCATACAAATAAAATTAAGATGTGCTAAACATCGTTTTTTTTTTTAAAAAAATAAGGGCTAAAACTCCCCTAAATGGGAGACATCCTAACTCTAAAAAACATGGTGTTTTGTTATTTCACATGAATGTAATTTACCATTATATATACTTTAAACAAGCTGAACTTTAAAAGTTTTTTTGACATGTGCAATCATATAATAGGAAGAGGGCCAGAAAATTCATTTCACATAACAGAAAAGTACAAAAAAAATTGGTTAAGCCATGGGCCAGCGAACCTATCTGAACCGAGCAAGCTGCGCATGGAGCTGTAATGCAACCCCAAGAGATAGAGAGTCATGCGGAACAAGTAAACCAATTTTACATGCAGCAAATGACCAAAAATATTCATTCCATATAACAGAAACCACAAAAAAAATTGGGTTGAGGCATGGCCCAGCAAACCCAGCTGTAATGCGACCCCAAGAGATAGAGATTCATGTGGAACAAGTAAACCAATTGAACATGCAGCACATAACGCATGCAGTGCAAATGCAGCAGCTATGTAGACAATCACTTTCAGATTTAACAGGGGAATGAGCAAATGCAAACATCCCTACGCTGGACAAACTCGAGGGAAAGCATAAGAACAAGGTTTAAAAAAATGAGCAGACAGCATGGACCAAAAGCACAATCAAACACATCCCCAGCGAACCCATCTGCACCGAGCAACCTGTGCATGGAGCTGTAATGCGACCCCAAGCGATAGAGATTTATGCGGAACAAGTAAACCAATTGTACATGCCGCACATAACGTATATTGAGCAGAAAGGGGTTTAAAAAATGGAGCTAAAGCAGAACCAAACACATGTTGAGCACACCTAAAATGTCATCTAACGCACGCAAGACATACAACAAAACGAGATCACATCACAGTAGCACATCAAAGGATCTGGCTCCCCCTCCCTTTGAAGACCAGACCCAAAAAACACGAACATTCAACTGCAAGAGTTTTTTTTTTTTGCTCCAAAGATGAGCCGCATCGAGGTGAGGCAGCGGGGAAAAAAACAGAGCATCAACATATGTTAAAACACAAGATCCAAAAATCGAACAAACCTAGATCAGTTGATGGGGGAAAGGAAGAATCGCGTCTCAGCTAACTGGCAACGCAAACACACAAGTAAAACAATGGGTGACATATATAAAGTATGAAAAGCAAACCGCCAAGGACCAAAACCGACGGCACCATGTCTGACCAACAGAGGCGAATGATACCAACACAGGCGAATGATTTAATCGATTTGACCCCTAAAAACGCCGAAGAACAGAGCGTTGGCAAAGTGAAGAGAAGGACCCGTTGGTTAAGAAGGTGAAGGGAAAGCGCAGAGAAGCGTCCACCGGTCAATGAGCGATCAGGCGGAGCCGCCTGACAAGACTCAGACGCACGCAGCCCTCTCCCATCCCCGATAAATGTCGGCCAAGACAACCCTGAAAAATACACCCTAAAAGGCCCAATGCAGGCCCATGTAAATTCGAGGCAAGCCCACAACGAACGGCCATTAACAAATCGAGGTAAGCCCACACGAATTTTAACAAAGCCCACGCAACGTTGAGGGCAGCCCAAATAAAATGCCCAATACTGTTTCACTATTCATCGCTACAGTACCCACTATTCCCTTATATAATAGGTAAAATTCTGGTAGTTGAATTTCACTTCATTCTTAAATGAGAATTTAATGCACAGATATATTGAGCAAAACGATGGAATCACTTTACCACACACACGTCAAATTGTTGGCTTTCGATACCCTTGCTCGCTCGCCCTGCCCCACAGGCCCGACCTCTTTCTGCCGAAAAGGTATGCCTGTTTTAAATGTTCAGTCCCGGAATCGTGGTGAACCAAGAACAAAAACCAGGAAAGTTCCTAAAATTCACCATCGATGATGGCTCTGGTTGCCTCCCTTGTGTACTCTGGCTTAATCAACTAAACTTTCCTTACTTTTCAAAGCATGATCCGTCAGGTGTTCGATTTATGCCGATGTGGCAGCGGAATTTGCCTCGCAGATTCAGTTG
The DNA here is from genome assembly GCA_907163345.1 of Haberlea rhodopensis. NCBI lineage: Eukaryota > Viridiplantae > Streptophyta > Magnoliopsida > Lamiales > Gesneriaceae > Haberlea > Haberlea rhodopensis. Next base: position 10,582,353 of record CAJQUN010000013.1, read on the forward strand.
GGTGCTATTGCCAGGGTCCACGGGAAAGTGAAGGGGCACAGAGGGACACTCCAAATAACGGTTTCTGATATTGTTTTGGAAGTAGACCCGAATGCACAAGTACTGCATTGGTTGGATTGCGTGAGGTTGGCTAGGAATTGTTATGATAAGTTCCCAAAGAATCGGGGTGGAGAGCAGAGTTGGCGTGCAACTGTGCACAGAGAAGGTGAGAAGGGTAGGCTATTATGCTGAAGACGTGTTGAAAACTCCACATGAATTTTGGAACTTTGGATTAGGCTCACCCAACCCACGGCTCAAATGGATTAGGCTCATTTGGACATTGGCTCAACCCGCCTATTTGACGGGTCCAACCCGACGTACCCAACCCATTTTAACAATCTGTCCAAGAGATGGAATCATTCACCAAATGATATAACTCCATGAAAACTTATATATAAAACCCCAACACATCTACATTTTCAAACTGTTTCATCCAAATAACCTCTCTTCTTTCTTTTTATTTCATTTTTTGTGCATTCTTTTTTTTATTCTTGTCACAGTTCTCTAAGAAATAAACTTTTAATTACTAAATTGAAATATGAAAATTCTAAATTTGGACTAGAAATGCATTAACTCGAATTAAAAATGGCCGCACTAAATTATAAAGAAGTAGTTCACTCTTTGCAGTTAATACGACATGCCCCCATTGGAAAAAAGTTATAGTAGTAATAACTGTGAATTATTAACAAAGCCACCACAAATTTAGCCAAGAATTTTTCTGGCAAGTTTCCAAACGTTTATTTTCAAGATAATGAGATGCTGAGGACAATATCCCCATAATGCATCCAAAGTCTAAATTTAATTTTGACCATATTCAAATTAATTATAGATAATTGATTTAAGCATTATGATATTACTTTTATACTAGCAAGAATCGCCACCTATTTTCATTTCTCATTATGCATTGACAACATAATTTAACGCCATTCTCACCCAATTTCTCCCTACCTTCCCACAAATAGAAAAAAATAAAGAAGTATTTCAAAAAGTGGTGTAGGGCCGATCTACCTCTACCTCCTCCCCTGAACTTTCAAATTCCTATACATTATACATTTATGGAAATATAATTTCCCCACTTAAATTTATCAAAAGTTAGAACTTAGAACTTTGATTTTTCCTCAGAGGTCCCTGTCATTTCCAAACAAGATCATCTGATAGAAAAAAATAGAGAAGGACCACTTTCTCTTCATCTCCAAAAGAAAATACATAGAGTAAAATTAGATTTCATCATGGATCTTGTATATTATAAAAATAAAAATAAAAATAAAAGCCTGATTTCTACCATCTAACTCGTTTTCTGACAGAACACTAACTGCAATCAATGAGATATCCGGATAGGGGTTGAAACAGTTACGGTAGTAGTAATATTTATTCAACACAGGCATTAACAAAAGCAACTTTGCAGAGACAGCACATAACTTTTTTTATTTTTTTAATACAACTGAAAGGATGGATGAATGTGTTATCTTGGACTCAAACCCTGGAGACGATTATGCCACTTGAACAAGAGGTGGTGGCAATAGTCAACCAAAGCCCAGCATATATAAATGTATATGCATGTGCATATGCATAATTATATTGCTTTCTTTGCTCGGCAGCATATATACATTGCCCTGTACATCTTTCTCATTCTCGCCAATTGATTTATTACACTTCCCAAAAACAGAAAAAAAAAAGAAAACATGGATCTTGTTCACATTTTTTTCTACTCTCTCCCTCTTCTACCTCTCTTCTACGTGCTATACAAAAATCTTGAGAAAAAAATGCATCAAAACTGCTACATTTTAGACTACGAATGCTACATGCCCACAGATGACAGGAAGCTGAGCACAAAATTTTCCGGCGAAGTGATCATGAGAAACGAACACCTCGGCCTCGATGAGTGCAAGTTCCTTCTAAATGCCATCGTGAATTCCGGCATCGGGGAGGAAACTTATGCCCCGAGGATGGTTTTCGAAGGACGGGAGACATGTCCTACGATCCATGATGGGATTGTGGAAGCGGATGAGTTTTTCCATGACAGTGTCGACAAACTGATGAAGAGAACAAACGTCTCTCCTTCAGATATCGATGTCCTTATAGTGAACATATCCATGTTCTCAACGGTACCATCTTTATCTTCTAGGATTATCAATTATTACAACATGAGAGAAGACATCAAGGTTTATAATTTTTCTGGGATGGGATGCAGCGCGAGCTTGGTGTCCATAAATGTTGTGGAAAACATATTCAAAACCCGAAAAAATGTTCTAGCTCTGGTTTTAACCTCCGAGTCTTTAAGCTCGAATTGGTACAACGGAAACGAAAGGTCCATGATTCTAGCAAATTGCCTGTTTAGAACAGGAGGATGTGCGATGATTTTGACTAACAAAACCTCATTAAAGCACAAGGTCATGTTCAAGCTCAAATCTTTAGTCAGAACCCATCATGGAGGAAGCGATGAATCGTACAATTGCTGCCTGCAAAAAGAAGACGATAAAGGGTTAGTAGGCTTCTATCTGGGAAAGAATCTCCCTTCTGCCGCCACTCGGGCATTCGTAGATAACTTACAAAATATAGCTCCCAAAATCTTGCCCCTGCGGGAGCTTATTCGCTTCACTTTGCTGCAATATGCCAACAAAATGCAACAAAAATGGAGCAAGGCGGGGACGTTCCGAAGGCCGGAGATCAATTTCAAGACGGGGGTCGATCATTTCTGCTTACACACCGGCGGGAAAGCAGTAATCGACGCCATTCGACAGAGTTTGAATTTAAGTGAGTTTGACGTAGAGCCGGCAAGAATGACACTGCATCGGTTTGGAAACACGTCGGCTAGTAGTTTGTGGTATGTTTTAGCTTATATGGACGCGAAGAAGAGGTTGAAGAAAGGTGATAGGGTTTTCATGATAAGTTTTGGTGCAGGGTTTAAATGCAACAGCTGCCTCTGGGAAGTGACGAGAGATTTGGAAGGCAAGAATGTGTGGCAAAATTTTATCGATAATTACCCATCAAAGAATTTGAATAATCCTTTCTTGGAGAAGTTTGGATGGCTTCGAAATATTGCAGATGCTGATACAGCTTCATTCAAGGATTATAAAATACCTGATTGATTAGTATTTAATTATATATTTTGTGTTTATTGAGTTAAAACTTGAGATAGTTAATTAAATGGTATTATTAATGTATGTGTTTTCAAATTGTGTATCATTAAATTTCTGTTATCTGGGTGAAAGCCACAATATATATGCATTTATATGTTTTAGACTGGGTAATGAATGTTGTCATATCTTTCTTGGAAGAATATAAATTGTCATCAAAAGTTGGTTTTGCTTTAACTCTTCGTTTTGTGATTATGTGCTAATGACTTACAATTATAGGATATATATAAACCAGGCGGACTTCTTCATGGGCAAGGTTTGCTCTTGCCCAAATTTTGTATACAATTTATGTAGCCCACATTATAAACACTAGTAGTCGGAGCATACACACTGCATGTACATAATGTCACGTCTCGAGACTGTGGTCAATAACACCGACATTGATTTCCAATAACCACTTGAAATCAATAAGCCTCGTAATACCGTATTCAACCAAAAACATGTCTATTATTCCATAGAAATAAATATTTCTTACAAATATAAATGAAAGCTTCAATAAATCAATGGCAACGGAATCTTGAATAATATCAACTAAATCACCATCTCCAAAACTGATTTTGATCTTCATTTTTTATTTTTGATTCGCTTATATCTGGGGATGGAGAGTAAGGGGTGTGTGTTTTGAAAAACACTCAGCAAGTGGGGGCCAATCGATGTGACAATATAATACATATTCATAATTTTTCCAAAACATACATCTTAATCGAATCATAAACTGAAATGAATGCATCTTAATATAATTGCTCCCATTGAGCCATAATTTATCATAATTGCTCCCATCGAGTCATAACATAACAATCATATCAGCAGTATTTTTCAAATACGTTAAGAACAATAAATCCTCTAATTTTCTCTTGGTACTGATATCAATCTATAGACTTAACCCTCCTAAAGACAAGGTCATAACATCGGATCACCCACGAATAAAGGGTCTAGACTTTCCAGAACAATTGTTAACTACCATATCATGTCAGAAAAATGGTTATAATCCCACCGCATCAAGGCCATAAGGAATTCCTTCCAATCAGATTTCAAAATTTAGAGTGCTTAAAAAATATGTTTCATCAGAACATCATAATTTTAACATAATTCAATTAATCGATTGAAGTTTCAAAACATACATATGATTTTTAGAAAACGAAATGAATATATAGCAAAAGCCCACTTATAGATATAAAAAACGATTCTTGTGTGTTTCAATGAATTTGGGTGGCAAAAATGCAACGAATTTACAGTCCTTTCCTTTGTGAAAAGTTCACACCTTTTAGTGTGTGATAGCGTGTGTTTCGAAAATTATGTAAATTGTTAGAGATTTTCAAGTCGTTTTGGCATAGAAGGCTACTCTGATATCTATAAAGTGTAAATCTCAATAGTCCTAGTATCTTACTACCTCTATGATTCAATCATATCTTTCAGAATCCGTCAATATTATCTCTTATCTTTTAATATTATCTCTACATCATATTTGACTTGATTAAACAACTTAAGTAGTTGGCTTGGTTTAAATAACTCTAATTATAGTTTGACAAAAATTCTAGTTGTTGACTTGGTTGATAAAATTGGGTTCTCACATTCCTCCTTCCTTATTGGAAGTTCCGTCCTAGAAACTTGAGTGAGTTTGAACTTGAAAAAGATAAAGTATTTATCTCGCATCTTTTCTTCTAGTCCCAAGTAGCTTCTCCTTCCGTATGATTGGAAGATTGAACTTTGACATGGAGAATAATAGTAATTCTTCTCAACACATGATTCTTTGAATCTACTATTCGAGTCGAGATTTCTTCGTACTGTAGATTTTTGTCATGTTTCCTTAAACTACTAAGGGTTCTACTTTGAGCACATAATTCGGGTCAGCAATGTTCTTCCTTGGTTGCGATACGTGGTAGACATCATAAATCCTCGATAGGCTGGATGTAGCATTAAAATTACTATTTTCTCTAAAATCTCGAACGATCCTTCATATCTTGGACTCAAATTTCCTATCTTGTCATGTCGAATAACATCCTTCATAAACTATGTCACTGACTTCAAATTTTGTCCGCATTTGTATTAAGTCAGTCCAGCTCTTTTGACGGTCTTGTGTTATCTTTAGTCGCTCTGTAACGATTGCAATATTGTTAACAGAGGCTTGTACTAGTTCAGGTCCGTTGTGATCTTCTCCTCTACTTTGTCCGAGCATAGTGATAATCGATATTTTCGTTACTAAAGAGCTTCATTCATAGTAATCTTGATCCTACTATAATCAGAGCCATTATAGAACTTATCATATCATAATTATTTTTCATATACGTTAGCACAAAATCCTATAATTTCTTCTTTGGTATTGATATCAGTCTTTAGACTTAACCCTCCTATGTATAATGTTATAACATTAACTCACCTACGAATAAAGGTTCTAAACTTCCCAGAACAACGATTAATCGACGTATCAGGTTGGGAAAACGGTTATAACTCCACCGCATCAGGGCCATTTAGATTTTGAAATTTAAAGTGCTTGAAAATAATAATTTTCATCAATAGAATTGTATAGTTTTGACATAATTCACATAATCGATTGAAGTTTAAAAACATAATTATGAGTTTTCAAAAACAAAACGAATTTCATAACAAAAAGCCCACTTATGGAGATCAATCTTGCGTGTTAAAATGAATTTAGGTGGCAAAACACGATGAATTTCCTCTCCTTTCCTTGCTGAAAATTTCATACTTTTTAGTGGGTGCTATTATGTGTTTCGAAATTTAAAATAGTATCATTCATATGAAAGCTAGTGTATAGTTTAAAAATATTTAATAAATAATTCTTTGAAATAAAAAATACAAGAAAATAAAAATAATATGACATAATAGGAGGTGTAACTGTAATATATTGTATACTAGAGGGGGTATATATGTAATATTTTGATAGTTTTATATTACATATAGTATAAGGGGTGTATCTGTAATATTTTGATAATTTTTTATTAAATATACAAGAGGGCAAAACATCAGTTTGCGCATTCTGTTAATTGTTTTTGACGGTGTTACATTGGATTAGAGGTGTCTGTAATTCTCCAAAGTCGATGGGAGGTTTCTGTAAATATACCAAAGTCGAGGGATGTAGATGTAATTATCCCTAAATATTTGGTGAATTTGAAAAAAAAAAGGATCAAAATCCGATATGTATTTGTTGTAATTAAATTGATTAATTCATTTAAGGTACATTTCTGAATAAATCGGTCAAAATTAGTCATATGTCATTCTTAACTTTTTAAATAACATTTTTGTGGATTCTTTATTTTTATGTTTGATTATTTAGGTTAAAGTTTATTTTTATGTTTGACTTTTTTTCTTTCATTTTTTGAAGATTTGGAATGATTTTGACATTTTTTCTTGAATTGTAACAAAATATATAACGCATTCTCCTTCAAAAATGCAATACTTTGTATTTTGTTCCTCAAGTTAATATAATATATTGCATATTATTTTTCTATGTTAATATATTTATTTAAAACAAATTTTAGCTTACCAGATTAAAATTTTCTGGCTACGCCCCTGATATAAACGAATCAAGGTCCAACTCTCTATAAAGATATCGTTCAAACTTGTCCATTTCGAGTTCATAAAATATTTTTATTGGGTAACTGTAAAAAATGTTCCCAAAAATATTTATGTTTGACTATTTTTGATTAAAAACTATTCATGTGATAATCCTAGAAATTTGAAATTAATATTGCGAAGATTTTTATTCTACGAGACTATTTTTTATATCTTACCTTTTCATCATTTCACGTTAGGCTTATAAGCCTGCCCAACTCATCCAACAATATCTTTTACGATTTTATAATATTTTATATACCAATTTGAGTTTATAAAATAACTTTTATCATTTCGCATTATCAACTTATGAGTTTGACTCGTAGATCTGAACTACTTAACTAACGATTTCGCATCCAATATGCTCGTCATGTTCAATAAGCTATTCGACTCATTATGATTTTGTAAAAAAAAAATAGTGTATATCACTTTATTATATTTATTTATAAACTTTCAAATATGACATTTCTAGGAATAAGAGCGTGAGACATGATATATATAGTGTGCTTGCAATTGATACTCAAAGCACTTCTACGTTGTTTATTTTTAAAGTTGTAAAAAATTGCTTTTAAGCAAAATCATTAAATGTTTGCTATTAAAATAAAAAAAACAGCTTAATAAACTTCAATTAATTACAAAATTGACACCAAACAGCTTAAAACAGTCAAAAGCATGTCATGCACTGCGTCGCAGCTTCTGCTTTTATCTGTGTATTTTTAGAGAAGTAATAGCAGAAGCAAGAAAATTAAACACTCAAAATATATTTTTTATCTGAAAAGGTGATAAGCAGTTTGCAAAAGCATTTGCAAACACCCACATAATATAGGAGAGTAACAATTAGTTTGATATTCCCCTCCAAACATTGAACTTGTAGGGACTATCTAAGTTTTTGTTGAGGTTGGCCAAAAGTTAATGATATAAAATATTGTGGGCAAATTTAATAGGGACCAAAATACAATTTGATAAATACATTTGTTAAAGAATTTTTTTGAGGAAGACACGTGCCTTTAGATTGTTAATGCATGCGCCCCTGGGGGATCAAACACTTTATTTGGAAGCATCAACCATGAATTTGAAATATTTCGAATCGAAGGTTGATGTACCCTAGGTCCAGCCCATGGGATAACAATAAAAAATCAAGGAAAAAACATAGTGGTGCAATCTAAGTCATCTAATCCTCATACCCACCTTCGAGCACTAGTGCTCCAGTCTCGAACTGATACATTGAGTGCTTGTACGATGCACTAAGTTTTAATAAGTCGAACACTGACACTCCGTCGTGATCTGACGTATTAAGTTATATATTAAGTACTACTTAGTCGTGAACTTAAATGTTAGATATTCTTAATTTTTCGAACATAATATAAGTCATTTTTAATAAATTTATATTATTACAAAACATGTTGAAAGACAAATGTAATATTTGGTTTCATTATCTTATGGCCAAATATTAATAATTCATTGTCATTCTTAAAAATAAATTTTCAGAGAATAATTATCCCTATTAAAATATCGGAGATCGATCGATAACTGATTTGAATTACATTGTAAATAATATAAAAATGATGCAAGTTTGTCAAATATGTTGTGTATGATGTATGTTTAACTTTATCTCATCTATATATATATATTAACTTTTTTATAGGCGCATTAAGACACACTCAATTTTTTTGAAAATCGACGCTCTCATGTATCCACACTCGCATCTGCATCCAATCCAATCCCCTGTGCACCCACTTTATTTATCTGTTGATGTACGTGACATAGCTTTTTAACATGCATATATATGAAATCCCAGAAAGGAAATCGAGTTTAAGGCTCTAATTTTAAACCCTCTAACATTTTATTTTATTTTATTTTTTATTATAATGGATATTAAATTTTGTTCAGTGGTTCAATAATTTCTACTGGTCATTTTGAATTTATTGCAGATTATTTCAAATATCGAATCCATGAAATGTGTAAATGTATCTGTGAATCATGTGTCAGAAAGGATAAATTTGAGATAATATATAATCATTACAGTTTGTTGTTAAGTTGGTGGCGGAAATGGCTTCAAAATTTATTGCAAGAATTAAAGTCATTTGTTATGATAATATCATAGCAAACATTAATAATAATAGATAATAGATAATTACTCTTACAATAATATTTTCGTCATGTCGGATCGGATCAACCACTTTAATGCATATACCATTTAAAGATCATGCAACGCAGCAATCACTCAAAATCTGAATATGTTTAGTTGAAGCATCAGAAAAACAGGCATCTTCAATAAATGAAATGGTGGGGCAGAAAATCCAGATTTGATTAGATTTGGAAATCATTTGGTTGAACTCTTGCCAATGAGTGTCTGAAGTTTATTTATCCTGTGAAAAAAATATGTATATTTTGGTTTTGTTTTTTAGGATATGAGTTTTACTATATAAATCATGTTTTAAACTATTTTTCCTGATATTACTAAATCTTAAAGCAGTTGGTCTTTTTGTTAACTTAATTGATTTTAAAGTACTCAATTTGAATTTAAATATAGTATATTGTGTTAGAATATGATAATATAAATCATTTTTTTAGAGAAATGACAATAAAATGTAACTCCAAGTCAATGATTATATTGAGAATGTGCAAAAATAATAAATTTTTTGAAAAAAGAACGAAAGTAGGATCATAATATTTGGTTTTATGTTGAAAAAGAGAAATGAATCCAATTAAGGTTTGCAGTCAATGGTGGGTAATTCAATGACAAAAACATGCTTTTTCTTAACCAAGATCCCGAGCTCAAGTCTCATAAACAAACATATATGTGCTAAAAAGTGTTTTCCACATATAGGTCCAACCAGGGGCGGAGCCATGTTAGGTCGAGTGGGGCAAGTGTCCCCTTGCCAAAAAAATAAATAAAATTATTATCATCAAAAAAATACATTTTATCCCTCAAAAATTAAATTTTTCACCCATAAAATATTACGACCTCTTAAATATTATGTTGAAAAGAGAGAGAGAGAAGTAGTCTAGCAAAATCCAAATAAGGTTTTCTGTCGATGTTAGTTGGTTCAGATGATAAAAACTTGATTTGACTTAATCAAAATCCTGTGTTCAAGTCTCATAAACGAAGATGCGTGCTAAATGAGCTTTCCACATACACGTCCAACCCATATCAACTCTCTGGATTTAGAAATATGAAACTAACATAAAAAAAATAAAAAATTTAGTTGTTTCGCAAACTTCATTCAATTCTCTTTTTTTCCTCTCTTTTTAGGAGTAAACTTTATTCACGTTCTAAGTTTCACTTCTGGTGCATGAAACTTACGAAGTGGAGAATCGTAAACGCCACTTTGTACAACGATTTCTATTAACAATTATTTCATATTTTTATAATTTATGAATTTAAATTAATTATGTTTGATAAGTTCATATGTGAGATCGTATAACACCTTCGTAATCTTATCGCACAAAATGAAGGTGGATTTTCTGTGTTTCTAATATCATTTTTAGGTTTTTATTTTTATTTTCTAAGGATAATGAGTTTTTTTTTCTTCTTTGATGACGAGGGAACCCACCGCCATTACTATTAGAGTGCGCAATGAGTAAACCATCGAGCTGACGCAGTAGCCTGCAAACCAAGTCAATCAGGTAAACCGCACTAGGCAAACATCGTGCAACATACTCAGACCGAGAATTTGTTAGCAAGATGAATAGAACTTATGACCTTACTGTTGGAAATTTGAATCAAATTAAATGGTGTGTCCATTCATGTTGGGGTGCATTTTTTCATGATTAGATGCTTCCAAATTAAATGGTGTGTCCATTCATGTTGGGGTGTAATTTTTCATGATGGATGCTTCCAAATTGTGTCTCTTGATGACACCACTTGGTATACTATATAAGAAACAACCCTTGAATGAATTAGACATGGAATTTTGGAAATTCACATCATAATTGAAGATCAAAATTTGAGTAATTTTATGAGTCTTCATCATTGTTATGGTTGAGCGTTTTTAGACCTTTGTGGTTTAAAGGATTTGTGATTTGGAGTGCTCCTATCACAAATCATAGTCGTTGTATCTTGGGAGACAAATTACCAAAGTAAACCGTTAGCACCGTAGCGGGGCAATATTGTCTTAAGGACAGAGATTATAAATCTCGCCTCGGCATTCTTATTAAAAAGCCATTTGTTGTGCTTGCTACTTTCCTAAGATACACACCCAATAAATTTTACACAACAATCTTAAGACAATTTTAGCAACAAATGGTTTCGTCGAGTGCAATAACGACTCTCGTTCATCTTGGTGAAAGACTTGAAAAGTTCAATGGGAATGATTTCAAGCGATGGCAACAAAAGATGTTGTTTTATTTGACAACCTTGGGGTTGACAAGGTTCCTCAACGAGGATGCTCCTACTGTTATGGAGAGTGAAACCGACAACCAAAAGAGGGTTGCGGTTGATGCGTGGAATCAAAGTGATTTCATGTGCAAGAATTATATTCTCAATGGACTGGACAACACATTATACAATGTGTATTGTCTAGTGAAGACGGCCAAGGAATTGTGGCAATCCTTGGAGAAAACTATAGATCCGAGGATGCCGGCATGAAGAAATTCATCGTTGGGCGATTCCTAGATTTCAAAATGGTTGATACAAAGCCTGTGATAGCACAAGTGCAAGATTTGCAAGTAATCATGCACGGAATTCATGCGGGGGAATGGTTCTAAGTGACTCATTCCAAGTGTCCGCCATGATTGAAAAGTTGCCTCCGTCATGGAAGGACCTCAAGAATTATCTCAAGCATAAGAGAAAAGAGATGAATCTTGAAGACCTTGTGGTTCGCTTGAGAATCGAAGAGGACAACAAATTTTCCTAAAAGTTTACTCACAATGATGTTTGTGACGGAAAGATTGTGCAAACTAGAGATGTGAGAAATAAATTTGGTGGAAACTTGAGAGATCACTGAAATGAGCTATACACATATACATATAACATTCAAACAAACACACACACACACACGCATATATATATATATATATATATATATATATATATATATATATATATATATGGTTCGTCGTAGCGGGAACGGTGCCCGGAGCAGAGGTCATCGTTCCAGCTCCAATATCATTTCACCGAAAGATCACAACGTGGATTTCTTTAATTAATAAATAATATTTAAAAAGATTATTTTAAGAAAATAACAATTAATTTTTTCTTTCTAAATCTTATGTACGCTTTAATAAAACATAAATTTATCCTCAATATATACTAAAATTTTCACAACCATGTCAAAGTTATTTACCTTAAAATCATAATATTAATAAAAATAAAATCAACAAACTAAATGAAATATTTTCATTTATTAGTTAAATTTTAAACTAATTTGTAAAATCACTAAATCTTATGTATACTTTATTAAAATATTAATTTATCCCCAATGTCGCGGAATATTTATTATCATTTTTACAAAACTTAAATTATTAATTATTAAAATACATATAACAATTTATTTAAATAATTAAACATCAAGTGGATATGCCTAACAACTTTTATATTTCCAAATTATTAATATCATTTTAGATTAATAAACTTCTTTTTTAAGTTTTTAAATCAATGAAACTTCTTTTTAAATAAAACACAAACAAGAAAACTATAACTTTATATGCTAAAAAAAAAAACTATAACTTTAGACCATGCATCTTTCATCCTCACTCTCACTTTTCATTCATCCTCACTCTCTCCTTCATTCACTTAAAAAAAAATTCAAGAATTCAAAATTTTTTACTTCACATCTGTTACACGCCGCACCGTTCCGACGTTCTACTTCCGTGCCACCGATAAATCGGCGATTTCTGATTATATAACGCATTTCTAGAGCAACCTACGTTACAAGTTGGAACTTTGGTACGCCCACTTTTGTTCCGGTTCCGAAATGGCCGTTCCGACCGTTCCATTCCCAATTCTACGAATCATGATACGGAGTGAGGAACCTTTAAGGCTTTACTCACCACCCGATTCACTGACTCATTAATGTCGATGTAGCAGCTGCTGCGACATCTAACGTGCAAGATCTTCAATATAAAACCTTTCAGTTCGCAGGGATAGATGGATAACTATCATTTCTGCTAAAATTATGGTAAATATAATATTATTTTTTTATTTCAAAAGATAAATATAATTTTGTCATTTTCTAATACACTAGAAATCTCCCTTCATTTCATATTCCCAAAATATAACTTGATTTCTAATAAAAAAAATTCTATTAAATGACCGCAATCAAAGCTAAATTTAGGTCATCTTTATTAATTGTACATTTAATTTTAATACATATCATCTAGCTTATAAAGTACTTTATTAACCAAGAAACTGTTTTATGTTTGGATTAAATTTTAAAAAAAAAAAGCTTTTAAATACCTATTGTAAATGAAATCTAAAAGCATTATCATTTAAGTTTTTGTTTTATTTTTAAAAATCATTGAGGTTAGAAGTTGCAAAAGGGTAATGATGATTTGATATATTTTTGAGTTATGGAGTTTTCACACGTTTGAAATATTAGGGCCTTGATTATTTGGAGTTTTCACACGTTTGATTTATGGTTAGGGATGTATGCATTTATTTTATTTCTGTTTATTTCTTACTTGCAAATCTAAATGCTTTATGATATCTTAGATGAAAATAATAATTTACTAGGTTTAGCTCATTCCATATATACAAATATATTTTTTTAATTATCACTATGACAACTACAATATTTGGGGAGGGGGGACTCGATCCCTCGTCAATTTGTGGCGAGTCGGATGACAAACTACCATGCTAGCCCTAAGTTGTCACAAATGTTTTTAAATAACATCATTGATTAAATCGTTTATGCAGTTAGGTCAGAACCGGTGATCTTACAACGGTAACCTCACTATGCTAGCTATATATATCGCATGGTTTGGAGTATAAATGTATCATCTCTCCGATCACTGCCAGTCGATCCATCACAATGGTGCTTCTAATACATAATACGTCACGTGCTAGAAGAGGCAGACTCTCAATTTTAATATGCACCGCATGATTAATTTTTATGTGCACCGAATGAGTCAATGTTACATGCATCGCGTGAGTCAATTTTTATATGCAACGTAAGTTAACTTTACATGCACCGCATAAGTAATTTTTATATTCACAGGATAAGTAATTTTTATATGCACCGCATGATTAATTTTTATATGTACTGCATGAGTCAATTTCTACATGCACCGTATAAGTAATTTACATGCACCGCATAAGTAATTTACATGCACCGATAGACTTAATTTATATGCACCGTTAGACTATATTTTTGGTTAAAGAGTCTATCGGTGCATGTAATTTACATGCACCGATAGACTCAGTGGTGCATGGAATTTACATGCACCGTTACTATGTTTTTGGTTAAGAATCTACATGTACATGTAATTTACAAGCACCGTTAGATTATGTTTTTGGAAAAACTGGTATGAAATGGGTAGCATAAGAGTTACAATGAACAAACAAATGGTTAAATCCATTGAAATATATGTACAAGTAGAGGTGCTTATCGGGCCGGGTCAATCCGGACCCGTCCCGGAACCGAACCGGTTAGCTCGGTTCGAAATCGAAATCGGGCTAGCCGGTTACAAACAGCTCTGGAATCGGTAAAAACCCGGTTTGGGGCCGTTTCGTGCCTTCAAATCGGTAGCTCCACCGGTTCCGATTCTGGAACCGAAACCGGTAAGTTTCAAATAAAAATAAAATAAAAAATAAAAAAATAAAATAAAAGCATTTCAGCAAGGCAACAGCTTAAAAAATAATAAAATCTGAACGTTTGGCAACGGTTACGTTCAGCAGGGCAACGGCTTTATAGTCGTTGCCCTTCTGAACGTAGCCGTTGCCAAACGTTCAGATTTTTTTTAAAAAAAAAAAACTATACATAGATGCGTTGTGTTTGTAAATCCTCACAATTCATTCTTTTCAAAGTCGTATAGTTCAATCTCATATTTTTCTCGCCATTGTGCTATCAGCATTTTACTTATATAATAATGACATCTTCATCTAGTAGCGCTGGTCGTAGCCGGGTCGCAGTTGGGGTCTCGTCCCTGGTCGTCTATCACTTAGTTCATCTTTGGCAATGAATTTGCATGTGCCAATTCCTGAGTTAAATGAAAGTTATGATTTTTTTTCCGACCTCAATGTTGGTGGTTCATCTATGAACGTCGAAATCCGACAACCTGAACAACCTGCCGAACCTCCTGTTGCCCAAGCTGCCCAAGCCCAAGAGAGACAACAAGTGGAGACATCCGGAGCCACTACAGCAGCGAGTAGACAACCGACTCGTGCCAAAAGAAGTAAGATATGAGATTACTTTGAACTCGCTCAAAAAGAATGTACTAATGAATCTGTTGCAATATGTAAACTATGTAAGATACAATATTCATATAAAGCTGGTGGTTCCAGTGGAGGCACCGGAACATTTAAAAAACACTTAGTAAAAAAACATAATTTTGATGAGACAACATTACAACCATTGGGTAGAGAAGCAACACAAGCACGAATTAATGTTCTCACTTGTTAGATATGTGATTAGATGTTCTCCTGGAAGGGCCCGGAACAGGAGCAAAATACTGCGCTCGAGGATACGGAATGACATTGCCGGAGAGGAACACGAAAATCGTCATTTGTAAAACCATGTCATAGCCATCTGACGATTCACCAAGAGTATACTAACATGAGAAGAAAAGGAACGAAGATCTGGTAGAGCAAAATATCATATCCATGGCCGATAAATGGAGAAACTAGTGCTGAACAAGGAACGAGGGCAGCGGGATTAGGGTTTTGATAAAAGGGGTAATTTTGTCATAATTAATGGACTAATTTGATTAAAATTTCAAAAAATAGACTTAGTTGAAATAACTTTCTTATAACATGTATTTATTTGTTAAAAAAAAATTTGGGTGATTTAGTTGGAAGAACTTTTGGGAGTCAGTACCTTCTTGTAATTTACTCTATATTTAAATCCTAAACAAATGTTTCTGGCCCATATCCCATAAAAAATTTTCCCACATCAAATCTTCAACCCTCAAGCATACCAACACTGGTTTATTGGTTGTTACTCTATGAATACTGCTCTTAAAGAGATAGAAATTATTGGACGAAAATATTCTCATCCATGTTGGGATGTAATAGTATTGAACTATCTCCTTAAGATAGCAACACCAAGCGTTAATTAAATAAAATCAGATCAGCGAATATTGAATTTATATGTCATGCAATTTTCACTTTTATACTCATTTTGTTAATATTTTGAGTTGGCCTTCTCCTTCAATCATCAAACATTGAAAAACTGGAGGAAAGATTATATACAACTATAAATATCGTCCTCGATTTCCTCTGATGTCGTGGAAACATATTGCCCCAGTGTACCCTAGGTTCATTCAAAGTGTTCCTGAAGGCTTGACTTTAGAAGAAGCTACTGAGATGCGCGATCTAGCACCAATATGCAAACTTTAGTATGTCATTTTTGACCAAATTTGCGATGAAGATGTCTCATTCGTCTTTTGCAGCAAAAAATGGTGTGATCTTGTCAAAAATACCCGTGAAGCATTTGAAGCCTGTGAACTTGTGCGAATCAATTGCGTTGAATCCAAGTGACCATCGAAAAATGGGGGCCAAGCTCAAGGTTAGGTGACTTGTTTAAACTAAACGACATCCATAAATGAATATTTTTTCCATGTTTTCATTAAGAGAGGTGATAAGGATCTGTGTTAATTCTTAGAATTTCAACCTCAGAATCTTGTCCCATGTGTGCTAATCTCCTTTGAACGTGAACATATACTCGTATCGAGGCAAAGAATGGAGATCCTCCCTCACGGAACCCATAGGGATCAAACATCATCAAGTGTTTCTAGGGCATTAATGATGGATGCAAACATCGAAAATCTCAACAAAAGCCCCTATCCTGCTTATAGCAAGGAGAAATCGACTGAAATTGGAAATGAGAATGCCTCCGGCTCCGAGGTGTCGATACTAGCTTCTCCACCAGTTTGGGTGACTACTTCGTTTTTCTTATGATATACTCATTATGGATGAATGTTTATCCCATATGAAAATATTCACGTACGTGGATGATCGATGATATTCTCGGGGCACTACAACCCACCCGTGAAGGCAACATCAACTAAACCAATACATAAGATGACATTAAATATAAATAGTCACCATTTAGTTAGAAGACTTGACATGGGCTAGTTCATTGGAGGAGGAGTCGACATCCACTTGGTATTTTATACATATTCACCACCATTATTTGTTTAAAAAGCTGCAACAAATTTCAGTCAAAGCATGAAAACCCTAAAGCCCCATAACTAGTTCATCAGTCTCAGATTGCATTAATAATCACATTAGTCTCCCCCACAAACATCAATTCCTAGCTGCAACTTATATTTGACTACATCTCATAATTCTGGAACTTTGAATGCCCATTATTAATTGTCCAGAGAAATAAATGAAAACTTTCTATCTTTTCCCAAGGGCATATGGGGATTACATAGAAATATAAATACGGCCTACAAAAGTTGCACTTTTTTATGTTGAAATTAGTGGATAATCCAATTTTTTTACTTTATACTAGCTATGGTACATTTAGCACCAAGGGCCGTATAACCGGTAAGGAATGGAAACCCTTAAAACAAAAAAATTAATACCCTAAAAGTACATTTCCTCAATTAAAATTGCATTCCCCAAAATTTCAGATGCCTCTTAAAATTGTATTTCGTCATATTCATCTTGGATTCTAATTTCGCCCATGTCCATAGCCCTAACCATTTGTTTGGTTGTGAAAGTGATGTCTCATGGAAATTATGATTTTAGGGTCACGAATCCATGTGCGTACACATAGATGCATGACTAAGAAATCTTAATTTTATGTATATGTACTCAATAGATCTTGATATAGCCACCACGTTTATTAGTCTCGATTGACCAAGTTCAAAAAGAAGAATCATCTCACCGTTGCCATGTACAATTAATGTGCATTTATGGTTATAGTTTCTTTTTCTTTTTTTTATCTCTTTTTCTTAGCGTGGGCCTTTTTTTGCCAGTTTTTGCTTTAGTTTGTCCTAGTTTTACACAAGAAATTAATCGTTCATGCGATCTATTTTCACCAACAAATATGTTCTTGTATGAACTATATACACTTATGTACCGTTTGGTGTGGTTGATAATATGATCGTTGATTGCTAACTCACACTCATCCTATATATCAAACATCATATGATTAATCGCACTAATAAATTACATATATCTACTCTCTTTTTATCATTCATACTATAATTTCACATTATTCACTCATCATATACCACGTTCAATATTGGTACCTTATTGTATGAACTATACATTTTAGTCAAGATTTGTATATAAAAAACACATAGTGGAGACATCCCATGATGTATAAAAGTTGACAAATATGTTATAAATTTGTTGGTATGTCTGAGAACCACAAATGAAATAACATCAGTCATTAGTGCTACACATTCACATATCTTTTCTAATTAAGGTGGCCAAAGACTTTTTTTGTTATATTTATAATCATTATAGACAAATTGACAATTAGAAACTTGTGTAAGAAACTATTTTAAATAAAATAATAATTATTACGAAAAAACTTGCCAAAGAAAGAATCACATTCAAATGCAGATAAAGCCCAACTAAAATGAGATCTACACCAGCCGATACCTGCTCATACAATTGGTAAGAAGCTCAGTTCTTTTCAAGCAAGATCTTGAAAATCGAGTCTTGTGAATGAAGAAAATGGAAGTTGGGAGAACCTAGCTCTTGTTTGATTCCAATATAACCTCAGAAATCTGGACAAAAAAAAAAGATCTGCAGCAGCAAGAAGAAGCTATGAAACTCAGGATGGATAGCGCCACTGTTAATCATTAATCATCTATCACAAAACGATGGCGATGGCGCTATCCCTCCTGAGCTTTACAGATCCTCCATCCTATATACCAAGTGCAAATTCGAATAGGGTCACAGATCCTCCATCCGAAATCTAATATATATATGATCACGTGATGACAATAAATATATACATATATAGAAAATAATAAGTCTTGGATTTTTTTTACAGAAATGATGGTGGGAGGAGAACGGAGAAGATAGAAGAGTGTATTTATAGGAGAAGGGGATGGGCATTGTAAAATATGAAATGGGATTTTGGGGCTTTGATTGGAATTTGTCTTTCTCCACAGGGTTTCGTCATGTATAGACATTTGTTGGAACTAATTTTATGTTTAACCTTTTCCTTTGGAGCTAGTGATATAAGTCCAAACCCCGATGTACAAAACTCCTATCATGCATGGGTTATGTACGGTGTCCGAGAAGGGGTTGAGCCATTTTAGGCCTAATTTATGCAGTCTTCCCCTACAATGTAAGAGGTTGTTCGACTCGAACACGGAACCTCCAATGTCACATGACATCAACTTTAATCGTTATGGTAAAACTAACTCTTATAGTGTATGCTACACCAATGGTCACAAAATTATTGAATTGTATGAGTTTCATACAGTTTTGCGAGGGACATTCCTTATTTGAGATCCAATATTTGGGTTTTGCCACACTATATAGGGTGAATAACATAGAAAAATTGGGAGCTAGCTTGCTTTATCATTATGTATTGTCAATTTTTTTTATTATCATCTTTTTTTGGCTGCCGACCACACATATCAATAATTATAGTAATTTGCCGCTGCTTTTATCATGTGAGGAAGAATGGCCTAAAATGCCTAATTTTGTTGTATTTAATATATGTTGCGTGTTAGAATCACATGCCTAGCAAATTTTATAATCAACTCTCAATGCCTATGGTCTTTTGAAAAGATTGCTTTTTACAGTTTCACTATATTTTTTCATAAATTTCATGTTTGGATATAATACCATATCTTCAATACATAATTATTGGAGGGCAATAATTATCTCTGTTTAGATATTGAAGCACGATATTTGGACTGTTATATTATTTAAAAGATTAATGTTGCATTGTTAACACCAGCTATATATTTTGGTAAATGGGCAATGATCATACATTTGGTTTCAGAGTCAATTTCACGTGTCCAATTCAAATGAGTTACAAGATAGTGTAATTATTGGGAGAGAGATTATTGGAGCAATAATTATCCTTGCTTTGAGAGTGATTGAAGTGTGACACTTAACTGCTACATGTTTAAAATATTACAACTAACTATAACTATTGGAAAAGCGACAAGAACTTGATCATACACCAATATAGTTAAACACACAAACTACTCATGCGTGCCCATTGCATGTATTATATTTACTAGTAATAATTATGAGACCTGATTTCAGAATAATTGCGAGATCTGGTAACCAACTCTTAGGTACTTAAAAAAATTATTAAATTCTTTATGCCATTTTAAGTGATATTTTCCACACAAAAAAAGTACTGGACATAAAATATTATAATACATGCACATGACTCGTACATAGATACACTAATAGTGAAATATTCAAGAAGTCGAGAGATCAGGAAGAGCATTCACATAATGCTATCTCATACTAATGCCATAATTTTATAGTTCTGTATGGGGTTTATATTCTCAGATAATGACTGAGTTTAATTTTTCATTTACTGTCATTAAAGCCCTTTTGGACTCGTGAGAAGATTTTGGGCTTGGGCTATGATTTGGGCCCCTTGTAAGCTGCACTATAGTTTGGGTGTTTTAAGTCGGTTGAAAGTGGGTGAGCCGGGGATAGGGGTGCTTAACGGGTCGGGTCAATCCGAACCCGACCCAAAACCAAATTGGTTAGTCCAATCGGGAATCGAAACCGGACTAATCGGTTTCGAACCGGTCTGGAACCGGTTTGATACCGGATCGGTTCTACCGTTCCGGATCCGGTATCTTTCCGGTTTCGGACCAAACGGATTCGGTTCCGGCGGTTCTGGATTGAACCGGAACCGGATCTGTTTTTTAAAAAAAAATTCGATAAAATTCCCTTCATTGTTTACTTTTTGAAAAAACAAAAACAAAAACAAAAAATCGGTTCTGGGTTGGAACCGGTTGGACTGGAACCGGATCCAATCCGATTCCTTAAGGGATCGGACCGATTCCGGGATTATCGGATTTAGAACCGATCGATTTCAGACCGATCCGTTAAGCACCCCTAGCCAGGGATAATTTGAAAAATAATTATGGTAAAATATATTTCTTGATACGTGACCTTCAAACATCTATAAAAGGTAAAGGATAAATGTCAAAACATGAAAAATTAGATTTCAAAATAATGGCCAAAGAAATATCATTTGTCTAAATAATCCGGATATGAATGACCTAGATTCTGAAAATACGCACAATGTGCTTATTTGGGATTGAAAATATGTAAGTTCGGACACCAAAGTGTAGCCCAATAATTATCACCATCCTAAATATAAGATTTAATTTGGATTCGAGTCCATTATAAATCACTCGTCCTCTTTTATAATATATATGACTAGTCGATATTTAACGAATACTTTCTTCATCCATAGTTGTAAATTGGAAAATACTTTTGCGCTCAATTACCCTCCAATATCCGTTCGTTCTTGGATTCTCTCTCAGTAATTGGGCACAAGAGAAGTGTTTCTACCTTAAGAATCCATTGCAGGCATGGCTGCACGAAATCATAGCCATCGCCACCTAGCCGATGAGCCTCGGCGTCTCCACCACCACGGTGGAGTCTCTCCGCAGGAGCTCCATCTACTCGAGGAACGCATCGCTGCTCAGAGCCGAGAAATCCAAACTCTCCTGCACGACAACCAACTCCTTGCCGTCACCCACGTGACGCTCAAGCAAGAGTTGATCAACGCCGAGCAGGACGGCCGCCACTTGTCAGCCACAGCGGCGTCCGTTAAGGCCGAAAGGGATGCTCAGGTGCGCGATGTCTACAACCGTTCCTTAAGATTGGAAGAGGAGGCCCGTTCAATTGACGGGATCCCCGCTGAACTCGACAGAGTTCGGGCTGATATTCAGGAGCTACAGAGCGAGCGTAAGGAGTTGTCGGAAACGCTGAGGGATATCGATGAGGATCTTGCGAGGACTCATTCGGAATTGATGGAATTGCCTGCCCTCAGGGCTGAGATTGAAGTATTGTACAAAGAAATTCAAAGAGGAAGGTTTAATGATATTAATGTATTTTTTAATTTTGTACGTCCTTGGCAATCTGCAGGTGTACTTTATTTCGAAGTGCAAGACTTTCATCTACCCCTGAGTCAAAATTCTTGGAAAATAATGATGTGTGTAATTTGAGGATGTGGTCTTTGATTTGATAATCTAGCGGATGATATGGCATTGCATATGGTTTAGGAGCTAAGCTTTAAGATGTTGTGTCTGGATTCTTAGGATTGAACCCTACTATTGAAGTTCATGAGAAAATTTTTTAAAGTCGGGCTAGTATTTATTGTTTCAATTTCAGGGCTTTAATACCTTGATATCTTCTCTATTTGGGACCAATAGTTTTCAACCTTCTCTCTGACAAACTCTTCGCCTCATGGAAAACCCTGATTCCTACCAGTGTAAAAATAGAACCTTGATTCTCACCAAGGCATAAGTATTTAATCCCTTAGTAGACTTTATACCCATGATGTATTACAACAAAAAACTTACAATAGTTCATATTTTAGTGATGTAGTTTTGCAACATCTTTTAGCATAAGATTTGAAGGAATTTGGTTGTCCTTAGGTTTCCCATGTAAAAGTCGTCCACATGTGGGAAACTGTACGTGTACAAGTTTTAAAAAAAATATGTAGCAAAATATGAAGTTTTTGATACTAGCAAGTAATTAGGACTATAAACAGAGAGTAAGAAGATTTTTTTTTTTTTGAAAGAATTCAAGGAGACTAAACTCAACTATGAGCGTTGGGTTGCACTTTAGACACAACTTGGAAAAGGTATTAACAGACCTCCATTTAGTTCATTAATTACAAATTTGTTTTGAAGGATTTCTTATCCTTCAAATATATTATATTTATTAATAATTTCTTTTCTTATAAAAAATCTTAGATACTAGGCATTGTATGAAAGAAAATTTTGGAGCTTGTTGAAAGCAGTATTGGTGGGTAACTGCCTATATTTTAATCCATCTTGAATCTCTACTACTTTTGTTGATTACTTTGTTTTCCCCGTATACAGTCTTGTGCATTTTTTGTCCGAGTAGGTGATTTATTGTTTTACGGTTGGGTCATAGGAGATCCATTTTTTTAAACTTGTGAATTTTGAGTGACAAAGCTTAAATGCAATGTGATTGATATTGCAGACTTTGCTTGATTCTGAGATTGATAAATTCTACTCTTTGGCAGCGTCTTTACCATGCAAGTAATTCATTTTCTGTAGATAATTATATTTGACTAATTTCAGTGCATTCTTGTTGCTAATGTAATAAGGGCTGCAATTGAGTATGAAAGAAAGATGCGTGCCAAAAACTATCAACTAAGTGAAGTAATGGAGAAGCACATGATATCTATGGCTCATGAAGCAGAGAAAATGCGTTCTGAACTTGCAAATGCAGAGCGGAGGGCGATGACAGCTGCGGCGGCGGCAATGGCAGCTGCCACTCCAGGTCGTTATGCATGAGCCAACAATCATTATTTGTAATTATTTTTTTCATGTTGACCTAATGAGATGCAAATATAATGTGTCATCATGTGGTTTCAGGACCAGCTTATGCTGCACAATATGGAAATCATGAAGCCGGATATGGTGAAAACTCAAGATTTGATCCTAATGCTGTTCATCAGGTTTAATGGCGCACAATCTTATTATAT
This sequence comes from Haberlea rhodopensis, assembly GCA_907163345.1. Taxonomy (NCBI): domain Eukaryota; kingdom Viridiplantae; phylum Streptophyta; class Magnoliopsida; order Lamiales; family Gesneriaceae; genus Haberlea; species Haberlea rhodopensis. Next base: position 10,605,904 of record CAJQUN010000013.1, read on the forward strand.
TTTGTATTGGTTACAATCCTTTTATACCTTGAATATCATCAAGTCGAGACATTAACCCATGTTAAATATCTGCCTTATCTTATTATATTATTTTAGACAGTAAATACTACATTAGTTAGGTCCTTTGGAAGGAGCAAAGTTCCAAGTACAATGAATCTTGGTCGATTGATATAATGGTAGGAATCATGGTTCAGGCGAAGTTAAAACTTCCTAGTATCATTTTCTACTCAACCTAGCCTTCGGTAGTCCTTGTTGAATTACAGTGATGTGTGTGCCTTTTGTTTATTTTTGTAAGCTTGAATTTCTCAAATGCCTTCTCCTTTGTCAGGACATCGATGAGTTTTCTATTGTTAAATTTATTATTGTCAAAGCAGGTTATGTAGATAATGATTCTTAGAAATAGATACATGAACCATGAGCCTATCAACACCACTTCTCATGTTGGTCTATGGCTTCTCTCTCCATATTTCTTTTTTTTTTTAACTTTTTTCCCTTGTAATGTCTGAGACGTACAAATTGCGGGAATTATAAGGACATTAAGCTAATGAGCCATCCCACGAGACTTTGGGAAAGAATGATAGAAAGACGATAAAGGAAGGAGACCAAGGTGTCCAAAAATCAATTTGGATTCATGCGGACGACGATAGAAGTTATACATCTTCTCCGACAACTAATTGAAATGTAACATGAAAAGAAGCAACAGTTACACATGGTATTAATTGATCCACAAAATCTTATTACAGAGTCCCGAGGGAAATTATGTGGAGAATTTTAGAAAAGAAATGTGTTAGTAGCATATACTGAAGTAATTAAGGATATGTTCAAGGATTCAATGACAAGAGTGAAGACTCCAGGCGAATTAACCGAAGAGTTTCCTATAAAAATAGGTTACATGAGGATAAACTCTGAGGCCCATGGATGAACTCAATGGACACATCCACGATACATTACCACGGTGCATGGTGTTTGTATATGAGATTGTCTTGGTAGATGAGGCACGTGAAGGAGTAAATGCTAAACTCGAATCTTGGCGAGAGATATTGGAATTAAAAGGTGTTAGGCTTAGTAGAGTAAAAACAAAATATATGGAATTTAAGTTTAGCATTACAAGACGTAGTCAGGCAATGATAAGATAGGAGATAACGCGTTACCATATAGTCGAACACACTTAGTGGCATAAAAACTTTATTGTTGTTGTTGTTCCCTTGTAATGTCTACCAACTGCTCTGTTATTCATATATATTTTCTTAGAAACCTCATTAACCCTTTCCAGTAATCAATTGGGCAGAGAGATACTAACTAAAGGTTTCTGAAAATTGAAACTAGTTTTAACAGTGGGTATTTGTTTGAATACTTCGGGCAAACTTTTTGTTTGGTGGATTCTCCCAAGATTCATTGACATGTCCAATCGCTATAATTGAGTCCGCCTAGATTCCAGCTAGACTACTAGTTAACTTAGAATCCACTCAAATTATACCCATGCTTGATTGCCCACTTCGATCCGTCCACACACATATTTCGAGTATCATTGATTATTCAGTCACACAAATACTGGCTCTATTTATTTAGTTATGCTATAGGCTTGAATATATACATGTGAGTGAAAAAAAGTCCTAGCATTTACATGTGCAATCGATTTTTGAATTCTCCGTTCTTCCAAGTATGGATGTACTCATCTGATTTTTTTTCCTGAACTCCACCTAATATCAGTACAGACATATACATTGACATGAACAAAGTAGCCATTTAGCCTGTACATTGTTTGTACTTGAAGTTTACGTGTGTGTTTCCTTTTCTTTCGTTTTTTTAAGATGGGGGAACCAGCATATGTTACCCTTTGGGTACGCACTAGGTAAACCCTCGGGCTGACGCCTGCAAACCACATCAACCAGGTAAACCACACTAGATAAGCCGGGTGCGACAGGCTCGACCGAGAAAGTGTTAGTAGGGAAAATCGAACTCGTGACCAAAGGCCTCCGTGCTTACATACTCCACCAACTCTGTCACCCTATGAGGGGCTACATCTGTATTTCCTTATGCTGTCTGGTAGTCGATATAGGCAACAAATGGTCAATATTAGGAGAGAACCAAGGATTTGGGGAGAGGAGGTTGAGTCCGAACAAGGGTTGAAACTTGAATTTGGGAAAGATTAGACATGAAAAATAACTTTTCTCGTTTGAGAGACTACACGCTCAATCTGCTCTTGGCCACTACACTTTGCTCTTATCACATCGAGAGATGTGATAGAAGACCTGATTCAGTGGAAACCTTTTGTCATCTGCTTCGTCTATGTTTTGTTTGGTGGATTCTCCCAAGATTCATTGACATGTCCAATCGCTATAATTGAGTCCGCCTAGATTCCAGCCCGTCCACACATATTTCGAGTATCATTGATTATTCAGTCACACAAATACTGGCTCTATTTATTTAGTTATGCTATAGGCTTGAATATATACATGTGAGTGAAAAAAAGTCCTAGCATTTACATGTGCAATCGATTTTTGAATTCTCCGTTCTTCCAAGTATGGATGTACTCATCTGATTTTTTTTCCTGAACTCCACCTAATATCAGTACAGACATATACATTGACATGAACAAAGTAGCCATTTAGCCTGTACATTGTTTGTACTTGAAGTTTACGTGTGTGTTTCCTTTTCTTTCTTTTTTTAAGATGGGGGAACCAGCCTATGTTACCCTCTGGGTACGCACTAGGTAAACCCTCGGGCTGACGCCTGCAAACCACGCCAACCAGGTAAACCACACTAGGTAAGCCGGGTGCGACAGGCTCGACCGAGAAAGTGTTAGTAGGGAGAATCGAACTCGTGACCAAAGGCCTCCGTGCTTACATACTCCACCAACTCTGCCACCCTATGAGGGGCTACATCTGTATTTCCTTATGCTGTCTGGTAGTCGATATAGGCAACAAATGGTCAATATTAGGAGAGAACCAAGGATTTGGGGAGAGGAGGTTGAGTCCGAACAAGGGTTGAAACTTGAATTTGGGAAAGATTAGACATGAAAATTAACTTTTCTCGTTTGAGAGACTACACGCTCAATCTGCTCTTGGCCACTACACTTTGCTCTTATCACATCGAGAGATGTGATAGAAGACCTGATTCAGTGGAAACCTTTTGTCATCTGCTTCGTCTATGTTTTTTTCATACAGACGGTGTCCAAACTGTTTGTTTGAGTTTGACTTTCTGTACGAATGGACATATCGGCTATGTTGTCCCGGCTTAGCTTCATGCTTGGCTCACTCTTATCCAGTCTTGACGTCCGAGCTGTTCTTGCTCCATTTAAATTATGCTTCTAATTTTGGAACTCTAATTTTTGACATCGGTCTTTCTGTGTCAGTGGGTATGCTTACATACTCCTGTCACTTTTATTTCTCTATGTTAATAGAGTTTGCAATGCACGTATCTTTTTAATTCTAATTTCTGTTAGTCTCTAATTATCGTGTTGAATCACAGCATATTTGTGAACTCAATCTGAATATTCAGCTCTAATAAGCTTTTTTATTTAATTTGTGAAACAGAGTAGTGTCGCTGCCAATCCGCCGTATGTTCGCGGAGCAGATTCTCACGATCCACCTCCAGAACCGTATGGCGTTCAAGGACAAAAGTAGATGGCGTATAGCTTGAGGGGGTTGGGTTCAAATGAATTCAAATCTTTTGTTACGCTTCTCTAGGTGGGTTGAGGTCTAAACTGAAAAGGCTAATATATCAAAGTGAAGTATCTCGATCAGTTTACTTACGTTAGAGCTTTATTTACTTGCTCCTAAATAGCTAATCTCGATGTAACTATTATTCATTCTCTTTGGTGACAAGTACATAATTTTTTTTCCTTCCAAAAGGATTATTAATATTCGGATTATAACTTTCAATTATATATTCCCTTAAAATGAATGGGTGGTGGAATTATATCATATATAAACCTATATCAATGATAAAATATAGTAAGATGAAGCAGAAAAAAAAAAACCATTAGCGGATAAAATATGTTGTTATTGTTGTTATATTAATTAATATATTAAGTACTTCTCCCAAACACACAAATTTGTCGACGTGCATGTTGCCATGCATTTGGTGCCACGACGTTAACATGGTGTTCTCCAAATATGTTGCTCCTCCACCCACTGGCCACCAACAACCCTTTTATATATATATATGCAAAGCAATAAAATCTCTGAAATTTCCGCTTTTCTCTGAAATCTGAACAAAACGAAGCATGTGCATCACAACACTGTTTTAAGACAAACTACTTTTGGATTTGCCACATCTAATTATTACAGGCCATGAACGAGAGTCATCACCATTCGGGCTTGGAGCCCCCTTACGTCTGCCATTTCTTGAATCAGATCAATACCAGAGGTTTACTGTTCGGTCAAGATCCTTTGAGTTGTTCGGTTCCAGCTTTGTTGCTGCAATTGTCTCTTTTTTCAGTTATAACTCGTGTGTTTCACTCGCTTCTAAAGCGACTTGGCCAACCACTGATTGTCGCTCAAATTCTTGTAAGTGCCACCCCACATTTGAAATGTTTCATTTGTGTGATTTGTTATCAATTTGGGAAATGCCCTTTTACGATTTTTCAGTTCATCAGATGGATGAATAATTTATGTAAAAATTGATGATAATACAGGTGGTTGCTAATTCTGGATAGTTTTTTTGTTGAGCAGATTTCAGCATTTTATTTCAAATTTATTATATAACCTTTTTTGCCACCTAACTGTGGAGATCTGTTGTTTAGCAATCATGCGAGTTTCTGCATTTCAGTGTTTAGGATATTCTGGACTTAAATATGTAATATTAAAATTCTAAAGATTGCTGATGGTAGGTGGATTGCTAACTCTCTTCTCCAATGCGCAGAGTGGTGCAATATTGGGCCCATCAGGTTTTGGCCATAATCCGACTTTTTTGGCTGAAGTGTTTCCAAGAAAAGCTAGACTGGTACTAGACACCATATCTATTTTTGGTTTCATGATCTTCATATTCCTAATTGGTGTGAAAATGGACCTATCCATGGTTGTGAGATCTGGTAAAGTGGCATTAGCTGTGGGAATTTTAGGTTTTTTTGTTCCTTTTGGACTTGCTGGCATAGTTTCCTTTGTCATCAATAAGTTTCTGTTGTTGGATCATGACGTGTCCAAAGCACTTCCTCATGTAGTAGCTATGGTATCCATGACCGCCTTTCCTGTTATCACGTGCTTTCTTGATGAACTCAAGATTCTTAATACAGAGATTGGACGGTTAGCTTCTTCTTCTTCGGTTATATGTGATATCTGCCTCTGGTCTGTCATGTGTATAAAGTTTGCAGCACAGTTAACCAAAACAAGTTCACTAAAAGTAATCATAGGCTCGTTTTTATCAGCTGGGTTATTTGTCATTTTTGTAATATTTATGATTCGTCCGGCTGCTTTGTGGTTAATCAGAAATACTCCAGAACCGAGACCGGTAAAGGAAATATATATATGTTTAGCTCTTGTCATATTGATGAGCAGTGCATTTGTTGGCGAAGTTATTGGAATTCATGCCACAACTGCATCCTTAGTTCTGGGCTTGGTTATTCCTGATGGGCCACCTTTAGGAGCTGCATTGGTGGAGACCCTTGATTGCTTCGTTTCCGTTATTCTCCTGCCACTCCTTTTCACTGTTTCTGGACTGCAAATGGATATTTTCTCCATAAATTTTAAAAATGTTGGAGTTGTACAGTTGGTTGTTTTTGTTGCATTTGTTGGGAAGATTCTGGGGTCAATGTTGCCTCTTATATATTTTAGGATGCCATTTCGAGACGCACTTTCTCTTGGACTGATCATGAACTCCAAAGGCATTGTTGAACTTGCCTTCTTGAATGACATCAAGAACCAGGAAGTAAGTCTAGCTTCATGGTATTTTTGCATTTCAATTTGTTTTACAATGACGGTTATGTAAATCTCTATGTTATTGTGTCATTAGCACATCAAGTGTTCCTAACACTCCATATCCATTTTTATCATAAATAAGAGATACGAGTTTTTCTCATAAATGACGACTAATATACAGTCTCAAAGATTATAATGTCCAAATGAAAATAAATTATTTTCTCTTCTATATTTTGTTTCAGATTCTTTCTGAGGAAATTTATACCATTATGATCATTTCAGTGGTTGCTGTAACTGGAGTAATCTCATTCATAGTGAAAGTCCTTTATGATCCTTCAAGGAGGTTTGTTGCTTACAAGAGAAGAACTATTCTACATTGCAGAGGCAACGATGAACTGAGGATACTTGCATGTGTACATAGCCAAGAACATGTTCATTCCATCATTAGCTTCCTTCAAATATCTAATCCCACAAAAGAGTCTCCTATTAACTTGGTCGTCCTGCATCTTGTAAAGCTAATGGGCCGTGCATCTTCTCTACTTGTAGCTCACAAACAGCAGGACAAGCCTTGTCATAATCCTACTCAGTCCGAACATATCTTTAATGCATTCAGAAATCTTGAACAAAAAAATCCTGGAATTTTCTTATTGCAATGTTATAAGGGCATCTCCCCTTACAAGACAATGTACAATGATGTGTGCTCTCTAGCTCTGGAAAAGAGAACCATTCTCATTATTCTTCCATTTCACAAACTATCTATCTCACAGGGTAGAGTGGAATCATCCTACGGTTCCAGGCATCTCAATAAAGTTGTACTTGAGAAGGCTCCTTGTTCAGTTGGAATTCTCATTGATCATCAAGATCCGAAATCCCGATATGTGAATGCTCAACAACCAGAATATCGAGTGACAGTACTTTTCTTTGGTGGGGCTGATGATCGAGAAGCATTAGCCTACGCACTAAAGTTGTCGGATAATCCCATCATAAGGTTAACTCTTATACGATTTTTGGTGTCGGGCATAACTGAAATTGTTGTAGGCACCGAAAGAAGCAAAATGCTGGATGCTGATATTCTGAGCAACTTCAAGCAAAGAACTCAACAAACCGAAAGAATAGTATACAAGGAGAAGGTGGTAACAAGTGGATCAGGGGTAGTAACATTAGCTAGATGGGTGGCAAATGCTTGCAATCTTGTTTTGGTTGGAAGACGCCATGGGGAATCACCTATTATGCTTCAGCTAGCAGAGTGGAATAAACATGGGGAATTGGGAGCAATCGGAGAAATTCTTGCTGCCTCGGAATTTAAAAATGACACTTCAGTTTTGGTGGTACAACAGCAGACTAGATTATGGGGCCTCAAAGACCCCGAGGAGTCTACACATTTGAGAAGAATCAAGTCATAGCGTATAGCATCTGATTGAAAACACGCAAGAATAACAAATCGCGTGCATTTTGAACTTCAAGTGGTAAGAAAGAACATTTTAGATCAAATTTTCCCTTCTAAATTGTCTGTACGAGGAACTAGAGAAGTATTATTATTTTGAAGAGAATAAAGATTCTTTTAAATATACACGATGATTTAGTAGAGGTATAGTTTGTACAATCTGCCGGTGTTTGGTAGGTGTATTTAGGCAGGATAAGTGAATCTTTATCTAATGTTTGGTTGGTTTTCAAACAAACCAAATATTTCTCATAGGCCCGTGAAATAGGCTGACTAAACCCTTGAAAAGAACCTCACCTCCACCACCCACTTGGAACAATTTAATCGTGGTTGTACTGTAGGGATGATAAGGGGGAAATAGACATTTACAACCTTTACCCTCCACATCATTTCCGTTTTCTCAACCCATAGTTTTCAATGGATTTGCTGCACTTTTGACCCAGAGCAAGCTGCTGCAACTCTTCTGCACCCATTGGTGCTAGCTTCTTTCGAAGATCGTCGCCGCGAGCTCCATAACAAAAGATCACCGCAGTTTCTTGGGCTTCGGAACCAGCGAGATCTATGGTTGGAGTCTGACTAAGGTTCTGATGTTGTCATTGGAGTTTTTGATATTGGGAGTTGGCCTGAGCGTCAGAGCTTCTCTGATTTGAATCTTGGCCCTATTCTGAGAAGATGGAAGGGTGTTTGAGAAGCTGGTTTAGTTGGAAAAACTGCAACAGAAAAAGACAAGTCCGATCAAGAATGTGGTACTGGTTTTTTTGCGGGTTGCAATCGGGTACAAATATCAAAATATTACAAAAATATATAAAATTCGGAAACAACGTAACACGAAAATCATTTATGAAATTATGGCAGGTTTAATTTTTAATTTAAAAAAAACTTTAACGAATTTACCTTTAATTGTTGATAAATTTATTATATAATATATATATTATAATAATAATAACAATAACATTATTATTTTATCATTATTTTTATAATTATACTTATATAATTATATACATATAATTATATATTATATTTTTGTTTAAATTTTTGTACTTATATATATATATATATATATATATATATATATATATATATATATATATGAGCATGACAACTCATTTCAAGCATTTCGAGGCGCCATCGGGATACACATGATCGGAATGGATTGTCATGATCGGCACTGATTATGTTCGATGTGAATAATGAACGTGGATTTTCCGAGCATGTACTAACTCATCGGGTTATAATCATGGATAGATCATGCCCGGGATTTATTATTATTATTAATTATTATTTTATATAAAGAAGTTGAATCTGTTTTGCCAGGGATTCAACTTTTTTAAAAAAAAAATTTGAATCCGCTTTTACGAGAAACGGATTACCGTGATATCTGTAAACCTGTGATCTGCTAAGGATACATATGTTTGGAATGTGTTATCATGCCCGGCAAGACTCATACACAATTATTATTATTATTATTATTATATTATATTATATTATTATTATTATATTATATATTATGTTATATTTTGAATTCGTTATTTGAGTAAAGAATTCAAGCTTATTGATTATTATTATTATTATTATTATGAGCAGGACAATCATTCCGAACGTGTATTCGGAGCAGGATGAACATTATTATTAGAATTATATTATTATAATTATAATTATAATTATTATATATACGTATATGTATATATTATATATAGTATATTATATATAAGTGTATAAATATTTATAGTGTATTATATTATATTATTATATAATATGTAATATATAATAATATACATAGTTTGTCGAAAAATGTGTAATCGTTTCTTAAAGAAATGAGTTCACGTAATTTTGTATAAAAAAATCGAGTCATGGTATTTATTAAATTAATTATTTAATTTACAATGGTCTGGAAAAAAACCCTTGCGATCGGGTGTGTTGGAGGATAAAATCATAAAAATACACGTTATTTAACACGACATTTTCAACATCCTTATTTATACTCTATTTTATCACTATGTTTACTAATCATTCAATAATCTAATCCTTCAAACCAAGTAATACCTCTTTGTTTTATTTAAATCGTTGCATGTTTCTACAATCTTTTTATTTAAATTATTCTTCAAAGTGTGGTCGCTTTGTTAAATAGTTTTTTTTTTTTTTTGTAAAACAATGTAATATTGTAATTAACAACATTATCGGGGTATTATGGTCATTTAACACGTTTGGGGGCATTGTGGTCATTTTGTTAATCGAAATGGATAATATTGTAATTAATAATACAATCTGGTGTCATGACTATTTCACACATTTGGAGTATTGTGGTCATTTTGCATTGTCATACCAACTGATGAAATGGCAATCTAGTGTCATGCGACTTTATATATATACTTGTTTTACCCAGTAGCGAATTTATGTAGCTATACTATGTGAAAATTGCAATCAATGGGAATCACAATAACAAATTAGAAATAAGCTATAGGAGCACAAAGAATTCACATCATCTAGGGATCTATAAAGGGAGCAACAAGTCCTAAATATAAAGCAATTGTCGGAAGCACAACTATTGACCATCAATATAAAGTGTAAACTACAACTAAAAAAAGTTTCATGTAGGAAAAGTTAAGAGATTTCTAATAAGCATGTTATACATATAGCATTTGGCACAACAGTTTTGTGGGCAACCAACATAGAATATATATTATGGCACAAAAGCATGCAAAACAACCGAACATTTCCCAAAAGTTGGCAAATTACTATGACGAAGCGACAGAGCTTCTAGCAGCCAACAACAAACATCATAACTTCAACTTTAAAGGGCGTTCAGAGTTTTTTTTCCTGCTCAGTTGATTGAATACTTAACTTTTGACACTGAATAGGTCAGGCAGATAAGAAAAAGGGCTGCAATTGTTTGAAAATAAACGCCGAAGATAAGCAGCAAATAAATAAGCACGAAGGCAAAGAAAAAACAACCAACTGATGATCAAAACTCGACAGAAAATAACTTCGAAGGTAAATTTTGAAATACAGCACATCCAAAAAAGAACATTCCTTGCCGATAAATGCATAAGGAATGAAATGGTGTATGCCAATTCTTCAGTGTTGTTTTTCCAAAAATAAATAAATGAATCATGGAGCATACCTCTAAGTACATTGATTTTCTGAAATTAATGAATATCAAGGAACTCAAATATGTTAGCACGACAAATAAGCAAAAAATACTCATGTTTAAGCATAGTTCGATTTCCATGCAAGTGGTGTTACCTGATTATATGGCACTCTCTTGAAATCCTTGAGAACGGAAGCATTTATGTGGCCCAAAATGGATATGATCAACCCTTCGATGGTTGGCTACAAGCAGAAAGTACTGCAAGTGGTCTGATGAAAAGAAGGCAATACCTCGGCTACTCTTCCATTCAACCATAGCCAGAAATCAATGCGGTCCAGGTTACGACATTCCTTTCCAAACACTTGTTGAAAACAAGAAACGCATCATAGATTCATAGGAGCTACTGCATTTGAATTACATATCCATAAGTGAAGTGCAAACAACAACATTTTTTACTAAACTGGCTCTTAATCAAAACACCATGGGCATGCTTTCCCTATTCCAGAATGGCCAAGGAGGAACAAGCCCTAAAGGCTGATGCAAACGTATAATGGTATGGTATCAAGCCACACAATCTCATCCTGCCATAAAAACTCGAGCCAACCTCTTCCTGTCTCTTCTGCGCATATCCTGCAATCATAGCATTCCATGAAACTAAATTGTACAAAAGAAGAAGTCAAAAGAATGTGGACAATATCTAGGTCTCTCGCTCTCGCATATAGAATCAAAAGTTTAATAATTAGATATTCATCAGGAACAAACCTAACAACAACCATTTGTCAATGAATCCTACTACCTTTTCTATATTCTTTCCTGAATATGCATTCTTGCAGCAGAAGAGAATATGTTTTATAGCGTACTTGCATTCTTGCACAACACAATACTCGAACAACTTCTTTAACTCTCCCCGTGCAACACAGTTCGTTTAATGTTTTATCCAAATGATAATAGTTATTTCCTATGTCGTTAGCCTGAAATCTGGTAACATCTCAACGATGAAAATTTCATTCAATCATGGAATCTAACAATTAGTTGTCTGTTTTTTTTTTTGTATTAAAGGACCAAACTAACGGCCTCTACAGCAAATAAAACAAAAGAACTTAGCTTTTATAATGATTTTCCCATTCTCGAGGTCCATCATAAATCCATTTACTTAATGACATAGTGCACATGATAGACAAATACGGTAAAGATTAGACTAACAAAGTCAATCCACTTCAGTTCTCTGTCCATTAAACCTCAATCAACTATAAGAGCAAAAAATAAAATAAATTTAACAAACCTGCCATAGATGCTTTGAGACTTTACTTTTTTAAGAAAAGTGGTAGTTTTTTCCAGCGAGCAAAGGTCCAACAATCACGTGGATGTCAACAGTGGCCCCTCCATCGGTGCATAAGTCATGGATGTGGTTGGCACTTGGAGTTCTCGCCAAAGATTCAAAAAATTACAGTAGTTTCAAGCTCACTAATAGGTATAGAAGAAAAAAATTGACGATCCGAAAACAGAGGAGAAAATCTGGGCTATGGCTCGTTACCATAAACTCATTGCAACACTCCCACCCACGACGAGGCATAATCTAAGAAATCCAAAAACCAAGTCCCAAATCGATGAACAAAAGCAAAATCAAATCAAATAATTCTCAGATACAAGAAACCCGAATATAATTAAAAAAAATTAGCAGGAATTAAAATTTTAAAAAACCCTAAAGTTTATAAAACTCTAACATGGTAGGGAGAGTTGGAACTTTTCTGGGAACCTTATTAGGGCTACGAGACACCCTTGGAGATGATCATCAACCCCAGATAACAAAGCCCCAACAGTGAAGGAGATAACAAACCGCCACAGTGAAAGATGAAACGGCAACAGTCGGGGCTTGGTTAAATAACAAGAAAAATACATTGTCCAAAAAATTGAAGTAAGCCCAAAGAAATGGCCCGTTACTGTTCATATACCATGACACTTATAATACAGTTATTATTATAATATAATTATAATATATTTTTTGTATTTAAATTTCAATGTTTAAGTTTTATATTGATATTCCTAATTTAAAATAATATAAAGAAACTTTAAAAAGGGGGATCAAAATTTTAATGTATATGATAAAAAAAACTATAAAGTCGTTTATATTTTACACATATAATAGAAGAGACGAGTTCTGCATACAGAACCATAGTATCGTGCACAATAATTATAGTGAGAATGTGTAGTATTATTATTTTGCATATGAATGGACTTTATATAGTACGTATTTAATATATTCAATAAATAGTTTGTTTTAATGCTTTTATGTTTCTTTGTATCTACCTTCATGCTATGTTATTTTCGATCATCAACTTACTTTCGTGGTGTCTACTCGACACACATATACATTGCTCAATCTATATTGCACGTGAATAAACCATAGTAAACATTTTCTTGCATCATGTCGTCTAAACATATTTTCATAAAATGATGACAATTCATCATAAATTATTATTGTAGCTTTTTTATATATTTTTTTAATTTTTATTTAAAATAAAATATTGTTTGTCTTCACATGAGGTTAAATGATCAATTTCAACTTTTATACGTTGGTTATCTGAGTATTTAAAAGTGGTGCTGCTCTTATTATTGTTTTTAAATATTAATTAAAAGATTATTTATACTTAATGTTACCATAAATTACGTATTTTAGTATTTATTTTTTCAAAATTTATTGATTTGCTTTTAAATAAACTTTTATTCACAAGTTGAAATTCTAGTAATTGGAGAACTGGTCATGGGAAAAATTCGGGACGATACCATTACGTAAAAGATTTTTTGGCCAATCAACTAAAAAAAGGTATTTCAATTAAGTCCATTTTAATATAATGACCAAACTAACCCCACTTATCAAAATACTCTGATCCGCATGGATAAATTTTTACATGCACCACATGGGTAATTTTTACATGCACAATTTTCACATGCACCGCATTAGTGAATTTTACATACACCGCGTGAGACAATTTTTACATGTACGTTACATTTAATTTAAGGATAATTATATCTACGCCCCATTGACTTTGGCCCAATTACATAAACCTCCCCTCAACTTTGAAAAATTACAGAGACCTCAACTTTGGTGTAACACAGTTCAAAAAAAATTAACAGAATATGCAAAATAACGTTTTTGCCCTTTTGTATATATAATATAAAAGTTTCAAAACATTACAGATACACCCCCTATAGTATATGTAATAATAATTTATCAAAACATTACATAAACATCCCTATAGTATACAAGACATGACAATTACACCATCTGTGGTGTCATATTATATTTATTTGTTTCAAAAATTATTTATTAAATATTTTAAACTATAAACTAGTTTTCATATTAATGAATATTTTAAAACCACTTTTATATAAAAATTCGTTCAAAATTAACTAAATGTATTATTTTTATAATATCATATCTTTTTTTGTGTAATTATGATAATAAAAGATCTTGTAATATCAAAATACATAATCATCTTTAACATATTTAAAATAAGTTTATCCAAATATTTTAACATTTTACTCTTAAAATAAGACTTCATAACTTATGAATTATTTAAAATAGTTTAACAAATATCTTTTAGACAATTATAAGTTTAGATGTTGAATTTAAATGATATTACTTTGTGTTAGGCCATGATCTTTAATGATAATCGATGTTTTATCGATTCAATTTGTTCGATTTAGTGTAAAAAAGTTAGTCAGTTCAGTAGGCTGAAAAACAAATTCGGTCGGTTTATTTTTTATAAATTCGGTCCGTTCAGGCCAAATGATCACCTCTAGTGAACTCGTATTGCGGTAGTTTGTTTTCAAATTTTAGATTTCTATCTCGTTTCTCAAATTATTAATCATATATTTTTTATATTTTAAATCATTTATTGAAAGTACGATGATTATTTATTATCATGTTTTTACGGTATGTTTTTGGCGGACCAATATTGAAGTCAATTCCGAAAATGAAATTAAACATATTGTTTGTTACTTTGACTTTAATTTCAATTTAATTCAAAATATTCCAAAATATTATTATTTCTTACAAAAATTTTAAATTATGCATTTATATATATTTTGAATTTTTTTGTAATGTATATTGATATTTTACAGGATTGAATAAAAAAAGATAAAAAATTAAAATTATTAGGAAAATAAAAAGGTTTGAGTAAGTAGTAATTATATTCGAAATAAACAATTCAAAATATAAAATAATAGTTTCATTACTATCACACCCCCTAAAAAATACCATAATTACAAAGACACATCCTCTAAAAATTTAGGTCAAAATATACGTCAAAATTGACGAGGGGCAATATGAGATTTTCATTAAAAATCAGGGGTGGTTAATGTAACGACCGTCTGTTTTTTTAATGACATGACTGGTCTGTAATATTTAATCTATCTTGATGGGAGGTTTCTGTCATTTTTCAAACAATATGGGAAGTTTACGTCAAAATCGAGGTATAGATGTAATTATCCATTTAATTTACATGCACCAATATTCCTTGTTTTTTTTACATGCACCAACACTGTAAAGTTCGTATTTATAAGCCAGAAACCCAGTACCGAGGATACAAGCAACCTATGCAAGAATGAATAACCGAGAATTGGTAACCTATAACAAGGGCGCTATAAAGAGAAGAAGAACATTACTTTCAATAACTTTACACATCTTTTACAATGAAGCAGCTTCATAATCCTTAGTTCATGCCCTCTAATAACTTCAAATACTTCTTTGCTAATTTTAAAATCATGGAGTTTACAATACTTCAAGACAATCATGGAACAAATATTCAATTTTCTTTGAATAAATCCTCACGACACCCAAAAGAAGATAAGCTAAGATTCGATATGTGACCACATGAACTTTATCAAGCATAAATTTATTTGACAATGTGCAAGCATGGACAAATCAGATAAAAATGTAGAAGCAATTTGATTTTAAAAAACTTGCTTTTCAACCCAATAAGCAAATATCGTAGCAAACATGCCTTCCAAAAAACATTTTCAACACTACGGTTGTGAGGATATTGGACTATGTTGATTAAAACATTCACGCTATCAGGAAAGGATCAAGTTCGAATTTTGCCCGAGAAACAATTAGAAAAAAGTTAAAAATAATAGAGAGGCATACAAAAAACTAATAAATGTATATACATCAAAATCACAATTCAACTTTGGTATCAATACATAAAAATCACTCTTCAAATTCTCTTCCCGGGGGCAACCTCCTCGTCTCCTCTTCCGCTGACAAGACCGCCCACACCTACCTCGTGTGTTCCCCCGCCGCCACCCAACCACGAATACATGGGCACGGACTCAGAATCTTAGATTTCGCCTTCTCCTCCGACAACCTTTTCCTCACCACTGCTTCCGACTACTACACCCTCCGCCTCCCAACCAGCCACTCCAACTACATGTTATGTGTAAACTTCAATGTCCAATCCAATATGCTCGCCTCCGGATCCTTCGGTGAACCTTTCGTATTTGGCATGTTAAGTCCGGAAAGGGGTGGAAGTAATGCTTTGGAATTTTTTTATTTTTGATCGATTCTTGTTCAGTCAACCACTATATTAAAAAGAGTATTTTAAAGTAATTGACTAATTATATTATGTTTTGGTAAAATAGTCTTAGTTAAAAGAAGTTTGTTAAAAATTGTATTTAGTTGAAAAAAGATTTTTTGGGAGATTTAGTTGAAATGTGTTTAAAAAAATGGTACCTATATTTAATTTTCTCTTTAGTCAAATCAAAACTTGAACTCGAAAAAAGATTGTGGGCTTAGCCCAACTGGTAAGAACTGACGTCTACTTTGAAGATATTTGTTTTCAAGTCCCATACTGTGCGGGGAAACATTTTGCCCATCTCAGGGTGGTTAATGGACCGGATCAACCGGAACCGGTTCCAAACCGGAACCGGTTGATCCGGTTATAAACCGGGATCCGATCCGGGTTTTGCCCGGATCGGATCGGTTCCACAGGTCCGGAACCGCCAATCCGGCGGTTCCGTTTCCGTTCCGGAACCGGAACTGGTGAAAAATTAAAAAAAAAAAGGGGGGGGGGGTTCCGTTGGCCAACGGCATTGTAGCCGTTGCCCAACGGACTGCCGTTGCCCAACGGCTAAAATAGCCGTTGGGCAACGGCTTAATTAAAAAAAAAAAAAATTTAAAAAAAAATAAAAATTTTGCTTCTATATATACCTCATTTTTCCTCTTCAATTTTTCATCTCCAACTCTCTTACTCTTACAATCCTAATCTTGATTACAATTATCTCGTTTTTCCATATTTCCACTAATACGATGGCATCTTCTTCTACTGGTCGTGGTGGTGCCTCAAATCCACATTTATTCCAAGAAAATTATGATATTTTTGCCGAGTTTGATAATGCTTATGATGTTGAAGAAGCGGAACACGTTGCAGAACCGGCGGCCCCCCAAAATCCGGCCCCTGGCGGGTCATCCGCGACTACTGCCGCTTCGAGTCGCACGAGTAACCGTCCCAAACGAAGCAAGGTATGGGATCATTTTGACGTCGAGACAAAACCAGGTACGAACGAATCTGTTGTTATTTGTAAAATATGTAAAACCACATATAATTATAAAACAGGTGGTTCCGCTGGCGGTACCGGAACTTTTAAGAAACATCTAGTTAAAAAACATAATTTTGATGATGTTACTTTACAACCATTAGGTAGAGAACCAACCCAACTTCAAATTAATCCTCAGTCTGGCACTAATTTTATCTTAACACCGGAAATGAACAAAAGATTATTCGTTCGTTTTATTGTAAGATGCGAACTTCCTTTTTTGTTTTCTGAAAAAGATGGCTTTGTTGAATTTTCTTCTGGTATCCAACCATGTTTTAGACATATTTCTAGGCATACTTTGAAAAGAAATATTGTCGATGTGTTTCTTGATTACCGTAAGATTTTAGTTGATCATCTTTCTTCTATTAACTGCAGATTAAGTTTAACTACTGATATTTGGACGAATACTACATTACTTTCTTTTCTTGTTATTACTGGTCATTGGATTGATGATAACTGGTGTTTGCAGAAAAGAATTTTGTCACTGGATGAATTAAAATCTGCACATACTGGTTCCCAAATTGCTAAATATATTGTTAATGTTTGTAGATTTTATGGAATTGCAGATAAAATTTGTTCGATTACACTTGACAACGCTTCAAATAATAACGCGGCAATGCGTGAACTTAAAATATATTTACGACCAATGCTTAATGGTGTTTTTTTCCATGTTAGATGTGCATGCCATATAATTAATTTAGCAGTAAAAGATGGTTATGAAGATGCTGAATGTAGTAGCATAGACAAACTTAAAAATTGTTGTCAATGGATACGACAATCACGCATTAAGCGTGATTGGAAACATACGTGTGCAAGTCAGAACCTTCGGTTTACTCTTTTTCCACCGCCCATTGTAAGTCGATGGAATTCTTTGCACAAAATGTTAGAATCGATGTTACCTTATCAAGATGCTTTAACTTCTTTTTATAACTCTTATCAAATGCCTGAAAGTGATGAAAGTTATTTATTGTCTGATAAGGATTGGTTTTTTGTTAAAAATTTAACTGCTTTGTTATCAACCTTTAAAGATGCAACAGATCGTTTCTCCGGTGTTTGTAATCCTACTTCTCATTATTTTCTACCACTTGTATTTAACATGTTTTGCAAATTTATTGAATTTAGAGATGATATTGAGTTGACGTCGTTCGTTTATCGTATGGAGGAGAAGTTTAAAAAATATTGGGAACAAATTCCACACGTGCACTGTATATCTACATTGTTAGACCCAAGTCAGGGTGTAGGATCTTTCGATATTTTCTTTGAATATTACAGTACGTTTTTGGATAAGGATGTTGACGATCAAAAGACGTCAATCATGCATTCTCTCCAAAATATGTTTGGATTGTACCATAGTGAACAGGGACAGAGCTCATCGGCGCGTGTAGTCGGAGGAGAAGAAGAAGATGCTAGTCAGTCACGAAGCGGAGGGATTAATCTGTTGCGGAGCCTTGGAAGAAAGAAGCAGAGAGGAAGCGGAGTGTCATCTACCTCTTCAAATGAGTTGCAGTTCTTCATGGGTCAAATGTTCATTACAGATGAAAATTTTGACGTACTAGAGTGGTGGAAAGCAAACGCAAGACAATATCCAGTCTTAGCCAAAATGGCTAGAGATGTATTTGCAGTCCAAACATCCAGTGTTGCATCAGAGTCGGCATTTTCAACTTGTGCTCGGCTCATTGGAGACTTTAGAGTTTCTCTACAAGCAGAATCATTGTGCATGCTTACGCTGCTAAGAGATTGGTTCGATGCTGAGAGAAGAAATAAGAGAGAAGGAGGAATCGACGAGTTCTGCAATGAAAGTTCCGAAGAAGAAGAAGAATTGGCCAAGACTATACTTATAAATTATGATGAGTAATGTATTTTTGTTATGAATTTCAAATGATGTATCTTTTATGTTGTTTTCCATATTCAATAAATGATATATTTCCTTTACGATTCAAGTTGAAAAAAAAAAAAAAAAAACGGGTTGGCTAAACCGGTTCCGGTTGGAACCGGTTTAACCCGGTCCAATCCGGCAAATCGGACACGGGGTTCCGAACCGGACCGGTTCCATGGCATTTGCCATGGAACCGGAACCGGACCAATCCGGTTCAGAACCGGATTGGTCCGGTTCCACTCGAAAGGAGTCCGGGACCGGTCGGAACCGGATTGGTCCGGTTCCACTCGAAAGGAGTCCGGGACCGGTCGGATCCGGTCCGATCCAGCCCATGAACACCCTGATGCCCATCCCTCTCAAAAAAAAAAAAAAAACTTAAAACTCGAAAATACTATTTTTTATATGGTTGAGGAAGATTTTTTTGAAGTATTTTTGGGTTGTTGCACGAACTCGAACCCGGATCAACCTTGAAGGATACGAGCCTTTGCTAAGGCACGAGGCTCAACTCGAAAATACTATTTGATACATTTGTGTCGATTAAGGAGAATTTTGTTGTCCATGGTTCTGGCTCGATTTCACCTCAGCTACTTAACCTACGGAACAAAACAAGTGCTATAGATACCGCAAGATTTCAGAAATTGTGTCGATCTTTGTTTCCAGAGGCGGTGGAAAGCGCAGACACTGATTGGGAGGACTAAAAAATTGGCAACAAATTAATCGGCGAGTTTACTCTAGGGAAGAGAAGTGATGGGGAGAACTAAAGGAGAAGCTGCAAGAAGCAAGTCTCGCCCCTCTAGCAGCAGGTTTCTTTCTCTGTTTTTCTTTTCTATTTTTTATATGTTTAATACGTTTTCGGGCGTTTCGGTTTCTTAATCGATGACAAAAATGAGAGTTTTGCAGTGAGGCTGCGTCGCTATTGCCTTCCGGTGCTGCGACGGTGGGATTTGGCGGCTTTGTGGGAAATTCTCGCGTAGACACTTCACTCACATCAACCTCTGATAGCTCTACTTTTTTGGTCCGTTTTTTCAATTTCCTCTCATTGAAAAGGATGAAGCAGTTGTGGGCTTTGCCTCTTTTTCACATTCGTCATTATTAATTGCTGTTGTCATTGATTTTGGCGGCGCCGAAGCAGGATATTGATGGCGAATTGGCTGTACAGCTGAAGCGGCTTTCGAGAAAAGATCCTACCACTAAGGTAAATAATGTAGAATTGGGCGTGCTTGCGTAAAGTACCGGCTTTGTGCTGGTTATTTGGGTCACTTGTGCCATAGATATATTTGACTGATGTTTATAGGTTAACATAGCCTGGTACATTGAGATGATGAGTGATGACAATATCATGCTTAATATGTGTGCGATATCATCTGAAGTGTGCTGAGTTATGGTGGTAAACAAACTATATAGGTTGCTTAACGACGTGTTTGTCTGTCTCACAGCTTAAAGCTTTGTCATCACTTTCTCAACTTATCACGCAGAAAACTGCAATGGAAATTGTGGCCATTATTCCTCAATGGGTATGCTCATAGCCTCATCGCTATATCTTTTACCACTTGTTTTGTAAAAGTTGAACTAAAGTGGGACGTTTTCACTCAGTCTCCTCTGTGAAAGAGCATGAATGTATCTTCATTGGTCATCATCTTGCCCCAAATATTCACAGTGCTCATTTTCTTTTTTTGGCGTAGGCTTTTGAATACAGGAAGTTGCTCATGGACTACAGCCGAGAAGTTCGACGAGCAACTCATGATACCATGACTAATCTTGTCAGTATTGTCGGGTATGTGCTCAATCACTTTTAGTTGTATTCATTTACTTTTTGATGTGCGGAAATACGAGATGTTGAAACTTGGTTTCATTTGATTTGTTGTCTATGCTCCGTATAAAAGGCAGCAATAAAACCTGCAGATTTCTTCCGTTTGTGTTTCATTAGATGCCTAGAAGGCCAAATATGCCCATGCCTATGCATATATGTTCATTTGATTGTTGCTGGGTTAAATATTCTTATTAAAATGTTTAGAGTAGCTTAAAAATAGAATTGTTCAATATTTGCTTTCCATTTACCCTATTTTTTCTAACGTAAAGTGCTAGATGCTTCAGCAGTAGGTCATGACTTCATTTATTGCTGCCAATAGGAATTTTGGGTAAATTACATAAAGTTGCTCTCCTTACCTCAAGGGGTGTAAATGTCATGTTAATTGATTCTTGTGATTGTTTTTTTCATCAACTAAACAGCGGTAGAAGGCCACTATTTTAATTCAAGTTTGGAAAGGGTGTGGTCCCAAGAGGCTATAATTGATTTTTATTCTTTTTTGGAACAACAAAAACAATATATTAATTACAGAATAGCCAAGTTGGCAATTACATCATAGTTCTGAAATAACAACCATAAAGCCAGACTACACTAAGGAGTAAAACATGTGAACCAACAGAAGCCAAGCTCCGACTCCAATCATGGGTAAAGGCAAAGGCACACATAAGAAGAGGCGCACTAAAAGGCGTACAATAGAAGTGAAACATTACAGAAGCACGAGAGTTTGACTATAAAGGTGCAGTAAGCACCACAGCCAAATCAATTCCCCTCAAACCAGTCAGCCCAGATGTGGACAAATAAGGGATCTGCCAATAAAGGAAAAAGATCTTGCATCCAAAACCCTCAGCCATACCACTGGATGTTGCATGAAATCGACAGGCTCAGTAGTCAAAGCTACGCGTGGCTCCAGCAATGAAACATAAAATAATAACCACCACCTTGGAGACAAATATTATCACATATAGAGGTATAGACAAATACCATATGACAACTGCAAACAAAAACAAGGCTACCACCTAATATTGAAACTATATAATTATATATATTAGATAAGTATAAAGAAGGTACCAAGAAGGGAGAACACGCACAACTAGCCAGTCGCACGCAAAATAATGCCCGGGGTTCTCCAAAATCCCGCGCAAACCTACAAAGCTGAGTCATGCGGGGTTGCCACACAACCACCGCCCGGACAAAAAAGAAGCTGACCAAGGCCGAGCAGCCAACAGAAGCCAGGAAAGAAAGCCAACCAAACCTCAAAGCACCACCGTCAGATCTAGTGAAAGGGCCGCCGAAAACACCCAAAACAGAGGAAGGCACCACGGCGTGGACACCGTCCAGCACCATCAGCCCAGGCGGCCAGAACTGGTCGTCACCTTCAGAAGAGAGCACAAAAAGTGTATGTTCCCAAAGTCGGTTCAAGACGAAAATGGTAAGCATATGAAGAGAAATCGGATAGAATCCGAAAGAGACAGCAAGCAGAGGAGGGCAGCGGCATAAGGAGGGAACAAATGAAGCTATCTGCACTAGGAAGATGATGAACAGTGGATACTCTCATCGAACAGAGAGAGAGAGAGAGAGTATAATTGAATTTACTGGAATGATTTTGTTTCTGAAAAATAGAGCTTAAAATGCTTAATACTTTTAGAATAATAAGCCACTCCCACGACTATCAATCTTCATAGAACAGTGACTCATAACATTAACAGGTTTTCAGTTAATTTCCTGTGAAGATAATACGCTAATTATTTTTGTTCCATTTTTCAGAAGAGAGTTGGCTCCACATCTAAAGCCTTTGATAGGACCCTGGTGGTTTTCTCAGTTTGATTCAGTATATGAAGTTTCGCAAGCTGCAAAGCGATCATTTCAGGTTTATTTAGCTTTCTTGAGCATGAGTCTTTCATGTTGTCTACATGCATTTCTTTTTTTGTTGTCTTTGTGCTATAGTAAAAACACTTGCTTATCATTATAAAAAAAGACGTCTGTTGGTTTGTCAAACTTTCTCGTAAATTATAGGAATAGTGAACATTCAAGCAGATTATAGGAGTCACTAATGCTGTATGCAGACAAACATCTGAACTCTATGAGAGTTGAGATTCAAATATCAGCGAATACTACAGTAGGCCAATTCTGCTGGTAAACTGTTTTACATCGGTCAATGTTTAATCCAGTGGAATTTTGCTGGTGAGGAAAGAGAGAAGATGCATACCTCGAATCTTATACTATTGATGCCCTACATCATACAAGTGCGGTGGCTGATGGATAAAGCTGGAATAAAAAAAACGAATGTAAATAAGTTTGACGCTGCCTCTTTCAACTTTATCTGTATGAATCTGAACACTTGTAATGAGAAATCTGTCTTCTAAACCTGTATTGTGAAGCTTTATAACTTGAAATTGCCTGATGCAAAATATTTCTAAATCTGTCTAATTACTTCATCCCAAATTGAATGCTTCCCTTCTCCATTCACAACATCCACATATAAGTTTACGTTTTTAAAAAAAAATTGAAATACTTTTTAGAAGTACTCGCACCAATAGTAATTATGTGATGTTCATTATGTAATTACCCCTACTATTCAGGATAGAAATGTAATTTATCCAATTCACTTACTTTCTAACGCTCATGTAAATCTTGTTGCCACTTCAGAACATTTACTTCTCAACACTCATGAAACTTTGTCCCAGCTGAAA
Organism: Haberlea rhodopensis; assembly: GCA_907163345.1. Classification (NCBI taxonomy): domain Eukaryota; kingdom Viridiplantae; phylum Streptophyta; class Magnoliopsida; order Lamiales; family Gesneriaceae; genus Haberlea; species Haberlea rhodopensis. The sequence continues at coordinate 10,629,261 of CAJQUN010000013.1, forward strand.
ACGGCACATTCAATTTGGGACAAACCGAGCCATTAGAATGATGTTATGGGAACTGAAAATGGATAGATGGCACTTTGGAAATTGCATAGAATCTTTGATACCGCTCTGTAATGCACAATGCATGTCATGTCTGAGAGTAAGAGAAGGTTGCCAATTTATGATAGATTCCACCCAAGCGAATGATCGAACAAACAACAAATGCACAATTTCTGGAAATATATGGTATTGATTGAAAGGAAAAAAGATTACAAGAAATGAAAGAATACCCAGAGTAAGTCCTTTATAAACTCCCTAGCAAAGCTAGTAACAAACTCTACAAAATGACAACTGAATGAATGCAACAAACTACCCCCACCCCACATTTTATTTCCCTTGTTCCCATCGCATCTTAACTCTTCTATGGGCTTAAGTTTCTTGGGCCCAACTTTAACATATCTGGGCAATAATAACTGTTGAATATGAAAGAGTAGATAAGATCCTGTAACCTAAGTGATTAGAGATTAGACAAGGATAGTTTATTTAAATTTTAATGTTTGATAGAGATAAGATGTAGGACTCTTTAAATACATTGTATTTACCCTCTTTTAATTCATTCAATAAGAACATATTCTTCTCAATATCCCATATGCTAAAACAACATGGCATCAGAGACCAGGAACCGATGACCAAATACGGCATTGCCTCTCCCCTCAAACCTTCATCTTCTAACAATTCCATGGCGTCCGCCACACCAGTTGCACTGGACTCCAACTCCTCTGTCCAAGTTACCTGCCACAAACTAAACGTTCAGAACTTCCTTCAATGGTCGCAATCCAAAAGACGATCTGCTCACCGGCGCATCACCATGTCCAGAAACTACTGATCCGAAATTCAAGTCATGGAATTCAGAAAACTATATGGTCATGTCATGGCTTATTTCGTCCATGCTTCCAGAAATTGGTGAATATTTCCTTTTATACACCACGGCGCAAGAGATCTGGGAGGCGGCTCATGATACGTATTCCTCCAAGGACAATACGTCGGAATTATTTGCCATTGAAACATGCTTCAAGATATCCGGCAAGGAGAATCCACTGTCACTTCAATACTCTGACGCGACATTGGCAACAATTGGATCTCTTCGAAATCCATGATTGGAAATGCCCGGATGACGAACAATGCTATCGGACGATTGTTGAACAAAAAAGAATCTTCAAATCCTATCGGGGCTCACCCACTCTCTCGATGATGTTGTGGTCGTATCTTGGCCACCAAACCTTTACCCAGGAAAGTCGGCAAAAATTCATGCTCGGACCTCCTGTTGTTATCCCAACTACTACTGAGGGATCAGCTCTCAGTATCTCTAAATCCCATGCTGGCCCTATGGATGATACGGACATGCTCAACCATACCCTGGAGACGTGTTGGAAAATCCATGGGAAGCCCGCTGATTGGAAACCAACTCGAGAACAGAGCAAATGTTGCGGTAACTAACATCCTTCCTACCACTCCGGAGCAGCCAGCTTTCACAAGATGCTACAAAAGTTTTTCAGTCAGCAAACCTTGATGCCCTCTTCTTCCCTTGTGGACACTGGTAATGTTGCTCATCGAGGTAATTCATCGTATGCCCTAATCTCACAGCATACTTTATCTACCAGTTGGATTGTTGACTCCGGTGCGTCGGACCACATGGCTGGGAATTTGTCATTGTTCCAGTCATTTACTGCATGTACAACCCCTCACACTGTCCGAATTGCTAATGGATCTTGCACCAAAGTGGCTGGTTATGGTTCAGTGTGTTTAACTCCAAACCTTGTCTTACAATCTGTTTTATTCGTGCCTGATCTACATTGCAATTTACTATCTGTGAGTAAACTCACTAAAAATTTCAGGTGCTTGGCTAAATTCATGTGCGATTCTTGTGTTTTCCAGGATTTGGCATCGGGGAAGATGATTGGCAATGCTGAGCTTTGTGCCGGATTGTACCTCCTAAGATGACATGTCTCCACGATCAATTGCACTTCAACAACTTCCCCAACCATTTCATTTTCTAACTCTAGTTTGGTTTCAAATTAAGATAGTGACATTATTTTATGGCACTATCATTTAGGATATCCCAATTTTTTGTGTCTATCAAAATTGTTTCCTTCCTTATTTATGAATAAAACTTCTGATTCTCTCAGGTGCGATATTTGTCAATTATCTAAACACACACGTGCCACTTTCACATCACATCGCTACAAACCCTCTGCCCCATTTCTCTCTTATTCACATTGATATTTGGGGACCCTCTAGTGTTAAAAATATGAGTGGTACTCGTTGGTTTCTCATGTTTGTCGATGATCATACACGTGTGTCTTGGGTTTTCCTCATGAAAGATAAAACTGAAACTTCACACATATTCCAACAATTCCACACCATGATTGAAACCCAATTCCATAGCAAAATTCAAGTTTTGCGAACTGATAGAGCCCGTGACTATTTCAACTCTATTTTGGGGGGTATATGCACACACATGGTGTCATCCACCAAAGCTCGTGTGTTGATACTCCACAACAAAATGGAGTCTCTAAAAGAAAAAACCGTCACCTACTTGAGGTTGCTCGCTCTCTCCTTTTTACCTCGAATGTTCCTAAGTGTCTTTGGGGCCATGCTATCCTCACTGCCACTTTCCTTATTACCTTATCAATAAGATGCCTTCTCGTGTTCTTGACTACAAAACACCAATCCTAACTCTTCTCAAATTTTACCCAAACACACACCTAATTCATAATATCTCTCTCAAAGTCTTTGGTTGCTCCTCTTTTTGTTCACATCCATCCTCATAACCGTGGAAAACTGGACACCCGGGTTGTTAAATGCATCTTCCTAGGCTACTCCCCCAACCAAAAAGGATACAAGTGTTATTCCCCTCTCACAAAACGGTATTACACTTCCATGGATGTCACCTTCTTTGAAAGTACATTATTCTATCCAGCATCTTCGCTTCAGGAGTACTCCAGCATTGAAACTCCAAATTCACATTTCCTTCCAGTATTCAAACACAACAGTCCATGACAAATTGCCGATCCAACTCCTCCACCTTATATCAGCAGGTACCCAACAAACCCAAGTCGTCCACTCCAAGTGTTTTCTCGACGGGAACAGCCTCCTCCACAGAACGTACAAGAACCGGTACAAACTCAACCTGTCCATCACCATTTCCCGCTGCCAGAGTTAGGTAACAACAATCACACTTCAACCAATATTGATGATAACATTCCTATAATTGAAACTGGTGATAGCGATAATAGGCCCATTGCTCTAAGAAAAGGAGTGAGATCTTGTAAACATCCTATATGTAATTTTGTCTCTTTTGATCGTTTATCTCCTGCATATCGAGCCTTTGTTTCAAAGATAGACCAGGTTCAGGTACCTTCAACTATCGAAGATACCTTCAATTATCGAAGAGGCACTCCGTGATCAGAATTGGAAAGTTGCAGTATTTGATGAAATAAAATCACTTGAAAAGAACGACACATGGCAAATTACAGATCTACATCTAGGGAAGAAGACGGTTGGATGTAAATGGATCTTTACAACTAAACACAAATCTGATGGAAACATAGAAAGATTCAAGGCACGTCTTGTATCCAAAGGGTACACACAGTCATATGGGATTGACTATCAAGAGACATTCGCTCCGGTGGCTAGGCTCAATACAGTTCGAGTTCTCTTATCTGTGGCTGCCAACTTAGAGTGGCCCTTATATCAACTTGATGTTAAAAACGCATTTCTTAATGGAGATCTTGATGAGGAGGTGTACATGGATATTCCACTAGGCTTTGAATCAGAGAAAACTGAAAAAAGGTGTGCAGATTAAGAAAATCACTTTATGGTCTAAAACAATCTCCTAGGGCTTGGTTTTATAGATCACCAATGTTTTAAAAGGCGATGGCTACACATAAAGTCAGTCTGATCACACGTTGTTTGTGAAGCTCGCCGAAGAAAGTAAGATCTCTGTTCTCATCGTGTATGTAGATGATATTGTTCTGACATGAAATAATGAAGGAGAGATCAATCATGTGAAATCTCTACTGTCAAAAGAATTTGAGATGAAAGACCTTGGACACCTCAGGTATTTTTTGGGGATGGAAGTAGCAAGATATCTCTGGGCATCTCACTCTCACAACGAAAGTATGTCTTAGATCTCCTAAAAAAAACTGGCATGTTAGGCTGCAAACCAGTGGATACACCAATGGACCCAAACATCAAGCTAGGGATGAAGGTGAATAGTCCACCTGTTGACAAAGGAAGATATCAAAGACTTGTTGGCAAACTTATCTATCTGTCACATACACGACCAGATCTTGGATTTGCAGTGAGTGTCATCAGTCAATTCATGAATAGTCCAACTGAATAACATATGGATGCAGCATATCGAGTATTACGATACTTGAAACAAAGCCCTTGGAAAAGATTACTCTTCAGAAAAACTTCAATTAGAGGAATCAAAGTCTATACCGATGCTGATTGGGTTGGATCACCCACATATAGACGTTCCACATCAGGATACTGTACTTATGCATGGGGGAATCTAGTGACTTGGAGGAGCAAGAAGCAATCCGTGGTTGCTCGGAGAGCGGAATTTCGAGCTTTAGCTCATGGAATCTGTGAAGGAATGTGGCTAAAGCGACTACTTGCTGAGTTAAATCTAGAAGACAATCAATCAGTGGAACTTATGTGTGATAACCAAGCTGCCATTATCATCTCCAAAAATCCAGTCCATCATGATCGAACCAAACACATTGAAGTGGATCTACATTTCATTAGTGAAAAGATTGAGAAAGGAATAATTGATCTGAGATATGTTCCTTCCCAGTTGCAAATTGCAAACATACTTACCAAGGCTCTTTTTCAAGCCTAATTTCGAGGAACTGAGCCACAAACTGGGCCCAGTTTGAGGGGGAGTGTTGAATATGAAAGGGTAGATAAGATCCTGTAGTCTAAGTGATTAGATTAGATAAGAATAATTTGTTAGATAGAGATAAGATGTAGGACCCTTTAAATACATCGTATTTACCCTCTTTTAATTCATTCAATGAGAACATATTCTTCTCAATATCCCATCTGCTAAAACCACAATAACAGTAGAGCCCGTAACAATTTATGGCTATCAGAAGCAATGTATTATATATTTGAAGTTTGTGAATTCCTTGTCCTTGAGTCTTGGTATCTAATTTACTGATGACAAGCTTTGTAGCACATTTTTTTCTCGTCATGACAATTCATGTCCTTAACAAGTAGCCTTCAGCCTACTAATTCGGTAAGATTCTAGCAAATGTTCCAGCAGAAATTGTACTTAGAAGTACAAAGCAACCTAAGAGATGGCCTAAAACAACAAGTTAGTGATTTAACATTCACAGCCAAAAATATTAACAAGATTCTGTGTTCTCAGCACAATTCCAAATGAGTACTTAATGACAGGCATTTAATTATAGCTCGTTATTTGTCCCCAGCAAACTGTTTTTTCGACAAGTGTTACCTTCAATTCTATGTTTTTATATTTTAAAAATATTTTCACTGTCAATTTTCGCAGTTGTTCCACCAAATATCTTTGTTTCAAAAACTTGGTCCCATTGAATTCAATGTTGTCCCTGTCATTATCCTTTGTTTTCATGATGATCTTACGGTATTTCTTTCCATGAAAAATTCTGGAAGGAGAGTCTTTTGGCCCTTTGGTTTGTACAGCTGTGTTGGATAACTCTATTAACCTGAAGTAATGTACAACTGTATTTTGCTCCAGGAGTGATTTGAAGTCGATCTGCGAATATTGAGTGGTCTAGAACTTTCTGTTTTGTTAAGAAGTGCAGGAAAGGACATTTCAAAGGATTTTTATATCCTTTGAAAATCCCAGGCAATTCATCTTATCTAAACTGCCACAAAAGCCAGTGTTAATAAACATTAATAATTTACTTATGTTAATGCTTTTTGAACTTGATGCCATGAGAGTGGGTTCCGGTTATTTGGTTGTCTATAGTGTTTTCTTTCCTTTTTTTAATAATTTTTAAGGATTTCCATGCCTGCAATTTTCAAAGAAACCTTTGTTTCATATATTAAGCAAATAAAAAGGATGAAGCAGTCTTACTTTTATCAAAAATTGTGCCACAGACTGCATTTCCTGCCCAAGAAAGAAGGTTAGATGCCTTGATGTTGTACTCGAGTGAAATTGTTACTTATATAGAAGAAAATTTGAAGCTTACACCGCAAAGTTTATCGGATAAAGCAAATGCATCTGATGAATTGGAGGAAATGCATCAACAGGTAATGATGAGTAGGATTCTCATGTAATCGAATGATTTATAATCTCTTAATGTGCTTATATCCACTTGTGTATTCATTGTAGTGACCTATTTATTCTATCATCAAGACTCAAGCTGATTTTTGGGGATTATTTTTAAGTTGCAATTTTATCTCAGGATGAGTTTGTGTGTGTGTTTTAGCTATAAGAGTAGTTTTAGAAATTTTTGGTGTTTTTTTTTATCAGGCAAAATAGAATATTGTTAAAAGAGTCCAAGTCATACCCAAAAGTTAGAAAATACATAAACGGTAAAAAGAAGAAGAAAAAAAGAGGCCACTAAACTTGAAGCCTAAACAAACACTAGGTTCCGAATACCAATCCTGAAAAGAATAAGAAAAACTGTTAGTACTACTATTCTTAATCCAATGCCACGATCTAAATTTAATTAAGTCCAAAAGATTCTGCTCTTGATACTTCTGTCCTCTTAAAACTCTGTTGTTCCTATCTAGCCAAATAGTCCAAATGACTGCTAGGTAAATGGTCAACCATCATTTACGTCCTCTCTTGTGCATCCAAAGACCTTTATGGTGAAGAAGATGATTCTCCGTAATCTCGTGAAGTGCACTCTGCACACCAAGCCACTTGTAGCATTCCATCTGTAATTAGGAAAAGACCTGTTCTCCAGTCCCATTTCCACATCCAAACCCCTTCTACCCAGAGCCCCATATTCCCCACTAGGATATCTTTATCCCTTTGCAATGGGTGCTAATCTAGGGAAAAGAAGTTCCATACTCTCCTTCCCAACCCATACATCCCTCCAGAAATTTTTGGAGTGTAGTATCACTTGTTCAAAGTTGCATGCCCTTGAATTTATTTTCCAAAAATAATGAGTATGTTTGGTTTCGTTTTGACACACTTCTCTGTCCTAAAAAAAAAAAAAAGCCGAACCATAGAATTTTGAGAGACTTGTAATTCTTCTGTCTGTTTCAAAAGATTTAAGATGTCAGATAAGAGGGCTGAGAAGCTTTTCACCCTTAATCTCATAATGAATAGCTAATTCTTACTCTAATCAAACCAAAGAAACTGCAATTGGCTAAAGAGGGGGGAGACAAGCTAATAATGTCTGACAAATTAAAGTTAAGATAATAATTTTTTGAGGACTTGATTATCTTCAAAGGAGAGTTTTTTTGCTGAAACCAATTCCAGGATTGTTTTATTGAATCTCTTTTTTGGGAGTATTACCACATCTAAAAGATGTCCTGTGCAGCACATTGTATTAGATGTAGCAAAGTGCTGCTGTAAACAGAAGTTGCCCCATAATCTTGAGGTTTTTGATGAGCTAGGTGCTGAAGTATACTTGTGTCGTTTTTTTGTCATCAAGCAATAATAATGCTACTAATAATGTTACTCTTGACTGATCTTTTCTGGGGCGAAAATCAGTACTATCAATTGGAAATAGTCATCAATACTCTTATCTGGGAATGCCATCAATACTCTTATCTGGGAATAGTAATCAATTATTAAGTCATTACTTGGTTCTCTCTGTCGGAGTATGGGAGTGTCTGGTTTCTAATTTCCATTCACTTGCAGCATCTCCCTGCACCCATGCTCGTTGATGGACAAAATATGGTCATACTTTCATTGTTAGATTTGCATTCAAAATTTAAGATATAGAAAATAACAGGCAGAGGTTGACCTGTTGTACTTTCTGTGGATGTGTTTCAGGGAAAATTAATTATCATCATTAACTGCTTATTCTTGTTTATAGCCCAGTGATAATGTTTGATGCTCAATTGCATAATTTTGTTGACCACTTAATTTTCTAATAGATTTGGACGGGAGAAAATGATAAGTTGAACTAGTTTTGTTTTTTTTTTTTCCCTCATACTTGCTTAGGTTCTTCACCCTTTAATGTTGATGATTCAAAACCCGTTTACTAGTTTCCTCACTAATGTCATATGGCCTTGTGACTGATAAGAATTACAACCTGTCACTGGCTCATGTCTTCTCTCTCTGATAATAAGCATTCATTTCACTTTTATTCCTTTTCTACAGGTGCTATCTTCATCATTACTGGCTTTAGCAGCAATTCTTGATGTTATCCTCTCCTCGCATCCTGAAAGGTCTGGTTCTGAAAATGTATCTGGGGAATCAAAGCATGCCATGAAGGTCAGGACCAAGGCTGCTTCTTCAGCAGAAAAGTTGTTCTCTGCTCATAAATATTTTCTGGACTTTCTGAAGTCTCCAACCCCAGCTATAAGGTCAGCTGCATATACGATGATTAGAAGCTGTATAAAAAACATTCCTCATGCTATCAGTGAAGGAGATATGAAAGCAATAGCTGCAACAATACTTGGTTCTTTCCAGGAAAAGAATCCAGCTTGCCATTCATCCATGTGGGACACACTGTTGCTTTTGACTAAAAGTTTTCCTAACAGTTGGACTCTTGTGAACGTCCAAAAAACTATTCTAAACCGGTTATGGAATTTTCTTAAGAATGGATGTTTTGGATCTCAGCAAGTGTCGTATCCAGCACTAGTTCTACTTTTAGAGATAGTGCCTTCAAAAGCAATCACCAAAGATAAATTTTTTCTTGACTTTTTCCAGAACTTCTGGGAGGGGAGAAACCTGGCTTGTTCTTCAAATGCAGGTCGGCTGGCATTTTTCCTGGCAACGGAGGAATGTTTCCTTTGGGGCTTGAGAAATGCTTCTAGGTATGGATGGAGTATGTAGAAGTTGTTTGTATATTTTCTTCTTTAATGATCTAATACATTTTATGCTCCTCCTTGTCAGGTGTTGTGATGAAGTAGACTCCCTTTATATTTACCAGCGTACCCTTGTTGATGATATTCTGTTGGGGCTTCTATGGCACGAGTATCTGCAGGTTTCTGGTTTAAAAAATAAGGATATAGCCTATTCATCATGTACTTATAATCAAGCAAATAATAACATCCAACTTATTCACAAGGAATCAAGGGAAGCAGTGAACTGCTCGCATTCCTCAGATTATGAGAAAAGCCTTGGGACCTGCATCATTAAAATCCTTTCAGGCATTAATTTTCTACAACACGATCTGCTCCTGATCTTCTGTTCAAAATTTCAAGCTGATTGTCTGGATATATTTCAGCAAATGGAGTGTTCTTCTCAAAATGTACAATGTTTTGTTACTTTTTTTGTATTACTGGACCGACATGCCATGCAGAGAGAAGAGACATGGCCCTTGGTTGACTTGGTGGGCCCCACAGTGAAAAAGGTCTTTCCTACCATTGGGACAAGTGTAAGTTACCCAAAGGAAGTCTATTCAATCTTCAGATTGTCGGTTTGAAATAGTTTGACGCTTTTACTTACCTTGTTTTTTGTGAAAAAGTCCACGTGTCTTTTAAATTAGAGGTCACTGCACTACACGAACATCTGATACCCGTATGTAAACATGGCGACTGGAGTTTTTAAAAAAGCTTTTACCATGGCAATGCAATGGCTTGACTTCAAACTTAAAGACAATGCATGGACGCTATTGTTATTTTGTGAAGCATCCATGAATCATATATTTCAACATGTTTATATATCTAACACAAATTAATTTATTGTCTCATTGTCGGAGACTGGGTAATAAAACATGCCAAAAAATTTGTACTCATGTGCTCATGATTTTATATTTATATTAAATTTGTGGTCATGTATGAGTGTCAAACATGTACCGAGTGTTGGCAAGTGTTGTGTCAAGCATTCTGAAGTTTTGGTACGGCCTAGATAGGAATATATGAGGTTATTTGAAGAGTCAGCTCCTGCAATTGCTTCTTTGCTGAAAAGGAACGTGAGCTCGTTTTCGTACATTGGTTAACATAAGCAAAGAGAGCCAAAGAGGCAGGAACATGGGATCTTGTCATGGACAGACATGGATATGGGTTTTGATAATGCCATTAGAGTATGAGAAACTGATTGAGTTGGTTCTGAGTTGAATGCTCAACATAGGTTGGAGCATGGGCTTTGGTGTGAATTTCACAGTCTAATTTCTCGAATTGAAATGATGGTCCTTGATGATGATAACCTTTATTATTTCTCTTGTTTGGAGATTCAATAATCCATATATATGCTTGATTGGCCACTTCTCCATATATTATATATCTGCAAAACTTTTTCGAATAACATTGTAGTTTGATGATATCACCTGTGTACTTTTCTTTATGAACAAGAACTACTATGCTGCTTTTTTCCATTGGTTTGATAAACCTTTGTGACAACTTTTTTTGATGAAAATACTTGCTACAGCTTTTTGTTGCATAATGTTTTTTCATTTGTTCTCCAGGTTAAAGGAGCCTGTTTTTGCTATTTTTTTGGTTCTCGCATTATTATGTTTTTTTTCTTCTTCTATGGCAAGGCTACAATCCTAAACCAATTTTTGAATCAGGACTCACCAGATCCAGTGACACTTGTATTAGTTGCTGTTTCTATATTTGGATCACACAAGATAGTTCAAGAACTTATGGGCGTCAAGTTTGGAACAAAACAGTTTTTACAATATTTCAACGAAGTAATTATCCCTTGTTGCTTGAAAAAATTTAGTCCCTCGACTGCTGTCCGGATGGATCTCTTGCTTGCCTTACTTGATGATGTGTGCTTCTCAGAACAGTGGGATGCAATTGTTACATATTTAGTGAATCTTAGAGATGCTGACGCTAGTCCTAGTATGATGGAAAGAAACCATGTGTCTGTCTTCGCTGTTCTAATGGAGAAGGCCAGGGATAGAACTACAAAGATTATTCATAAGTCAGACTCTTGTGAAATTGACTGGCATCATGAACTTTTAGACTCGGTGGTTGTCTCTGTTATCCGTTCTCTTCCTCTATTTGAATGTTCTACTACTCGATTTATATGGTATGTAAAGTAAAGCATTTCCACAATATGCCATGCATAGTCTTTATCCTTTTTGAAATGGCATTTAATTTTTCCTTAGCTCCAGGTTTTTCTTTGGATCGTTTGAGCATTTAACGTGTTAATCTTGTTGTGTCTACTTTGAGTGTCGAGGTGCATAGATTCATGTTGAGGACAATATACCCTTGTTACATTTGCCGTTTACATTGACAAATGATAACTATAAAATGGTTACAATTATTAGAAAGAATGTTGATGCCTGGTGGTTTCTCTAGTGCTGCAAGTAAACATTTAAGCTTGACCATGGATAAATATTTTACATGCATTAGTGGATTAGTAGCTAGCTTACCTGACAGCCTAGATTGCCCATTAAACATCTTTTTTTGCTTAAAATTCAGTTCCTTATTTGTCACAATGAAGCCAAGTAGTCTATACTTTACTTGGGAAATGAAGATATTGAAACCTTTCAAGGAAATTCATTGGTTCTGGAAATCTTTTGGTGCTTGTGACAAGATTCAAAAGAAGAATGAAGAGTATTGTTGTATAAACAATTATTGTGCCTCATGTGTATCTTTTGTGCTTTGTATGAATTCATTTGTTTAATTAATCATGAATTAAGTTCTGTGTGCTTTTTTATGAGCTAGCATAGCAAAATTAATGCCAATTTGGCCTTCGTACTCTTCTCTATTAGTCAACACCCCCACCATTTTTGTTTCCTTCATTTTTTGTAAATTTTGGATTCCCTCGAGATTTGGGATTGGCTTGTTAACACAATTCATTTTCAATAACTATGCCCTTTTACAGAGCAGCTGTATGAATTACGTCATTTATTTGTTTGTCTTGTATTTGTCGCTGACAAATGGTCTGCTAAAATTGAAAATTTTAATTCATAGAAGATCGATAAATATTTTTTGCTGACTCTTATAATTAGCATTAATATATTATTATTGTTCCTAATAATAATATTGTTCATTGGGATTAAAGGCTTATTTGTTGTTGTTGTTGTTGTATTGTTCCTAATAATCTTAATCTGCACTTGCTAATATCTTGTGGCAGTGCTGCACTTGGTGGAAGATCTGAAGATGATAAAATTTCCTTTGTATCACAAAAGACGTTAATTCTGGTCTTCGAGGAAGTATTTAGGAAGCTGATAACTTTCATGATGGATTCTCCTTTCATTTGGGTTCAGGATGCCTGTTCTATGTTACTTACGGGTGGACGTTTTCGCGACTGGAGGTTGGAATCTTCTAATAATACGCTGGAAACTGCACATTTTATTTTGGATATTCTCAATGACAGTCTCTTTTGTTTGAAGAGTCTTGATACTGAAAGTGAGTTAGTTCAAGGCATTTTATCTGCAGTTTTTATCATTGATTGGGAATTTAGCTGGATCACTGTTTCAAAGGACCAACTTGATGAAGGGGAGCTAGGAAAAGGAAAAATGGAGGCTAGGTTTGCCTTTTGTGATGCTGTCCATTCTTTCCGCTGCAAGATTTGCGATCAATTCATGGAAAGTGTTGGTGTAAATGGCCGGAAAAGCTTGGGATCTGTATTGATTCAGTTGATAAAATGCCTTACGAATTTGGAGAATGGATTTGATTCTGATAGTTTTATATCTTTCTGCTGCCAGAGGGTACTCTATATTTTTGAAGTGTTATGCCAAGACCAAGTTGAGGAACAAAAGTTATTGGATCAGTTGCTTTGCGAGAGTGACTCGACGCTTCTGTGGATCATATCAGATGCTAGGACAGGAGCCAGATTGAAAACTGAAAATGTTTCTCTCCAAGTGAGTTGAATTTGTGTTATCGTGTCTGCTTGTAACAAGATAACTGTAATATTTGCAGATTTTACTTGAACTGTTCCCTTCTATTTTAAATTTTTTCCTTGTATGGCGTTTTCAATCCTTAGCTTATTTATCTTGGATGATTTTTTTTTCTTCCTAATATTCATTATAAGCGCTGAGCTTGCCCATCTATGATGTGTTGAATGAAATATTAAATTCGCATCAAACTAGCTTGGGGCATGAGAGATGTGTTTTTTCCATTGAAATACCATTTCATATGTTCTGTTTGACCTATAGGATCTGTTGATTATTCCTACCTTTCTACTAATTTTGTTACTTATTGTCAATCAGCATATGGATTGTGCTTCTTTGAAATTTGTACTAGCTTTGTAATTTTTATTCACAATACATAAGTTATTACTGATCTTTTGGCAGATGGGTGAGGTTACAAAAACTTGTAAAACATAGATTTATGTTCACGAATAAGGTTATCATTAATGTTTTGCATATTATCAACTGTAGCAGATATGTATTCTTTCATTTTGATCACATTCTCGTTTGAACTGATGTTACCACAGAAAAGCAAAATGATATGATTTGAGATCATGAGGTACTGGTGTGGCTCATATATGATATGCAGCTTGTTTCATTTCTTCCTTTTTCATTTTAGTAATTAGTAATTGTATAAAGTTTATGTAGATTTGCAGATTTTTATTCAATTTCATTTTGGCTTGGATGTTTTAATTTTTATTGTTCTAGCTTGAAAATGAGGTGCCCTAGTGATATCGAAAAACTGCACGCTCAGTTATTATCTTAGAAATTTTATTGACATTTATAAGTTTTTGATTGCAATGTAATATACTTGCCTATCATATGTAAGATTCTTTGGCATTGGGCATATGTTCTAGAAGATATTTAAACTGACAGTTTGCATATATTTTTCTTAGGAATCCAAAAATACAAAGTTTGTTGCATTAGTTGACAAGCTAATATCCAGTATTGGGTTTGATCAAGTTGTTGCTGGTGCTATTACGAAGGAAACTTCTTCAATCAACAGTCATTCTACGGACTTGTCAATCAGTAGATCTAATTATTCCCGTCCTTGGCTTGCTGCTGAAATCTTATGCACGTGGAAATGGTTTGGTGGCAGTGCTTTGCACTCCTTATTACCCCCTTTATGTCAATACATAAAGAATGGAGACCCTAGCTTTTCAGATTCTGTTTTCAATATTTTACTTGATGGTGCTCTTGTCCACGGATCTGGTAGTGGATTAAATCTCTTATGGACTGCTTCTTTTGATGAGGTAGAGGCTGTTCAGGAGCCATTTTTGAGAGCTCTTATATCTTTACTTTCTACTTTTTTTCAAAATAACGTGTGGGGAAAGGAGAAAGCGCTGTCACTCTTCAAGCAGCTTTTGAACTTGCTCTATGTTGGTGATACCACAAACTTAAATTGTTTGAGGATACTTCCATCGGTTATGAATGTACTTGTTAGAACCTTAAAAACTGTGTTTGAAGATTGTGAGAATGGTCAGAGTGACCCTTACACCCAAAATGAATTGCATCATGCTATAGTAGACTGGCTCAAGAGAGTTGCATCTTTCCCTCCACTGAATGCATGGAAACCAGGAGATGGTAGGTCTACTTTCTGTCAATGAAATCGTTGAAAAGATGTACACTTCAATGTGCCTTTGAATTATGAAATGACAAGCCAACTCATCAAGAGAGATGAAATCCAGTGTTTCACCTCTTTTACCTGGAGTCTTGGGCTTGAAACTTTAGTTTTCAGTATCTAATGACAAAAGCTAATTGCATATCAGTTATATATGGAAATGTGCTATTATGGTGCTCTAAATTTGCTTTGATCATTTCAATCTACTTAGGTGCAGATATGGAGGACTGGTTCCAATTGATTGTATCCTGTTTCCCCATTAAAGTAATGGAGAGAATGCAGGGGCTCAAAGCAGAAAGATATACCAGCCCCATCGAGAAAGCTTTTCTGTATGAGTTATTTCAGAAGCAGAGGAATGATGGGCAAGCTGTTGGAAATAAGCTGCCATTGGTGCAGATGCTGTTATCAAAGTTGATGGTGATTGCAGTTGCTTATTGCTTGGAAGATTTTGATGAAGATGATTGGAAGTTTGTTCTTCATCGGTTGAGGTTTTGGATCGAATCAGCTGTTGTTATGATGGAAGAAAGTACTGAAATTGTGAATGACACTGTAACCAGTGGTGGTAATGATATAAATGTTATTGAGAATGCTGTCGAAATCAAGGACCCCTTTCCTATAGAACTCGCCAGAAATGCGCTTGTTGCATTCTCTCTGCTTTGTGGCCCCACAGAACTCGAATCAAAGGATTCTGAAAATTTAAATCCTTTGGCAAACAAGAGATGGGAGTTCATCACTGATCGAATATTAGAAAGTATTCTTCGTTTATTCTTTTCCTCTGCTGCTGCTGAGGCCATTGCAGATTCATGTTGCTATGAGGCTTCATATATTGTTGCATCATCTCGAGTTAATCATCCTCAGTTCTGGGAGTTAGTTGCTTCATGTGTTGTTCAGTCAAGTTTACATGCAAGAGACAAAGCTATGAAATCAATGGAGATTTGGGGACTCAGTAAAGGGCCCATCAGTTCGCTTTATGCTTTGGTTTTTTCGTGCAAACCACATCCCGCACTGCAGTTTGCAGCTTTTGTACTTCTTTCACATGAGACAATGACTCGATTAGCGTTGTTACCAGATACTGATTTGATATTAAATGATGATAATTCTAATAATGAGGTTACTCACAATCTTGACACAACTTCAGTGGAAATTATGCATTTGAGGGAAGAAGTTTCTAGTAAATTACGAAAATTACCCGGCAAGCTTCTTCAAATGGATTTTTTGGCACATGATCGGGTAAGTTATATTTTATATAGGTTTTAGCTTCATGGTCTTTATGGTGTCTAAAATGAATCACCAACTCTTTGAAATCATTTGACATTCACTCCATTGGGACACATTGATTTGTGAGTTTTCAATTGGTTATGTTGGCAACTTTCTCATGCTTTGTTTAATTTACAGGTGAATGTATTCCTTGCTTGGTGTTTGCTGTTGTCACATTTAGCTTCCTTGCCATCATCATCATCTTTGAGAGAGAGAATGATTCAATATGTACAAGATTTTACGAATTCAGAAGTACTGGATTGCCTTTTCCAACACATTCCTTTGGAGCTATGCATGGGCACCAACTCAAGAAAGAAAGTAGTAGAAATTCCAGCTGAAGTGTCCGAAGCAGCAAGTGCTGCACTGCGTGCTATCACTTCTAGTTCAGTATTGTTTTGTGTAGAATCACTTTGGCCTATTGGGCCCAAGAAAATGGCTTGTCTAGTGGGTGCTGTTTTTGGTTTGATGCTTCATAATCTTCCTGCCTACGTTAGAGGTTGGTTTAATGAAATACGGGACCGTTCAGTATCATCTGCTATCGAGTCCTTCACAAAAGCATGGTGTAGCCCAACATTAATTTCGAATGAATTATCTGAGGTGTACTCAACTTTCCTGCTTTTCAGTTGTTTAGTTTCTATCATTCATTTGTTTAATTGCATCAAACACCCAACATACAATGCTTGCTCTTAACATGACCCATACCTGAATCATTTCGTTTATTGCAGATCAAGAAAGCTAGTTTTGTTGATGACAATTTCTCTGTTAGTGTGAGTAGATCAGCTAATGAGATTGTCGCCACATATACAAAGGATGAAACAGGAATGGATCTAGTAATTCGCCTTCCTCAGTCTTACCCTTTGAAGCCTGTGGATATAGATTGCACCAGGAGCCTTGGCATTAGTGAGGTGAAACGGAGAAAATGGTTGATGTCGTTGACGTCTTTTGTTCGCAATCAGGTATTTCATGTGCAATCCCGATATTGCATAATCAATCTGGTGGTCGGTGATGTATCTTTCCTGCATTGAGCATAGATGTGCATAAATCCATTGTTGGTAATTCTGATTGTGTATGTTTGAATGTACAGAATGGAGCCTTGGCAGAAGCGATAAGAATATGGAAAAGTAATTTCGACAAGGAATTCGAAGGCGTTGAGGAGTGTCCCATATGTTATAGTGTTATCCATACTGTGAACCATAGCCTTCCTCGTCTTGCTTGCAAAACCTGCAAGCATAAATTTCATTCAGCCTGCCTTTATAAGTGGTTCTCAACTTCTCACAAATCCACTTGTCCATTATGCCAATCTCCATTTTGATCCGAATTCTCCAGGTAAAAGTTGAATGTGGTCTTGTTGAACATTTCCATTCACTCTTCAAACAGTGTATACTACCTATGAGAAGTGAAGGAAAGCATATGGTTGGTGTTTCTGGCAGGTGCTATTCTATTCGTTACTCTTTTATAACAGTTGATGTCAGTATAAGTCTAGTAGGATTATTTTCTTTTTCATTGTCTTCTATACATCGAATTTATAAATTTTATTACGTGCTGAAATGAAATTTAGTAATTAATATTTTTTCCATAGTTTTACTAAATTTTTTTTTTTTTTTGGGTGCAAAACTTCAAGGATATCTCGATTTTTCGCAAATGCAAATGGAAACTTTAGTGATTTCACAATTATAAAATAGGTTGTTATTTGTGGGTAATTAGCTTATGGCACCCTCTAAATAAAATCATTGGCATAATGCACCGTACAATTATACATGTGTCACATTGCATCTCTTAAATAGGTTATGTTGGGACACAATGCACTCTGAAAGTGGATTTAAGATTTTTATCCTTAAAAAATAAAAAATCATATAATTCAAGTAAATGAATTTAAACATTTAATCATATTTATAAATATTATATAATGATTTTTTGATTACATTTAAATATTGGCACAAATCTATAATATTTCGTTCCATAAATAAATATTAAAAATTAAGGATGAATCCAATTAATTTATCCAATATAAAGATTTGAAGTTTTTAATCTATTATCTTTTTACTTTTAATACATATTTACATAAATTCGTTCACTTATGTAAGCTTATTCGGATTTGAGGTATATGATCAAATATAAAAAATTATTAGTTTCTTAATTAAACTTTAAGTTAAATTAATTCTACATAAATATACTAATTTTTAAAGATGCTTTGTACCAAATTTAGATTTGAAGGTGCAACATATTAAAAAATATATACTTTAGAATTCATAACCAATCCAAGTGTGGAATTAGTATGTCAATTACCGGATTATGTATAATTAAAATCTACGTCACACGTCCTTTTGGGAGGACTATTAGGCACTCGAGCTGAGCCTATTCATCGAACTCTCCACCTTTAATAACTGAGACTTTTGAATAGTTTCATTGATAAACCAAGGTCAATAATAATCACCCTTCAGAATAGATAGGGTTTGCAATTCTGAATTAGGAAAGGCAGTCACAACCCACAAAGTACATGGTCAAATGAGATACCATGCATCTCCAAAACATTCAAAACAATCTCCCCATGTTGACAAGTGTATAAGATTAAATGTGAAAAAATATTAAACTACTTCTGAAATGAAACAGAATAGGAACCAGTAGTCGGATCTTTGACAGCTTTAAAATTGTCGGTGCTCATGCCGAAACGACCCAAAATAGAATTTCCCATTTCTTTTAGCTTCCCTGCACTCCGAACAAACAGGTAATCAAGATCTCATGAATACAATATACTTCATCAGATTGTAGAACCATACTGACCTTGTAAATTATATGTCAATGCAAATTTCAGAAACAATATTTTCTACAGATTTTCATCGTAGTGATCAGGACTTCCTTATTTTTCTCAAACTCACACTTTACTTTCCTATTTAAGAGAGAAATATAGTAATGACCGTCATCTTCAAGTAGTCATTTTGACAAAATTGTAATCGAGAAAGCAATCTGAGGTAATTGAACCTTTTGGGATCTTTTGATTTGATGTGGAGATCCTAGTGTCCAATAATCTATTGTCAACTGAAGTTCAAATAGATCGTGTACACTTGTGTAAGTGAAGTGCTTCAACACGATATCAACCAGGCAGCAAGCCTTTATGTAACAACTCGGTCAACAAAAAAAAAATGAAAAGAAAAGAAAAAACTACTTGCAAGGGTTAGTCATTTAAGCTTTACCAATCATCTCTTCCTTCATTTTTTCACGTTTCTCGTCCGCTAATGGCTTTAAACGGATAATGGTTCGCCTGGCTTGATCATTCGCCTGATCCAATTCCAAGACTTTTGTCATGTCTGGCAGCAATCAAAAAGGAAGAATTCAGGCAAGATTCAAATAACTGCAAGTTTTATTTGTTTTCACGAAAATGACTCGATGCCATATGAGAAACTAAGAATTTTTTGCGCACAAGAGACGATAGGCAAACACAATATCATCAGCATCTAAAATATCAAAACAAGGACACGTGCAGGCAATCTTGCGAAAAAACTAAAATATGATATAAGCGAAGATTGATGACACACGCCGATTCCTTGAAGTTGATCAAGATTTTAGTAGAGTATAGATGCGAGGAAAAGAAATAGTATATTACCCCAAGGCATATGGGAGGTCATGATCATCAATACCACCACATACTGACTTCTGATCCTATGAGGAAACATACTGAAAAATAGTACTCCTCTATCAATAAAGCAATATGTAATTCATTTTGGATAGAAGCATTTTTCCTTTATCCCTTCTTTCTGCAGAACTAGGGGGTGGACTCTTAAGTAGAACAACAAACATCAGGCTCCTCATCCGACATGTGATACACATAATTTGAAAAAGGCCAGTGCAATTGCAAAAACATGTGATCAAAAGAAGGTATCAAATAGCTCCACAATAAGAGTATTGGATTGCGTTATGTTTACCAGCAATGGACTCTTCATAATGTTCAAGCTTCTCATGTGCCTCCCCTCTTCTTAATAAAGCTTTCATGTAGGTAGGATTCAGCTCTAATGCCTTTGTACACTCCTTAATTGTCTCCTCGTGATTTCCCTGATCATAAAGGAAGAAATCAATAGCCAACAAACTCATCTTACAATCAAAACTGGCTGCCTTTTCCTATTATACCAGTCCAAGACGCATAACTGCATGCCCCTTTTCCCATCTCATTGTGAATTGGAAAAGCATTTTCCAACATCTAAAGTGCTCATAGAACATGCTGTATGAAGCTGATTTGTGTGGACAATTTATGCACAAAGTAGAGCTTGCGAATATATTATGCATCATTATGCTATAAAATAGAAAATTATTCTTAACCACGATCATCAGAAGAGCATACCAATTTGGAGAAACAAGCAGCACTATTTGCATGGCATATTGATCGTATTTCAGTAGAGGAAGGAACATCCTGGACAATTTGTATCGCAAGTTCATATTTCACTAGTGCCTCTCCATACAGCCCAGCTTTAAATAAGGTATTACCCTCCAATTTGGCGTCATTTGATCTCTCTAAGGCTTTCTATTTCTCAAAAGCAACAAATAGAAAGTGTAAGTAGATATTAGATATGGTGAGGTGTTAGCATAACTTTGGATTTATGCCTAAGAATAAGAAAATAACTAAGGAGAGGAAAATAACAACCAAGTAATATGTGTCCGTGAGTTTGTCTTACATTTAAATTCCCAGCCGGTGTTAACCTAGCATAGACATGAATATAATAAAGGTGTTCTTGCCAGACAAGTTCTAATCACAGAATGGATTTTATGCTTATTAATTATTAACAGGTGTCATCCAACAGTATCCTACCACGTATAACAGATTATTGAAACATAACTTCTAATTACAAATTCATTTCTGTCAAACTAATTTTCACAATTGACATAAGGAGTATATGTGCAGCATAAAGTGCTACATATCCCATAATTAAGTCGTCATATGTTGCAAGAGAAAATTAACAAACATGTTCCTGGAATGACATGCATAAAAAAAGATAGCGATCATAATCATGGGCTTGAAACATGGTAGTTACCACAATCACATTGCTTTATATGGGAAAGCCAGTTATAAAAAAAATTGCATATGTCTTAAATACATCACTCTTTAACATTTTGCAAAGTTTGTAGGCAATTTTATACTTTTTTTTTTGTTCTACCACTATAAGTCCAACAGTGTACCATTTGCATCTGAATTAGAGTACACCCTAACTGAAGTTTCTCTAAAGTTTTTATGCAGCTTTACTGTAACACAGATTGTATTTTGTCAGCTTGTGGTTAGTTTCGTTCCTATATTTCAGTTTTTGGCATTAGTTTTATGTGTTAAGATCGATGTAAAAATACAAACTTAAAGCAACAGTCAGGCTTCCAAATACAATAAACACACAACTTTTAAGCACTTCTTCGAATTCTTCTAAATCAATTGCATAAGTTTCCATGATCCA
The DNA here is from genome assembly GCA_907163345.1 of Haberlea rhodopensis. Taxonomy (NCBI): domain Eukaryota; kingdom Viridiplantae; phylum Streptophyta; class Magnoliopsida; order Lamiales; family Gesneriaceae; genus Haberlea; species Haberlea rhodopensis. Next base: position 10,650,533 of record CAJQUN010000013.1, read on the forward strand.
AACATCGAATTACATTTCAACAAGCGAAAACAGAGTCAAGATAGCAAGCAGAATAAAATCTCAAGCGGGTAAACCAACACCAACTGATTACCAATAGCTTTACCTCAATCACTTCACTCTCGACGCAGTCCGACATTTCATGCCGTTCTTCGTCCTTGACATGGCTTACCTCATCATTGCTGTTATTAATATTTCTTAAACCATCAGTATTCTTGTTATCAGGACAATTTTCTGCGATTTCTGGAACGGCGTCGTGCAGCTCGGTTTCACTGGCGGTCTCGTACCCGTCGGACTCGTAACCCGAAGACGACGCCGCCGCCTGTGATTTTGATTGGGATTTGGAACTGCTTTCAGCGGCTGGCTCTTCCTCAATCACGGCCATTTCGTCTTCCTTACTATCAATTTTCCAATAAGAATCAAGGTTTTCAGGTTTCACCCTCACTCGATTTTTCAACTTCCCTCGAACGATTCTAGAAATCTCTATAATATTACCAAAATATAATCTTTTAAAAATGTATAAATTTTAAGTAGCAGCTTTATTATTTTAACTTATACATATTAATAAACATGTATTAAAATTAAATTTAAAATATTATAATAATTTTTATTTTTCCCTGATGTTTTTATTTATCCACATAACATATATATATATTATTCAACAATATTTCAAGATGCTACATTGCCGTGGGCTTTAGTCCAATTCTTGCTAGGTTTAAGTCGGACTGCTAACTGGGCTCAGGACCAACTCCGATCCACATCTAAGCCAAGAATTTGGAATTAAATCTGTTTAAAATTGACAAAATTAAACTAAAAAGAGAAATGTGAATAAAAGACTCAATACAAAAAAATATAGAATAAGTATAAGATTTCTTTATTTTTTTAATGGCACTTAGGAGAAAAGTATATTCACACAAGTCCAATTTTTAACTATTGGTTTGAAAAAGTGTTTTTTAGTTACCAAAATACCCTTCAGTTAAAAACACTCTAACCTTAATTTCATATCTTTCTTTTCTTCCTCATCATGTTGCCCAACACCTAATTTTCTGCTAAATTTTTTCCGGCGATTATCAGATCTTTATTTTCTTCATCATCTCGACGCCTCATCCCTAAAAATTATTTGCTAAAATGTTCTGTAAATGAAATATGTTTGAATCGAAACATCTAAATTGTTCGTAGTATTTGGAATATTTTGGAATCGAAGAATATCTCGGATTACTCTGCACATATAATTTTCGGACATACTCTGCACATTGCATCGTGTGTGTGTTTACTATGTGTGTGTGAATTATAAATTTTAATACCAATGTTAAATTATAGGCATCGAAAGTCTGTTGGTATGTCTTTTAAAAAAAAAAACTCTAATGACTTTGACTGATGCATATAGATGAAGAAGTAAGGTATGCGTTGAAGAAGATGACCTAGAGAAAAATTAATTGGTGTACGGAAATTATAAATATAAATTGGTGCACGAAACTTTTAAGAAGTAACTAGTGCACGAAAATCATAAAAAGTAACTGATGCACGAAAATCATAAAAAGTAACTGGTGCACGAAAATTATAAAAAATAACTTGTGCACGAAAATATAACCTTGGTGTACGAAATATAGCACTGATGCATGAAAATACACTGGTGCACGAACATTGTGTTAATTAACTGATGCACAAAATTTACAAAAAATAAAAAATAAAAAATAAAAAATAAAAAAATAATTGGTGCACGAAATACAATAACTCGTGCACGAAATTAAATGGTTCGTGCATCAGTAACTTAATTGTATGGTCCGTGCATCACTCACTTGCGATTATGGTTCGTGCATCACCCACTTGCCATTATGGTTTGTGCATCAGTTACTGATTTTAATTTTCGTGCATCAATACTGATTTTTAATTTCCGTGCATCAGTTACTGATTTTATTTTTCGTGCATCAGTTACTAATTTTCAATTTTCGTGCATCAGTTGCTGATTTACAATATTCATGCATCACTTAATGATTTTCAATTTTCGTGCAGCAATTACTGGTGCACGAAAGTTTTTAAAAAAACTGGTGTACGAAAATATAACATTGATGCACGAAAATATAACCTGATGCATGAAAATACAACACTGATGTACGAACTTTGTGTTAATTAACCGATGCACAATTTGCAAAAAAAACAACTGGTGCACGAAATACTATAACTGGTGAACGAAATTAAATGGTTCGTGCATCACTTACTTAATTGTATTGTTCGTGCATCACCCACTTGCTATTATGGTTCGTGCATCACATACTTTTTCTATGTTTAGTGCATCATTTACTGATTTTAATTTTCGAGCATCAATTATTGATTTTCAATTTTCGTGCACCAGTTACTTTTAATAATTTTCGTGCACCAATTATTTTTTAGAATATTCGTGCACTAATTACTTTTATAATTTTCGTGTACCAATTAATTTTTCTATGTGTCATCTTCTTCGTTGCAATTTTCAGGTTCTAAATTCTGGAAATGAGCAAAGAAGCACGAACATCAATTAATCATAACTATAAAACCTCAAATGGCAGCAAACAGTATATATATATATACCCACACACTTACACACATACACACATTAACACACACACATATACGAGATTTGAAAAAAAATCTAGAACGAAGTGATGGAATGAAAAATCGAAGATATGAAGAGAAAAACCAACTTTAAATAACCGTAACTTGCTAGAGAGATTTACGAGGAGATTTGAAACGCAGTCATGAAAGGAATAGCTCGAACGAAGTGCTGAAAGGAAGATACAGAAAATTTCTGAGATTGCCGCATTTTCTTATTAAGGGCACTTTTGTCATTTCAATCTAAAATGGACTTAAATGATTACAAGTTTTTTTCCTGAACTAAGATGAATAAAATTTCAATATCAGGTATCAGCCTGAATTTGCCCTTTTTTATATTAACATGACAGCCACTTGGGCCGTATCGGATAAATTATTCAAAAAGTTTGTAAACACCTCAAGCCATATTCGTTTATACAATTTTATTTTTTTTGTTCCCACTCTTTTCGGGCCTTCCACACCTCATCCTTTTTTTTCCAGAAAAAACAAAATGTACGTATCATTGTAATAAAATTAGGATATGTGTACATATAAACACACACACACCTTTTTTGCTGTAAAATATATAAGTAATTAGTAATATAAGTATATTAAATTAAATATATTAGCTTATAAATAATTAAATAAAATGTGGATAATATTGATGTGTAAGAGAATTACATGATTTAAGAATAAATTAAATGAGAGTAAATGAATAAATTCAAGTATAATTATTATAATATTGATGTGTAAGAGAATTACATGATTTAAGAATAAATTAAATGAGAGTAAATGAATAAATTCAAGTATAATTATTGTTTACTTTTGTACTAATTATTTTAGGATGAATTACATATAAACTCCCTTTAGTTTAAACAATTACAAATTTCTCCTCTCTAGTTTAAAAAATAATATGTACCTTATCTGTTAAGTATCATATAATAGATAGTTGTAATATTTCCTTTATTCATTACAATTAGAGGGATGAAATTCATAATATAGCTATTCTACATAACGTATATCTATTATTGTTCAAACTAGATGTCAAAATTGTAATAAAATTATTCAAAATGGGGAGCAGCCGTTGTTTTCCCAATTTTTTACTAGAAAATGAAATAAAATTTTGTTTGTTTACTTAAAAAAAAACCAAATTATGTTATTCTAACATTCTAACGAGCTCTCTTTTGGATACAATGTACAGATATAAAAACAAAAACAAATGTAAATGTAAAATTGTTAAAAATAATAATAACAGAGAAGTTGGGGTTGGGTGGGTGGGGGGTGGTCTTGTTTAATAATATTTTTTTAAATATAAATATTAATTATCTACATAAACATATCATATGGTAGTTTTGTACTGAGCCACCAAGTTGGAGAAAAAGTGAAACGTCAGATGCGACATTTTCTGCAGTTCCGATGTTTTTACAGGGTTTAACTAACGGCCACAAATCATTTGAGCTTATTCTAGGAATGTATGGATTATGGAATCTAGCACACCCTCACATATATGCTCAAACAACAGTCTATTTTCGACATTCAAACCCCTACACAACTCTATGGTATCAGTATGAATCAAGTTTTATTGGTTTAACAACGTATTCAGGCTTGCGCCTGACTAATCCTTGGATGACGACCCAGGCCCCTCAGGACCGGCCACCAGGTAAATCGAGAGATGTGCATAGATGACAGGTATCTGAGGGAGCGGACCAACAAGACCCAAACCCAGGACAAACACCCACACTATTTCATCGGAAAATTTGTCTCACACGGGATTCGAACCTGTGACATCGGAGGATTTCTCCCCACGTCACCTGAGCTCCTTACCAATCTATCTATGCCCCTGTGGGCAAATTAAGTTTTGTTTTTCTACAAAACTGTTTGAACTCCTCGGAAACAAATTGCAGTACATTGTCCGTCCTAAGATGCTTATGCTTTATTCCCATCTTAGTCTCAGTCAATGTATTCCATTCTCTAAATCGTTCAAATGCCTCAGATTTATTTCTCAATACAAAGACCCAGAGTGTTTAAACTATAAAAACGAGTCAAAGTGATACTCTCCTTGAGTAGTCATCCACAATGGACATGAAATACCTCCCACCGCCATGAGTTTGGGTTCGAGCAGGTCCCCTAACATCTGCGTGCACATAGTCAAAAGGTCTACATGTCTTAAAAATTCTAGTGTTGATCTTAACCTTTTTGAGTTTACCTAGCACGCATTGTTCACATAATTTCAAGTTTTCATTTTATCTCCAAATAAAAGATTCTGCTTGGACAGTTCTACAAGACCTCTCTTACTCGCATGCCCTAATCTCATGTGCCACATATTGGCTGTACTAAGATCAGTCTTACTTATGGTGACTGAGTGATCTTGTGACTTCCTTCATCTCCACATTGTTAATTAGTAGTCAATTATAACAAATCTCCACATTGAATTCTAATTAACTATCCTATGAGATCACCCCCTCCAACCAGCCCCTAAGGGCATCGGTTCCTTCGAATAATCACTAAGTCAAGACAATGCCTGAACTTAATTGTGGACAATGCTTTAGTAAGTATATCTACCGGATAATCCTTTCTATGGATCTTCGTCATAGTCACCAATCCCTTCTCGATAGCTTCTTGATGCCAACCCAATCATCTTACATAGCCACATAGCTTCCTTTATGGCTTCAGTGACACCAATATACTCAGTTGTTGTGGAAAAAAGCTACAATAGATTGAAGATTGACCCTCCAGCTTATATAACTTGTTAGGGACTTCCTGGTGTCTATCCACCCATCAAAATCCGAGTCCACGTATCCTATTATGTGGTCAGTTTCGTTTTCTTTGCTCTTGAGCATTAACCCAAGTCTAACGAAATTTCTCACATATCTCAGAACCCGTTTCAGTGCCTTCCAATGGCTTCTCCCTAAATTTGGCATGAACCTGCTGATGGCACTCACATCATAAGCCAAATCCGATCTATTACACACCATGCCATACATTGTACTTTCTACGGTACTCGAATATGACACGTCTCCTCCAACTCTCAATGTAAAAACCCTATTTTTGCATCCACAGGATCCAGTTCCAAGTCGGAGCAACCAACGCAATTAACGACCTTATCGAGCAATGCTTGACCATAGACGAGAAGATTTCATTGATGCTTATCCCTTCAATTCGAGCAGATCCTTTGGCCACCAACCTGGCCATGTATCTCTCATTCTCTATCCCTGGTATCCTTTCCTTTTCATTGTAGATCCATTACACCCCCACAATTCTCTGGTTCTTGGGCCGATCCACAAGATTCCAAGTCTGATCCTTGTATGTGGAAGTCATCTCATCTCGCATTTCTCCAGTCCACTGGTCTCTGTCCTTATCACTCATGGCTTCCTTGTATGACTTTGGATCCACATAAGCTATATCATAAACCACATGAAATGCATAATAGATAAGATCAGTGTGTCCATACTTCAACGATGGTCTCAGTGCTCTTCTTTTCCTATCCCTAACTACAAGATATGAATCTAATTCATTCTTTCAGTTGATAGCTTCTTGACCCTGTTGATAATCTCTTTGAGGTTCTTCTTGAGTTTCATCATCAACTTCCCTAGAAGTTTTAGTTCCTTGAAACTCCAACTCAACCTGATATCGATCCTGAATCTTCGGGCCATTAGATTCATCCAGTGTTTTAGTAGCTGGATATCCCATCTTTGATTCATCAAAGACTACATCCTTACTAATAAAAACGCTTTTGCTCTCCTGGATCAAGGCACCATAGCTTGTACCCCTTCACACTAGGTGGCTAACCTATGAAGATGCATTTCTTAGTACGTAGCTCGTGCTTGTCCTGTCTTACGTGAGCGTATGACATACAACCAAAAACTTTTAATCTGTTGTAGTCTGGTGGTTTTCCATACCAAAGCTCCACCGGTGTCTTAAAGTTATTTGCAGCAGACGAACATCGATTTATCAAGTGACAAGCTGTAGATACAGCTTCACCCCAGAAAGTCTTAGGAAGACCAGCTTTCAGTAACATGCATATAACCATCTCCAACTTCCTATTCATGCTCTCTGCTAGGCCGTTCTGTTGAGGGATATAAGGCACAGTCTTGTGCTTGGTAATGCCAGATTTCCTACAAAACTCGTTGAACTCCTAGGAAACAAATTGCACTACATTGTCCATTCTAAGATGTTTAAGCTTTGTTCCCATCTTAGTCCCAGTCAGTGTATTCCATTCACTAAATCTTTCAAATGCCTAAGATTTATTTCTCAATACAAAGATCCAGACTCTCATTCCATCCACAATGGACATGAAATATCTCCCATCATCATGTGTTTGGGTTCGAGCAGGTCCCCAAACATCCGCGTGCACATAATCAAAAGGTCTACATGTCTTATGAATTTCAGTGTTGATCTTAACCCTTTCGAGTTTACCTAGCAAGTATTTTTCACAGAATTCCAAGTTTTCAATTTTATCTGCACATAAAAGATTATGCTTGGACAGTTCTACAAGACCTCTTACTCACATGCCCTAATCTCATGTGCCACAGATTGACTTTACTAAGATCGGTCTTACTTATGGTGGCTGAGTGACCTATTACCGTGTTTCATATCAGTGAATACAATTCATTTTTCCTAACTCCTTTCATGACAACTAGGATCACTTTAACACTTTTAATGATCCATTCTCAGCCTTAAAGGTGTATCCGTTCACCTCTAGTGTGCCTAAGAAAATTAGATTTCTTTTGAGTTCTGAAATGTATCTCACTTATTGCAAGAGTTTTTTTGTATCATCATGCATACTTAGTCTAATGGAGTCACTCTCAATAACCTTGCACCCTTTATTGTTCCCAAGTAACAGTAGTCCACCATCGACCCGGTCGAGAGTCTCAAAACCAGTCCTTGTTGGGGCACATGCGGAAGCTGCAACCTGAATCTAATATCCATTCTTTATTGGCCTCTGTTTGGTCCACTACTAATGCATATGCTGAATCATTTCCATCTGACACTACCAATGAATTATCTCTGTCATTAGGTTTTTCCTGGTCTTTTTCCCTTTCCAGACAGTCTCTCTTTAAGTGACCTTCCTTGTGGTAATTATATCACTTATATGCAGTCCTTGATGCTTTTCCATTGCCACTTTTAGCAAGATTAGATTTCGATTTTGATCTAGATTTCTTGGTCCACTTCTAACTTTGCTGGTCACGTTTTTCCAGTCTGCCCCTCTTGAACAGATCGTCCCCGGTACTTACTTCATTCCCTTCGATTTTCCTCTTCTTCCTTGGCTCTTACCACTGACTGGACTTCCTCAAGGGAAATTTCCTGATCCATTCCATAGAGCATAGCATCCTTGAAAATGATTGTGCATGACTTTGGAATCGAATTCAATAACAACAAAGCTTTGTCCTCATCATCGAGTTTCACATCTATGTATCAAGATCATCAATGATCTTATTGAAGTCATCAATCTGCACCGAGACTGAATTTTCTTCGGTAATCTTGAATGAATAAAGCCTTTGCTTCATGTAGAGCCGATTCGCCAAAGATTTTGTCATATACACCTGCTCCACCTTTGTCCATACAGTGCTTGCCGACTTTTCCCTAGCCACTTCTCGGAGCACCTTATCACCAAGACTCAATATTATTGAAATATGAGCCTCGTACAAGAACTTTGATTTTTTTTATCAGAGGGTGGCAAGGAGTGTGTTAATTTCTTTCAATGCGTCTACTGTTCCTTGTTGCACCAAGATTGTTCGAATCTTGATTCTCAATAATCCAAAGAAAAATCGATAAATTTGTCTTCTTAATCGCATTGTTTCTACGCTATATTGTGATCTGTTCTTATTGACTATATTTTTTTGTGTGCCTACTGGTTCATGTGTTTGTTGGTGTAATTGTGTGCCAGAACCTTATTGAAGTGATTCTTGAATTGATTGATTTTCTTAGCAAGTAAATTGTTTCATCAACTACACAAAATCAAGTTTTGGTTCTACATGAATCTTGCGCACATAATTTTTGGAGGCTATGATTACTTCTGATTTAGTCATATATTCATTCGAAAGATTTGTCAAGAAATCATAACAAGTGGCATCGTCATCGGGAACTAAACCACGATCAGAGTTTTTGACTAAATATTGATATCCAATATGACGACCAAGATCAAGGTGGAGCGGTTCAACGACAACAAAGACTTTGGGTTGTGGAGGAGAAGAATACAAGCCATTCTTATACAACAAAAGTTTGACAAGGTCTCGACAGCAAGAGAAAATTACTGGACACTCTCACGGAAGAACATAAAGAAGATATCATGGATATTTCATTCAGTACGTGACATTGCACCTCCATGACAAAGTGTTATGTGAAGTGCCTTCGTAAGACACGGCAACCAGCATTTGGTTGAAATTGGAGCAATTATACATGACAAGATCCCTTCAAGATCGTATACACCTTAAGGGGAAATTGTTTGGATATAATATGGATGAATCTAAGACAATCATCAACAATCTTGATGACTTTAATCGCCTAATATTGGATCTAACAGCATAGGAATTGAAATTGAAGATGAAGACAAGCGATCATTGTTCTAAATGGCCTTCCAAAATCTTTCAAAACTTTTGTGGACACCACGAAGTATGCAAGAGAATCCATAATTTTTGATGATATTCTCAAGGCGTTTCCAAAGAATCTGAAATTCCAGTTGGAAAACAAAGGGCAATCCAATGGAGACAGCATGTTTTCGAAAGGTAGACAACAAGGGTCCAATGCTGAACAATGTGTTTGTTGTGGCAAACTCAAGGGGGATTCAAAGGAAAAAGAAGATTGTGAAGTGTTTCCACTGTCACAAGGAAGGTCATTATAAAAGGCAATGCCCAGACTTCAAGGAAGAACAAGAGAAATTAGAGGAGCTAGGAGAAGCAGGTGTTGTCCAAGAGGTTATTGAATATGAAGAAACTCTTTGTGTGACTAAGAAGGAATTGGATCATGGTTGGGTCTTGGACAATGGATGCACATTCTACATGACACATTATAGAAGTGTGTTTGAGACATTCAAAGCCACACAAGGTGAACAAGTAGCTTTGGGCAATAACATGACTTGCAAGGTGCAAGGAGTTGGGGCTGTGAGAATCAAGTTTGACATTGGTGCACCTATACTCCTTGGTGGAGTTTGATACATTCCTAAGCTTAGTGGGAATATGATTTCTTTGGGTACCTTAGATCAGCATGGGTGCACTTTCATAGCCGAAAAGGGCATAATGACTGCCAATAAAGGTGGAAGAGAGTTGACGAAAGGAATGATATATAAAGGAATTTATATGTTGTGTGGAAGCCCTAAGGAATGTGCAAGCGTGGTGGACAAGGGCTTTAGGTTCAAGGTGGAGTCACCAAAATGGAGATTGTCAAGAAATCTTACTGGATATGCACATATGGTTGTTGGTTCGGTGATCAATTATGCACGTGCTAAGTGTAAGAGTGATGGGTTCAATCTCAGAACCTTGGCTACAAGGTTTTCTGTCAAAATTGAGTTATAAAAAAGGGTTGGTTTCTGGAACCAGTGAAGGGGAGCCTTAGATGAATGGTAATGGGGTCGATATTATTGAAGATTGGATAATAGTCAATGTGGAGATGTAGAAATATGACTAATATCCAAATCTTTTGCATCTTGAAAAGGGATGGTTATTGCCAGAAAACAGAAATGAGCTGGGGCAGTTGATGGGAAGTGATTCCCTGGATCAAGTGCAGCTGAGATTCTGGACCTTCAACTGCCAGTTGATGGCTATATAAGGCGTGGAGTCTCAGTGAAATAGGCAACTCATTTTTCAGAAATAAAAAGGCAAAATGAAGTCTTTTTGAGAGGATTGGGTGATACAGCGATAGGTTGCTTTCAAAGGATTGTCATTGTAATTTGTATGAGTGGCAATCGAGAGTTGAATTCCTGAACGTATCGTTGTGTAACAATCAATAAAAGAGCAAAAATATTGACCCCCGTGGAGTAGGCAATTAAATTCGTCGAACCACGTAAATCTGTCTTCTTTATCGTATTGTTTCTACGCTATATTTTGATCTGTTCTTATTGACTATATTGTTCTGTGTGCCTATTGGTTCAAGTCTTTATTGGTGTAATTGGGTGCGAGAACCATATTGAAGTGATTCTTGAATTGGTTGATTTTTTTAGCAAGTAAATTGTTTCGTCAACTACACAAAGTCAAGTTTTGGTTCTACTGGAATCTTGCGCACATAATTTTTGGAGTCTCTGGTTACTTTCGAATTAGTCATATATTCATTCACTCGAAAGATTTATCAAGAAATCAATACAGAGGTATATATAGATAAATATTTGTTTCATTATAAAAAAACGAGTCAGTTGCAATTTACCACATATGTATTTAGGTATTTTACCTCTTATGGTTTGCAAAATATAGCAAACTATCTTCTCACACAAATCATACACGACGGGGGTGATTTGCATGTATTCACAGACCATATGGGGTAAACGGTATTTGGTAAACTGCTTATTTTGTAAATCACGGAGGTAAACTATCTATTTTCAAACCACAAGAGTGTGAACTTTCAATTTGAAAAAATTATAGGAGGTTCGTTGCTAAAAACCCTAAAAAAAATGTGAATATTATAGAGATTGGACATATTCAGCATATGCATATTAACAAAAGAAAAGGCGTATTACCATACGTTTCCACTCAACTCTTAGTATATTTATTTAGTGTAGTGACAAATTGTTCACTACAAATCAAAATGAGTAACATTATTATACTTTTGTCATCATTTAATTTGAGCGATGGGTCTCCATGACTCCACCAACGTGGGTCCAAACACAATTTATTAACCAAAACGTCGGCAGGAAACAGCCAACAACAGATATCTTATACCATTTATGTGGCTGATCCAAATACATTGGGCCCATGATCATTAACGTGACTCACACTCTCAGTTGGTTAGCTGTCATTTTGCCCCTTCGAATTGACAAGATTGCCCCTTACTTGTCCTACCTCAAAACAAACTATCCCCTACTCTTCATAATGTCTCAATTAATGAATTGTTAGCAGATCCCACATCTTAGATCACCGATCTCGTCCTTAATTATTTTAAATAAATATCAACGGTATTTCTAATTTTCATGATTTATATATTTTGATTTTTTACTTGAGGCCGTTCAATTCTCTCTGGCTCATTTACTGGTCATAGATACTCTATAATTTCTCGTGACAATAAAGCAACCGCATCGTCTCATAATTGCCATAATATATGTTATCTTTATTAATACCTTATGACATCTATGTGAATCGATATTTTTATGTATAAGATAGAATGGAGTGTTAATGAAAAATAAAGAAGAACACATCAAGATTTTTACGTGAAAACCCTCAAATTGAGAGAAAAATCACGGGACTTAGTCCAATATAAATATTACGATCACGCTCTTTGTCGATTACAAGACTCTTAGGATACAAATTACAATTGTCCAATGACTTATAAAAGAATCCCAGAAAAATAATGAAAATGACCGAACAGAAGTGAATTTGCTCTTTTCGGAGTCTTTTTGCCCAGAAAAATCCAACCTTTTACTATACGACCATCTGCGGGTATTTATAGGGCTGTTCCCAGTGATTGGTTAGCGGGAGATCCGGAACACGATGTCCTATGATGGTGGCTTAACTGGAGCCAAACGTGTCCGAGAAATCCGCGCCCCATTACTGCACGTTTATCCACGCCGACTGATTTATTGGTTATCCCCGGGTCTTCCGCTAATCTTTGACCAGAAAATCGAGGAGGGTTTAGCAGCTGTTCGGTAAAACCCTGCTCGGAATATTCTGCTCGGTGTCCCCCTGTTCGGTTCTTGGGGATTTTACCCGAGAAAATCAATATGTCATATGACATCAACATCGTTTGTTATAATTGATGAAATATGATAAGTGATAGATGAATAGTTAAAAAATATTATTTATCATACCCTTATAATCGTAAAAAATGTGCCTAATAATATTTGAAACGGTTTGATATATGATATATTAGGATAAATACTTTTATATAAATCGTAAAGAAACCAAATATAGCCAGATTCGTCTCAGAGTTCAAATTTTTATACACAGACATTGGTTATAAGAGAGGTAAGAGCAAAGTATTTCACTTTACAAACAACAAAGTTACAACAGAACTCTAGACTGAGTCCTAAAGAAAAGAATGTACTCGTTTAATTTTTTTTCCTTTTTGAACTTTTCCATTCTTTATCTAAATTAAAAAAAAATTAAAACCCACAAAAAAGGTGTAAAAAATATTAAAAATTAAATCACTTCACAGACTTGCGATGATTATGACCGTAATACGATAAATACCAATTAACAAACTTTTTCAACCCGGTTTGCAAATCGGTTACGGGTTTGTACCGTAATTCCTTCTGGGCCGAACTGATATTCGCATGAGTAAACGGAACGTCGCCGTTTCCAGGCATGTCCACCATTTTTTTCTTAGCCTTCACTTTTAAATGCTTCTCCACGATTTCAACCATCATGGGCACTGTGACGGGTGAAGTATTACCCAAATTGAAGATCCGATATTGTGCTGGGCCCCGTTTCTTACCGCCCGACCCGGTACTCTTCTTAGCTGTATCCAATGAAGCCACGCAACCCTTCACGATATCATCTATGTAAGTGAAGTCCCGGGCCAAGTCAACCCGGTCTTTTCCCCGGTAAACTGTGATGGGTTTACCCTGTAAAATATTCCGGGTGAAAGAGAAATACGCCATGTCGGGTCGGCCCCACGGGCCGTAAACCGTGAAGAAACGCAACCCGGTTATGGATAGCCCGTATATGTGGTTGTATGTATGTGTTATTTCTTCCCCGGCTTTCTTTGTGGCTGCGTAAAGTGAAGCGGGTCTGTCGGTGCGATCCGATTCGGAAAATGGTACCTTTTCGTTTAACCCGTACACGGAACTGGAGCTGGCCCAGACAATCGCGGGTTGCGGGTCGGAGTTTTTGCAGGCTTCGAGAAGGGTAACGAGCCCGGCTATGTTGCTGTGTACGTAAGACAGGGGATTCTCCATGGCGTATCGTACACCTGCCTGCGCAGCCAAGTTCATCACGTGGGTGAAGCGTACGATCTCGAAGAGCTTGGCTAACAAGTGCGCGTCGTTGACATCGCCTTCCACGATTAAAATTTTGTGTGAATTGAGGAGGCTTCTTCGGGCCATTTTCAATGAAGGGTCGTAATAGTTGTTGAAGTTGTCCAACCCAACGACACCGTCTCCACGTTTCTTGAGGGCAATCGACACATGGGATCCGACGAATCCGGCGGCACCGGTGACAAGGACAGAAAACCCGTTCTGCCGTTGGATCTTTGCGGAGGACCTGACCTGATGCTCCCAATGGGCACCGCCCCACGTAGTGAAGAAAAGCCTGCTACCGGAATCGACGAACGATTGAAAACTCAAATACGCGGCCGTCAACGCCAACAAGAACAGCGCCCATAGAAACATCGTACTCGTCGAGGCAAAACACCGGTGGAACTGTCGGTGCATTGTCCGCGATTTATCCTTAAATTTCCCCGGCGTAGAAGGCAGGAACAATTCTTCCTCAGCTATAGACGGCATTTTTTAAAATTTATTCTTCCAACTTCTTCCAGATTCAGAAAAAGTCCCAGATAACAAGATATTGAAACTAATGGCCGAGAGTGAAGAAGGGATGGAATTAAAGAAGACGAACCGATGCAAAATTGATAAGGAAAATGCACCTGCCAAAAAGACGAGGGTCCATCACAGAATAGATGATAACACGGGAGAAGACGCGTTAACGCCTGAAGGGACGGCCAATTCTACGGAGAGGAAATGGGAAGAAAGTAGACAGCAAATACTATACAAAAATTGACTGGATAGTGAAGAATTTGAATATTATAACATAGAAATATTATTTTTGACTTTCTTTTTCGGGAGAGCGCTTGATATAATCCAATGGATTGGATTCTATTCGATGCTCTGTATTTCGGATTTTAATAAATGTACGGCTTTTCTTTTTTAGAAAAAAAAAATCTTTTTTACATATTTACAAGATAATTAAAGTTGTTAATTTCATTAATCATATAAAATTTAAAAATAAAAATTAAGTGGTACAACATAAGCACTAGACAGGGACCAGAAGGAGGCAAGAACCCCATAGATAAAATCGACCCCCTCAAACCATGAAATCTAGAGTTTGGCATAACAATCAAATTACCTTCCAAAACAAGTGAATGTAAAAATATGGATTGACAAATATCATAAATTGATAAAGTGACGACAAAATTATTTTCGGAGTACGTAGCATGCACACACGAATGTGCATAACATCAATTTTAATTAATATACCAGCAGTCATATTCTATATATTATTTATTGAATTTGTTAATACATTATTGATTTTCAATATAGGACGGATATGATCTGATAATTTATTCCATATGCAACATATATCTTTGTTGAGGGCAATTTTGTGAATTGGACTTCTCGTTTATTTGGAACATGCATTCCACCACCACTGATGGTTAAAGCTGGTCCAATGGCTTAACCGGTCATCACTTGCTGCAAAATTAAACCACTGGTGGCCTGGTTCATGACGGCTGGTCCCAGTTAAAACGGTGACCGTGGGTTTGATGTTATTCAGGACAATATCTTTAGAGAAGTATCAAAATTTTAAATGAGAATATTCTCAATCTAGAGTAGTTATACCCCCACGACATTGTTTATGGGTAGCAACCATACAACTATCCGTACATAAAAGTATATGTTTTCACCACACACAGTAATAAGTTTTTTTTTTAAATAAAGATTATAATAATTATTCTTAATTTTATTTATTTATTCTTTTAAAACAAAAGACTTTTGATTATCAACATGAATACTTTCTGTTTTTAGCACCTATTATAGCTATCAAGGAATATGGAACGAAGATTCGAACATGAGATTTTCGGATCATATTTGTGATTGGAGCCTGGGCTATTCGGCTCAAAATGTGTAATTATGCTATATGTACCAAATGGTTTCTTGTATCATTGGGTTATATGTTTAAAAATTGTATATTTACATCATTAGCAATCGATATCATTACATATACGTGGATCATCATTATAATTCATATTATCCAAGTAAATTTTTTATTATTATTATTAAGAGATTGAAAATGATGGATAAATATAAGTATTTAAAAGTCGAATCAGGCTGCATATTCAAACGGTTACTTCTTGGCTATTTATGGGTCATTATCCGTCAGCGGATTAATGATCTATATTTATCATTGTATTACGTCCCACATAAAAAATGAGATATTGATAAATTTGGTCCATTGAAGTGCCCTATAAGATAGTCAAGAATATTCAGACAAAAAACCCCTTATTTATTAAAATTTATTAGTCACAGCTCATTTTATGTTACAATAAAAGCGTATAAATTCAAGGGCTTTCCTTTTAATAAAGTTGATTGATTCCTCAATAATTGAACCACCATAAGTATGTCTTGTTAGAGTCAGTAGGTGAAATTAGATTAAACTAAAATTAAACATTAATAGTAAATAAAATTGAATGTGAACTTAATTAGGTATTTGCTTGTAAGGTGAACTTTTTTTTAAAAAAAAAAATTTATTTTGTTGATTCAAGTTTTAGAAATTAAGAATTAAATTTCGTAACATCGATATCATATTTCAATAATGAATTATTACCTCAGTTGACCATTTGTATTTCATTTATAAAAAATTATGGTTTTAAATTTTGGTGCTAATTAGTCATTTTTTTCAACCTCCATATTTTTTTTTCTAATTCGTCCAAAATATTTTGTGTTTGAAGAACTATATAAAAAACAAACAGTAGAATATAAGCGTTTTTTTAGGGTGGGTGGGAGTGGGTTGAGATATATTAAAGCGTTCATGTTGTTTGTATTCATTCCCGGTTTAATTTCTAAAGTTTTCAATAACTCGATTTAGTTCCAAAAATTTTAAAAAAAATTCGAATTAATTCCTCGACATTAAATCAGCTGTAAGAAGCAAACATAGAGAGACTAAATCGAGAATATGTTTAAGACTTTTGGGACATAATTGAGAATAAATCAGGCTTGATTTTTTTCTAAAGTTTTAAAAATATTCTCAAATCAGTTTTTTTTTTGATAAGCCAAAATATTATTATTGGAGCACAGGGCGTGCTCAAAATGTTACAGACGAGACTGTAAACTAGAAGAATATCACAAAACAACAGCCAAACAGATTAAAGGGAATTGAAACCAATCAGAAACAATGATCAAGTCGAAGTCTGATTTGTTTGCGACTAGCCAAATCCAAAGACGAATTCTGATCTTGTCAAATAAGTTGACAGCTTCTGGACTCTGATTCTTGAAAACCACCGCATTTCCTAAGACTCCAAATACTCCATACCACACAATTCCACAATGTAATTCCGAAATAAGTCCCCTTTTTCGAAGGCAATATGTTTGAGATAATTGAGATAATATGTTTGAGATAATAGCCGAAAATATACAAAGCCACTTGAAGCAATCCATCCAAATATTTAAAGAGAGCTTGCAGGTAAAGAATAGATGGGAAACATCTTCCTCATATTCGTTACAGAGAGGACACATCAGGGAGAGATCTTGACTTAGTGCGCCTCTCCTGTTCAGATTAATCTTGGTAGCTAATCTATTTTGCAGTAGTCTCCAAGCAAAGAAAGAAACCTTTGAAGGAGTGAATTTGTTCCAGACAAGTGCTAAGTGGGAATCAACCTCCTTATGATCTGAAACTGGAGAAAAGCAAGAAATATATGCAGTCTTGGTGGAGTAGACATTATCAGCAGAATGGATCCAAATCCAACGATCTTCCTCTTCAAATTTGGCTTCAAGAATGTCAAGCTGCAATTGAAGAGATTGAAGAGATTCTTCTTCCCAAGCAAATAAGGGACGCCTCCAAGACCAGTTCCAGTTTACCCCATCCTCAGTTTCTAGTCTTTTGGATGCAATCAACGAGTTTTTGTCAAGAGCTATGTTATACAATATGTCAAAAATTTTACAAAACCTGTTATTGCCAGCCCATTTGTGAAGCCAAAATTTGATGTTGTTGCAATTCCCAACCTTCCTTTGGATCCCGTCTAAAAACCAGCCTGTGGGGTGTTTGAACACCACTTTTAACAAGTCTCTCCACCATATTGACCCAATGGAGTCTCCATCCCTTCCCTCGACGCCGCACATCAGATTGCTCAGAAGCCCGTATTTTGAAGTTATTACATTGATCCATAGTTTATCACCTCAATTTAGCAACTTCCAAGCCCATTTCCCCAATAAAGCTGAGTTGAAATATTCAATATTTCGGACCCACGGTCCTCCATCTTCTTTTGGCCTACAAATAATATCCCAACTAACCCATGGAATCTTCCTCTCGCCCACCACACCACCTCCCCAAAGAAAATTTCGTTGCAAACTGATTATATGGTTGATGACTTTTTTTGGAGGCTTATAGAAAGATAGATAATATAGTGGCAAGGCCGAACGGACAGAATTCAATAAAGTAATTCTTCCACCCGCAGAAACATATTTGTTTTCCCAAAGACCGAGTCTAGATTCCAGCTTGCTAATGATAGGCTGCCAAGTTGAAGCCTTCCTAGGATTAGCATCGATAGGAATACCCAAGTGCGAGAACGGAATTTACCAATTGAACAGTTTAGAATCTTGGCCATTGAATCAGAAGCAAAGGTTGAACATGGATTCCAATCAACTTACTTTTAGAAAAATTAATTTTGAGGCCGAGACCAATTCGAAGTTCCTCAGAATACTCTTAATGGCCCTGATGTTGTCGAATGAAGCTATACCAAAGAAAATCGTGTCATCCGCATATTGAAGGTGTGGGAGATCTCGAAGTTAGAATCTCCAACAGAAACAGGCTTAAAAGACCTCTGAATGCATGCCCTATTGATCATTGAACTAAGACCTTCTGTCGCTAGGATATAAAGAAAGGGAAATAAGAGTTAAGAATCAATCATAATATCAATTCATCCAGGCCATGCATACGTCCAAACTCCAGTAGCCACTCATCAATCTGTTATTAGGAATATTTGTTTTGTTATTCTGTTGCAACAACTTTCATTACACTTGTCATTAATTTATTGGTTATCTTAGTTTATAAATAGTATGGTAAACTCTCTGTAATGAGTTGAGGAATTGTTATCAAGATAATGGAATTCATTCCAAACTCCCAGAATCGTAATTCTTTATTTCTCTAACTTGGTATCAGAGCAACAATGGCGGAAGCCGTGTCTCACACCGATTATGTTCCTTCCTTCCCTCCCGCCGGCAGTTCTAACTTTCTGATTGTAAATCCGACAAATCAAATTACTCCAGTTAAATTAACTGATGACAATTTTCTACTTTGGAATCTACAGATCCTTGCAGGACTTAGAGGTCTTGGACTTGATATTCTCATTCTTCAAGATCCTCTTGTTCCTCCCAAAAGTGCACTTGATGAAAAAGGCACTGAGATCGTCAATCCTAATTTTATTTCCTGGTGCAGGCAGGATCAATTGCTTTTTTCTTTTCTCCTCTCTTCAATGACTGAAGGTGTCCAAGGGCAAATGGTAAGATGCATCACGTCTACCCAACTCTGGTCCAGGGTATCACACTTGTTTGCTAACAGATCCAAAGCTAGAGTCATGCAATTTAAACTTCAATTGCAGACTCAGAAGAAAGGCAATCTCACAATGCGTGATTATTTAAGCAAAATGAAGACCTATGTGGATACTTTAGCTGCATGTGGACATCCTCTTTCTGAGGATGATCAAATTCTTCATGTGCTTGGCGGTATTGGACAAGAGTATGATGCTGTAGTCGTTCATGTTACTTCCAGGGTGGATGATCTTACACTTTCTGAGGTCGGTGCTTACTTGTTAGCACATGAAGGACGTATTGAGTCATACACAAGCAATATTGACATCTCTCCACACGCTGTCAACACTGTCACACTCTCACCATCAAAGAAATCAGAAGCTCCTTCTCCAAACCAAGGTTTTTCTTTCAGAGGCATAGGATGAGGAAGGAGTAATCGCGGTGGACGCCGTAATTGGTATACTACCTCCAGTCGTCCAGTTTGTCAGATCTGTGGCTATACTGGTCATGTTGCTGAACGGTGTTACTATAGATTTGACAAGGACTTTGTTCCAAATCAACGGAGGTCCAAAAATCAGCATCCAAACATACCGATGCACAACCAAACACCACCTCAAATTTCCCACTGCTGCTCTTGCTACATCCAATGCACCTCCCCCATCAGATGATTGGTGGTATCCTGATTCTGGAGCGTCACATCATGTGACTAACGAACTTGGAAATCTTTCAATTGGATCAGAATACACTGGAAGTGGTAAGATTCACATGGGAAATGGTGCAGGTTTGTCTATTTCACATATAGGTCACTCTAACTTCTATCCTTCTTCCCGTTCTTTTGTTTTAAAACATCTTCTCCGAGTTCCTCAAATTTCCAAGAATCTCCTTAGTGTTAGTAAATTTGCAAAAGATAAACATGTTTTCTTTGAATTTCATCCGTGTTTTTGTCTTGTGAAGGATCTAGCAACCAAGGTTGTCCTACTCCGTGGGACTTTGCATAATGGATTGTATAAGTTTAGCCTTGGCAAGCCTACACCAGTCCCATTCAACTCTGCTGCTTGTCTCCACACAACCTCTCCTTCAACACAACCTTCCAGTTCTTCACCAGAACTGAGGCAACCTCATAATCTCGTTTTGAACAAGTGGCATCTTAGATTAGGCCACCCTAGCCCTTTAATTTTGAAACAAGTTTTGTCTGGATGTAATATCTTAATTCCAAGAAATGAACATTTGAATTTTTGTTCTGCCTGTGAACTAGGCAAAAATCACCGTCTTCCTTTTTCATCATCACAAACTAAATTTACTGCTCCATTCGAACTTGTCTTGTCTGATGCATGGGGACCAACACATACTCTATCTCGAGAGGGATATCACTACTATGTTAGCTTTATCGATGCCTATAGTAGATTTACTTGGGTTTATTTCCTTAAGCTTAAATCTGAAGTAAATCATGTTTTTACATTATTTCACAAAATGGTTCAAACACAATTTAACACCACAATTAAGACACTTCAGACGGACTGGGGTGTGGAATTTCGAGCCTTAACACCATTCATTCAATCCTACGGCATAATTCATAGATTTTCATGCCCACATACTTCTCAGCAGAATGGCATTGTCGAAAGGAAGCATCACCATTTTGTAGACACTGGCTTAAGTCTTTTGGCTCATGCTTCCATGCCCTTTCATTTCTGGGTAGATGCCTTCTCTTCGGCTGTTTTTCTCATAAATAGACTACCTACTTCGAGTCTTTCAGGTGATGTTCCTCTCACCAAATTATATAACAAAGTTCCTGACTACTACTTACTCAAAGTGTTTTGGTGTTTAAGTTTCCCGTGTCTTCGCTCGTATAATCACCACAAACTTGCATATCGATCCACTCCATGCACCTTCATTGGTTATAGCACCACACACAAAGGCTATAAATGTATGAGTCATGATGGCCGTATATATATTTCCAGACATGTTAAGTTTAATGAAGATTCATTCCCTTTTCATCACAAGGAAGAAACCTCAGCTTCTATCTCTTCCCACTCCACATCTTCACCAGTAAATCTTCCTGGTTCCTTCCAATCTCTTGATGGACCACCCTCCCTACAATCTAGTTCTCATCTCTCTCAAAATATTGTGACTCCCTCCTCCTCAAACAACATTCCCACTTCATCTTGTTCTCCCCCTCACACACCCCAAGATACTGACTTGGAATCTGATAATATTCCTCCGCCCACTCACACTCCGCTTTTATCACCTTCTATTTGTTCTCCAACAGCATCAACATTTCCCTCTGTTTCTCCAGAGGTTCCTAGTGAAAATGACAGACTTGCATCGCCCCTTGAGAATACACATCACATGGTTACCCGGTCTAAAGCAGGTATTTTCAAACCTAAGGTTCTTACTGCTGATTTTAATCATATTCAGGAACCATTAACTTTACAAGAAGCACGTCTTCATCAAGAATGGATCAATGCTATGAATTTCGAACATCATGCATTGATACAAAATAAATACCTGGTCCCTAGTTCCAGCACCATCTCAAGGATCCATCATTGGTTGCAAATGGGTGTTCAAGCTCAAGACAAACCCGGATGGATCAATTGCTCGCTACAAAGCACGACTTGTAGCCAAGGGATACTCCCAAGAACCCGGCTTGGACTATACTGAGACGTTTAGCCCGGTGGTTAAACACACAACCATTCGCTTAATCCTTACTATAGCAGCGTCTAAAGGGTGGAGTATTAGACAACTTGATGTCAATAATGCATTCCTCAATGGCTCCTTAAATGAACTTGTTTATATGAAGCAACCTCCAGGCTTCGAAGTTCAACAAAGTGATACTCCAATGGTCAGCAAACTTCATAAAGCAATATATGGACTCAAACATGCTCCTCGTGCATGGTTTGATAAACTTCGAAGTACACTACTGTAAGGCCCTCGTACCGTATTATCGGAAATCAGGTTTAGCTTCTCAACAATTATGTGATTTATTTTATGTTAATCAAATGGTTGAGAATAAACATGAGGAATATTATCTTCGATAACAGCTCGATATCGTAAACATTTTGTAAATGTGATATCCCGATATTTGATAATAAGAATTAAGTACAATTTGTACATTATTTTGTTAATTAGTTAGAAATTAATTAACGAGAATATAATCTAATTAATGAGAATGGAAATTGATCTTGTATATGTCAATTGACAGTCGTGTCAAAACATGATGAATGAAAAATATATTTTTGGAATATTCGGATTAACACCTAAATTTTATTAAAATGATTTAATAAATATAAAATTTATATTAAATCGAAAGATTTACTTTTTGTGATTCAAATAAGAACACGAAGTCAGGTGTAGACTGTATATGTAATATACATGCACCAGTACACCGGTGACATCCCGATGTTCATAATTGGTCGGGAATTAATATATATCGGTGTAGGGTGTAAAACACATAACAAAACGTGCAAAAACACACAATGAATCGCGGACACCTACTAAAAGGTGCGAAAACACACACTGCACGTGCGATTCACCGACCACCTTGTATTTATCCGCTCCGTTCGCCGCCGTCCGACCACCTCTAGACGAGACCGATTCTTTCAATACCAAATAATTGAAATATGGTGTTCGAAAAGTTGTTCGATTTGGTCTGAAACGAACGAAGTCGCGACAGTGAGGGTTTCTGCACTTTTGGTTCGATTTCTTCGAATCTACTACGAATTGGACGACACCAAGGCACTGAATCTCTTCCCCTCACCTGGACGAAACTTTATATACCGGTCGCCGCCTCTACCGTCGCCGGAGCTCGCCGGAATCGGCTGAAAAGCGTGCGTGTACTGTGTGCGAAAATTGGGTAAAACTCGATGCTTGATTTTTCGACTTTGCTTCGATTATTACCAGTTAATTTGGACTATAATTGTTGAATAATAATTTGAATTGGTGAAAAATAATTTAGCAAATTAAATTATGATGTAATCGCATCAATTTAATTACCCTAAATTGGTTAAGCTGTGACTAAAATTGATAACCCATTTTGAATGATTGGTTTATTGAATTGTGAATTTCTATTGATATACAGTGACTACTTCGACCCTACAAGCTCAAGTACCCTTGTAGATCGAGAAAGAAAGGTATGTTGCGATCGGGTAACATACGACAGGTATCTGTATCATTTGATATATGATTTGTTGTTGAAGTCTGTGAATTACGTGAGATTACGTGACTACGTGATTTTATTTAAAAGTATGTGGCATTCATGACATTCATAATTGCACATCGGTGTATGAAAAATAAATATTTTGTTAACACACATCATTTTTATACATACATCGATGCATGACATACACGTTGAGCTATATCCTTGAATACCCTGATATTTCTTGGATTCTGATATCGAACATTGGGGATTGGTACTGCGATACTATGTTGGCATTACATGGCCCGATATGCATAGGGAATCGTGGTCCCCTTTGATTGGTATGATTTGTTGAGACGGGGATTGGTGGCACCTTGCTGATGTCATCCGTCTGGATATCCCTATATGATTATGTGATGTCAGGACCTGGGGTTGGTGGCGCTTTGCCGACGTCCATCCGTCTGGATACCCTATAGGCTTGACAGGCTCGAGCTATTCTGATATGGTTGGACTTTCGTTTATTGATTCAGATATACCCAGTGGATGGGTGTACGATATGATACCGACATGACATGACATGGCATGCATCGCATTGCATTGCATTGCATCATATATCACATTTTATAGATACATGACGTATATTCCATGATAGTTCCATATTGGGCTTTTGCTCACCCCCAAGGGGGGCTGTTGTTGTCTTTGTGTGTGGACAATGGCAGGTTA
This sequence comes from Haberlea rhodopensis, assembly GCA_907163345.1. Classification (NCBI taxonomy): domain Eukaryota; kingdom Viridiplantae; phylum Streptophyta; class Magnoliopsida; order Lamiales; family Gesneriaceae; genus Haberlea; species Haberlea rhodopensis. The sequence goes on from CAJQUN010000013.1 coordinate 10,674,550, forward strand.
TACAGGTGGCTAGGACCCAGAGAGGGCATGTCTGGTGGAAGCCACACTTGAGAGGTTTATTCTTTTGTTTATCCCAGTATTATATGTATATGTTACCAGGGGTTTATCCCCGTGGTGTGTGATGAGTTTATGTATTTTAGTTTATTTCACACAGTGTGGATATCTGTTTAGCAATTTGATTGGTGTATGCTGGATATGAAACTGGTGGTATTTGTATATTTTCAGTAGATGATGATTTGGGTTGGTGGTATGTTCCTCGTGCGACGAGGTAATGCCGAAATTTTTAGGGTCACGTGTTAATATATATTAAACAAATCTTCCGCTGTTTACGCTATAATTATCATTGTGTGATCATTAATCACATGATTAGGATTGGGCCCTCACAACTACAAACTATGGGATTTATCAATTCTCGAGCAGATGCATCTCTGTTTATCCCTCTTTGCAGTTGGAAAAACTTGATTCCTTCTTATTGATCTCAGCGCCTTTAATCAGTATATATAAAGTCAATAATAGCCTCACACATATATATATATATATATATATATATATATATATATATATATATATATATATATATATATATTACACTTTGCCTCATATTTAAAAAACATATATTCCTCAACAAATATTTTATAAATTGCGATATCAATATCAATGCTCGATTCGTCCTTACTGAGACGACCGGTAGTTTTCAATTTTTTTTTGTGTGTAATATTTTAAGTGACCTAATAAAAAATATATTATTATATTCTACATCATGCTACAACTAATCAAGTACACATCGGCACAATTATTACAAACGTACTAACGTGGATTAAAACCAATACCCACACTTCAATAGTCACTGAGGCTTCAGTCTCACCATTTGTGTACATGCATCGTTTATTTAGTTATTTTTTAAATTCTATATGATTCGATAGGGTTTTTCTTGTAAACTGAATTTATTACGTCAAATATGGTATTTGGTTTAGAAGTAGTTAATTTTCAATTTTATTTACGATATAGATTATTGACAAGAAAGATTAATAGATATTTTCTATGTTTATTTTAAAGATAAAAAAATAGTATTTGAAACAATGGAACTGCACATAATTTTCCATATGTATTTATATCCCAATCAATATCCCAAGCATCGATCAAACATACAAGTTATATATATATATATATAATTATTTATTTTCACTCATTTATTTATTTTGTCGATATCCCTACTTACAACACCACTCGATAAAACCATAATTTCACCCATGGTTGTTGTCTGATCGAGCACGAGATCCTGCGCAAGATCCCGCTTCAGAGCCTGCACCATTTGAACCCGATACAGTTTTTGATGCTGCATATGATCCTGCTGAAGAGCCTGATTCTGAGCCTGCATCAGCATCACCACCCGAACCTGCGCTAGAACTAGAACTCGATCCTGAATTTGAACTCGAGCTTGCCCCCGACCCTGAACCTGCACCAGAACTTGCATGTGGTCTGGATCCCGAACTTGAACTAGACCCTGAGCCTGAGCCTGAACCTGATTCGGCTCCGTAACCGTCACCATCAACACCACCACCTAAACCAATGCCAATCCCAGAACCGAAGCCACTGCCACTGCCTAGGACCAAGCCCAGGTCTCTCCTTGCAACTCGGCATTCACAAACCACTGCAATTGCTAAGATAGTAAGTAGCAAAACAAGGACATATGAATTCATTTTTGCCATAGTTTTTATCTCAAGATTTTAACAATTTACTAAAAACAAGAAGTTTATTACACAATTTTCTTGGCTACTAGTGTTGGAACTTTTGAGGTGGTGACATTCATGTGAACTTCAACCCTATTTATAGTTGTAGATGTGTGAGTTGGTACGAAGGTGTTGCCAAAGAGTTAAATGGTAGGAGTGACACTTGGCTTAATTATTATATGAAGGAATAAAGAAACAATGAAGTCAACTTGAAGCAATTATGTATTTGGTGAGTTATATGGAGTGGAAAATCTGTTTGGCTCGATATGTGATCGCCATGTATTGAGTTACCCTTGTGAAAGTGCTGCCGACCCACAATTCCACTGAGCGCCAGTGGAGTGTTGAAATATTTATAAATTGAAAAACAAAAAAAAAAATTTGAGTTCCATTCATATTTGCCCACAAACCCTTTTTTTTTTGGTTGACAATTAATTAAAAATCTGATACTCTTAAAAAATGTAGAATCATGATATTACTTGATTATTGATCACATCTCTTTGAGCATGATAAACTTTTAAGATCACATTTGGATTAAATGATGTGTATTCTAGATAAAGTTCAATACAGTAATTTCAAAAAACTTCACTTTCAAGGTATTTGAAATTTATCACATAGCTTGATATATTTTAATGAAAAGAATTGCCTCTTAGCAAATTATTTTGATTTGTATCATCAAAATACAGCTAAACTTAAGAACGTTGCTCGTCCCCGGAAATATCTTATTCGGCCTCTCTTGGGACCTCTCTATAGCCAGTTCTCTTGGTGGTCTCATCGGGATGTACTGCCTGTTCGTGTTGTTTATCTTTTCGGATTGGATCCCCCTTGGGTTTTGTGTATTTCTTTTGCTTCATCTTTTGGGCTTTGTTAATGTATTTAGAAGCCATTTCCACCAACTCATTATAATCGGATGTGGGTTTTTTAGCCAACGATTGGAAAAAGTCTCTCTCTCGCAGCCCTTGAGTAAATGCACAAGTATCACTGATGTGACATGAGGGAAGTCGAGACATGCCTGATCGAATCTTTTCATAAAGACTCGAAGTGATTCTTTCTCCATTTGTTTAAGGTCGAACAGGCAGAGAGTTGTTCTCTTGCAACTTCTGCTGCTAGCAAATTGATGTAGGAACGACGATCTGAATTTTGAGAATGTGCTAGGATCCCTGGAGGTAATTGGTTGAAACAGGATTGTGCTACGCCTGCTAGGGTAGTCAAGAATACCCTGCATTTCACCACATCTGTGAGTTGATGAAGCAGTTAGGCATTCTCAAATCGCGACAGATATTCTTCGGGGTCTTCGTTGCCATCATAATTTCCAACCTTTAAATTCGGAAATTTGATGGTAAAGGATCGTCGAGGACTTCAGGTGAAAATGGTGTGATATCGCGACAGATATTCTTCGGCCTTCCTTTTTATCGCGCATCTGCTACAGCTCATCCTTTATATCTTCCATTTGATAATGCAGAATTTTGCTATTTTTCTCCTCCTATTTGGCTGGAGAGATCCTAAGCTTTTTTTCTCCTCTTCTTGTTCTTCCAATGAAGCCAAATCTTCTTCTTTACTTTCTCATTCATTATGGGGTTGAACCATAAATTGCTTCATGACCTCCCCTATCGTTGTTGCAATAACTTCAGTGAGTTAATCCAGTGGTACTCCCATGGTGGGGAACACTGATGGATTATGTTTCAAAGGATTGTTATGTGGTGATTCCACATCGTCATCCCTTTTGCGATGGGGACGAGTGGGTGGGGGATACGACCATGCCACCTCGAACCCTGTCCTCGACCTCTACTCCCTGTTATTTTCTTGTAAAATATTCTCCTGCTTCAATGTGTTAGTTCAAGTTCTCACAGACGATGCCAATGATATGAGCCGTAATTTTCTATGTTCGATAAAGCAAGTGCAATAAAAAAAATTAATAGGAGACACCACAATTTTTTTTATGTGGAAAGCCCCACAAAATGAAGGGGAAAACCACACCTTGTCCAGTAGAACTCTTCCACTATGAATGTTGATAGTTTTACAGGATTTTGACATAGTATTTGAACAATGAGATAAATCAAAATTGAACAACCGAGCAGGTTATGCAATGCTCTCTTCCGTCTCATTTTCGTCAGAGAGTTCAATCCCGAGTAATGCGGCCTTGGGCTTGTATTTGTAGTGCTTAATATGGCAGTTAATGTGCGTCAAATCTGGGACATGATCTGCCTCTGATCGTGGTCTTGCAGGCTTAAGACGTGTCAGAGAAATCTGTGTGTCATTAATGCAAGTTCGTCCACTTCTGTTGATTGTCAGTTATGACAGGATCTTCGCTATTGTTTAACCAATGAGCCGAGAAGGTATTGACATTGTCCGGGTAATCTGTGCTCGGGGGATTTTGTTCGGGGTAATTCTTGCTCGGAGATTTTACCGAGGAGACTGATTCTTCATCTTCTATATATATATATATATATATATATATATATATATATATATATATATATATATATATATATATATGTGTGTGTTTTTTAAGTACCGGACTTGAAATAAAAAATGCCCTCAACTAGGTTTCAACCCCCGCCCTCTTCTGCCGTCAAGCCACCCAAAACCCATTTTTCATCAACCTATGCATTGCATCCTTTCCACCAACTCCCTCAACCCCGTCAACAACAATATCCTACTCCGATTTTCAACCCATATCCCTATACTCAGCCTAGGTTAGTTAATAAGGAAAATGTAGGTAACAAAGGTAAGGTAAGGTTTCGTCCGTTTTTCGACATAAGGGTTGACCCTAAATATCTAAAGAAAGTTGAAGAGAATACAACTCCATTCTTCTTCACTAATTTTCCAGATTGACTGGAAATATGAGGAAATGCGCATTGTTTTCTCGAGGCTGGGCACTGTCTGGGATATTTTCGTTCCTAGCAAGAGAAGCAAGACTAGTAAGAAATTCAGATTTGTCAGATTCAAAGGTTTGAAGAACATAGAAGAGGTGGAAAATAGTATTAACCAAATCTGGATCGGGGCAACATTTCACAGTATCAAAGCATACTTTTCCACAACAGAGTGCCGGAATCAACAAGGATCTGAGCTATAAAGACGTTGTTGATGCTAAGAAAGTTACAAGCATTCAGAAACGCAACACCACTTGTTCTCCTATGAGGTGTTAGAGGAGGAGATGGCTTGGACAAAGCTCAGTTTAGTGGGATGATTGATGCATATAGAGAAAAGACAAATAGTTGAAGAGGAATTCCACAAGTGTGGGTATCCAAGCTTAAAATTGAAACCTCTTGGGGGTCATTTAGTTCTGATACAAGCGGGTAATCAAGAGGAATTTGAGGGATTTTCTAAATAAGATAAAGAGTGGCTGAATCAGTGGTTTTTGGAGTTACATCCTTGGCGACCAACTTTGAATTCACCTGATAGAATTGTTTGGCTTCGATGCTATGGTATTCCTTGTCATATTTGGAATTTCAGATTTTTTAAAGTTTTGGCAGCCCAAGTTGGAAATTTTATCGATATGGATGAAATGACGAAGAAGAAAATTGCTTTTGAATTTGGACGTGTCAATGTCTTAGTCTCAACACTTGCTGAAATTGATCGTGTGGTATCTGTTCGAGTCAAGGATTTAGTATTTCACGTAAGAATTAAAGAAGAAGTTCAGGATAATGTTTCTTATGAGAAATGCAACAATAATGCGTCTATTGACCAGAATGATTGGGAGGACGATTTAAGTACGCCGGACTCAGATTCCCTAAGCTTTGTGCCGGATTCTTTTGGCGTTGAAGATTTAAATGCGGCTTCAATTCCTCTTTTTCAAAAGAAGGATGGAGCCAAATTGGAAAGTAATGAATACACATCGAAAAGAGAAAGTTCATCCGGTGATGTTGAAATTCCAATTTCATTGATTATGGGTCTGGAGAATGGTGGATTTGCATTTAAGGTTCCCCATGAATCAAAGAGTAACCCATTAGGTGGTGCAAAATATGACTATAAAAGAAAGGGCTGATGGGCAATGTTCATTGTGGTGGAGAGATCTAAACAACATTATTTTGTCAGAGGAAAACAAATGGTTCTGGGAATGGATGGTTAGGAAAGTTGGTAATGAGAATGAAACTCGATTTTGGAAGGACACTTGGGCTGGGAGGAAAGATTATCAGTGTCCTAAAATAGGTTATACAAGCTAGATAACTGTTTTATCTCTGACAGGGGGCTATGGGTGGAGGGATCTTGGGTATGGAAATGGAATTGGAGGAGACCTTTATTCACGTGGGAGGATGATTCATTATGAAATCTTATCACTGATATTAACAGACATACAAGATTTCCAGGAAAAGAAGACACTTGGAGCTGGAAGCATGAAGAGGACGGAAAATATTCAACCAAATCAGCTTATTATCGGCTTCAAAAGATGGGGGTTTGGAGCCAATTGAAGCAGAAAGTATTCTCAAATTAATATGGTTGTCGATGATTCCAAAGAAAATCTCCGGTTTTGTTTGGAAGCTTATCCAAAACAGAATTCCAACCAAAAGTAATATGCTGAGACGAGGTATAAATTTTGGTCAAAACTCGGTTATGTGTGCTATGTGTGGCGAAGAAATGGAGGATGTCATACATTTGTTTTTTACATGTTCTTTTGCTTATGGTGTTTGGATGGATTGCTACAACTGGTTCAAATTACAAAATGTATTACATGAAGATCCAGCTATAAATTTTCGCTTGCATATGGGCTTATTGTCAGTTTCGAAACACAAGGGCGAATGATTAGTCTTATGAGAATGTATTCTTTGGAGTATTTGGCAATCGAGAAACAACAAGGTGTTTAGAGATTCTGAAGTTTCAAAAGTATTGACAGTTGATCTGATCAAATTCAGATCGTGGCATTGGATCGCAACAAGGAATGGAGACATACTCCCTTACTCAGTAATGGTATAGGGAGCCTGTAGTTTGCTTAAAAATGTCTTTGTTTTAGTTTAGCAATTTCGTTTTTGTAGTGGTGTGAACAACTTTTTTACTGTATTTTTATATCTGATTGGGACACTCCTAGTGTCCTTTAATAAATTTTTACTTATGAAAAGAAATATATATGTATTATACATTGCCTCATATTTAAAATCCTATATTTTTCCATTCCTAAACAAAAATTCTATAAATTTGTCATATCAATATCAATGCTAGATTTATCGAGACTAAGAGTTTTCTATTTTTTTTGTGCATAATATGTTTAAGTGAGGCCATAAAAAATATATTATTTTATTCTTTATCATGCTACAATTAATCAAGTACACATCGTCACCATTATTATTAGTATATCGACACGAACTAACGTGGATTAAAACCAATACCAACACCTCACTAGTCACTGAGGCTTCAGTCTTACCATTTGTGTACATGCATGCATCGTTTATTTAGTTATTTTTTTTAATTCTATATGATTTGATGGGGTTTTTCTTATAAACTGAATTTATTACGTCAAATATAGTATTTGGCTTAGAATTAGTTAATTTTCAATTTTATTTACGATACAGATTATTGACAAGAAAGATTAAGGGTAAACTACCCATAAATTCATAAACCCAAACTTTTCTTTAACATAACTCCCCTTATCCATTATTCTATATTCTAACTCCCAATAATACTTTCATCTTCATCCTAACTCCCTACTTCATAACGCTTTACCAAGTTACCCTTACAAGTGGAAATGGATTAATTGCAGTTTACCCCTGGAGCTTTTAATCTATTTTCAAATTAACCCAAAAGTTACCATTTTCTCATAAACTTGTCCTTTTCGACCCGTCTTTCAAAAATTGGTATCAGAGCCTAGGTTTATTCTGGAAATACTATGATAATATCTTGAATATTAATTTGTAACCTATACGGAGGAGACGATTCAAGAAAATTATGGACCCGAACGTATGTTCGAAGTGTCATTCTTACAGGTGGTATTTCCAAAAATTGGAAAAACTAAATCAAAAACATATGGCAGAAGCTCAACGCTTCAACCATAAGTGGAAACAATTACGAGGAACATGTTTATGCACTCCAGGCATAAATCATTACAGGAAATTGGAAAGGATGGCTAAGAGGCTTCATCAAGTGAACCTCAAACTTCAGTTAGTCAAACTTCAGGAGGACGATCATCCTGAACACGAGGATGTTGTACCAGACCCCAATAATCCAATAGGGTCCGGACCGGATGATTAAGATGGGTGAGCCAACCTTTCGGGAAATCGAGCCAGATTCTTCTAAGATTTCCCAAGATCTTAGAGAGATCCAGAAGACAGTGCAGCGCTATGGATATCTTCAATACCATGTCCCTGCACAAATCCATCAGATCCAGAGTCAGATGGAGACCATGATTAAACATCAGAAGGAGATTCTTGAAAACCTTCAAGATGGTCAATCCCGAGTGAAGGAATTGGAGTCGAGGCCCAGTCCTACAGGAAGAAGGAACGGAGGATGGTTGCCACCATCTTACGGAACTGAACCCCTTTTACACCAAAAGGGGAAAGCAGAGGAGGTCCGGAGGCCTTTGACGGAGACTGAAAAAATGATTGCAGTCCTACGAGGAGAACCATTACATCCCACAAAGTAATGGAAAGAATCAACGTGGAAGATCTTCATGATCTTGCTGATTCATTTGCGGGATTAAATCTCGTAGAAATCAAGACAAGAGAGCTTGTACAAATACCTCCACCACAAGAGAGCTTCGGGTCACACAATCCACCCGAAGGAGACCAAAGTATGCCACACAGGGATGATTCCACCTCAGCAACTTTGGATCCCCCAGTTGGAACAAGGAACCGTTCCCGAAGGCCAGATATTCATCAGACGCCCTACGGGAAATCGCAGCTTGATCCAATCCATCCATATGGACTTATGCTCAACATGGATATTTTGGATTTCAAAAACAGAGAAGTTCTTATTGATGAATGGGCTTCAGCAATGAGAATAGCAGCAGGAACACTTGACTTAAGCAAAGAAGGATTTATTTTACTTCTAAAAATGAGTCTGGAAAGATCAGTCAAGATTGCCTGGGATATGGGAGACCCAGAAACCAAGGAAGAAATTTTAGCCGGAGAGTCCCTGAAAGAAATCTTGGACAAGATGGCAAAATTCTTCAAAATCGGTTTCATTGGAGTAAGCTACTTCGAAGGAATGGAGGAAGAGAAGGCTAAGAAATACAGACAAGCTCTAATTAGCCTGGAACTACACGACATCTGCTATGTAGACGAATACATCAAACTCTTTACAGAGTGTCGATGGAAGTCAAAGATAGCGGAAAAAGATGCAGCAGAGCTGTTCTTTGCCAAAATTCCGAGCCCGTGGAAAGAAATGCTTATCCAGGAATATACACCGCATCCAATCGAGACGGTGTCCAGGAGAATGTCATTTCTTAAAGTTAAGCTTGCGGAGTGGTGCTACCAAGCAAAGCTCCAAAAGAATTTCAAGAAGCTCAGAGGAATCAACAAAATGGCTCCTCTTTGTTGTACGGGAAATGATATCACTACAATCATCGAAAACTACCCACAAAGGCGAAAGATGAAGAAACCCAGAAGTCATCTATATGCCTGAGGAGGTAGTTCAAGAAGAAGTAGGTCTTCATGGAGACCTCGAAAGTTTTAGTCAAAGCAAAAAGCCCGAAGCTACAGATCAGGGCAAAGATCAGGACCTACAAGGAGTAGAATCTCGTCAACAGGTTCTAACCAAGCTAGTTCTAGCCGAACATCAACGAAGAGAACTTTCAGACACACACCTACCCGTGCAAATAAGAGTTTCAGAGATTGTAACTGCTGGACATGCGGAGCAAAAGGACATATCTCTACAGATTGTCCGAAAAACCAAAACCGAGGAATAAGACAGTTCGAGCATACCAAGGAATTTGAGGATGCTAACTATTTTCAGGATTTGGTGCAGGTATATCAATTTGAGGATATCCCCTCAGATGAAAGCATCTACAAAGAAGAGATCTATTCTGAAGATGGAGGTGAATCTAGCTCAGAATCAGAGTGAATGAGAGTTCCTTCAGCACGTGATTAGAGAAGAACCATCGGGGTTTTTTTCGCATACCACTGTTTCTCATAAAACCGAGGATCATGAAAGAAGAGCCAAAGCTTCAAATGTATGATAGATTTACAATTGGAGCAATGGAAAAAGCCATGGATATGATTGGTCTTCGTAGCAGGAAGCATCAGATTATCCATAGGGTGACAACAGGTGAATTTGCGATCCCAATGGAATTTACGGGAAACCAAATTGAGATGCAGTTAATCCCCTACAGAGAAATCCAGGAGATTAAGAACAATGTCAAAAGAGAGGTTGCTAATACACTCTCATGGATTCATATTGGAGCCATTAGAGTAATCATCAAGGCAACTTTCAAGGAAGGAATTGATTCGCCCCTCAATCTGGCGATTTTTGACAAGAGAATCCCAAACCTCAAAGATTCTTGTTTGGGAGCAGTGGCAGGAAATCTGTATGCAGGAAAGATGGCCTTCAACATCTATCCAAGGATTGCATACAATTTAGGAGATCGAGACTTCAACAAAGTTCTCACTCTTCATCAAGATTTTAAAAGAAAAAATTTGATAAAAGAAAGGAACAGGCCTTACTCGATCACCTACAAGGTGTCATACGCACTCTCGAATACTCATCATTCCGAAGTATTCTTGAGAAATGAATTCATCGAAGTCCCCAGAATCTTCGAAGACTTCGCCAAAGCAGTATTGACGGACATCATTGATACTCCGACAATAGGAGAGATCGATATGAGGATACAAGATCAACCTGTTCTGAACAGAAGCAGAAGCCTCATGATCGAGCCAAGAATGATGTCTTTCCAACAGGATAGGTTAATCAGCAACTATCTAGGGGAAAAACAGAAGGCAACCTCAAGCATAATTCAGAAAGTTCATGATGTATTCCAAACAATAGGAAAACTGAAATGCCCAGAAGGCTGGAGAGAAGTGCAGATAGTTTTTGACATCACCGAGAAGAACAATATCTTCCCCTGCGATGTCCTATATTATTTGCAACAACCTACAGTTGGCAAATTTCAAGGAAACCTTCAAATTGGTGAAATTGATCTCACAATTGAAGGAATTGCCGGATGGATCCCAGAACAGCTTATTCTAGGGATTGAATTTCTCGAGAAACATAAACCTTGGGAAAGATTACAAGATGGAATGGAATTCACGGTCGACGGAAAGAGATACCGAATTCGATGACCACCAGTCCATTCTCCATATACATCTCCGTTGGGATGTTATATGAGCAATACCGGGCAGAATATTTTGCAGCCTACATTGACTCAGGAGCTGTAATATGCACTGCCAGGCGAGAAATCTTCCCAAAAGACGTCGGTGAGAAATTACCAGCCATTGCCGGAAGAGACTTTTCCAAACAGATCCTTATTCTTAATGAAGGAGTCCGAGGAGCGAAAATAATTATCGGCGTAGCAGGCGGTACCCCATGGTACAAAGTCAAAACTCCACCTATATATTTCCATGATACAGGTGCGGATATGCTGTTAGGAAATAATTTCCTACAGACATTCAAGCAATTTACACAGGAGAACGAGACCAGGAGATTTATATTCACAACCCTTTGTGATCATAAGATTATGGTAAAAAGACTACGGGAGGCGTTTCACAGAAAATTCCCTATTAGTTTTCGCAACAAACGTGGTGATGACGGAAAACTTCGACACCCAAAGATGAAAGATCAGCGGAAATTTGGAGAGGCAATTCTTCAGTTCCGACAACAAGGTCCTAGCGAAAAGGATTCTCAAACTTTTGACTTGGTTAATAACATGTCTTTCAGAGAGCAGGATGAGGAAAGAGTAACTCCAGAAACCCTGTTGCTACTGAAAAATGCTTTACAAGAAGAAGTCCACAACTTGAATCTACCCTCGAAGAGCGAATCACTCTAGAGGATATAAAAAGGAAGATTCGTAGGAACTACAACGAGGATCCACTGGCATGGTGGAACAAAAATGAGCTCAAAGCTACTTTGAAGGTTAAAACTGGAAAAGAAAATGAGTTTGTTAGGTACAGGCCGATCCCCATGAACCAGGAAGATCGAAAGGATATGCAGATCATACTTAAGGAGCATCTTGACCTTAAGTTAATCTCCGCAGGCATTTCTCCATACTGCAGCCCAGGATTTCTTGTACGGAATCATGGAGAAATTAAACGAGGAAAACCGAGATTGGTGATCAACTATAAAGGGATCAACGAAATCTTGGAGTTCGATGGATATTTTATCCCGAGCAGAGAACATTTGGTAAATAGCATCAAGAATGCCAAAGTGTTTTCTAAATTCGATTGTAAGTCTGGGTTTTACCAGATTAAAATGGAGGAAACTAGCAGAAAGTTTACAGCATTCTCCACACCACAAGGACATTATATCTGGAATGTCATGCCAATGGGATTGGTGAATGCTCCCCAGATATATCAGAGAAAGATGGATAATCTTTTCAAGGATTACTTCAGCTTTATGTTCGTGTATATTGATGATATTCTTATAGCATCAAAAAACATGAAAGAACATCTTAAACATTTGGAAATCTTTTCAGATGTTTGTTACAAGGAAGGATTAGTGCTTTCCGAAAACAAAGCAGTGATCGCTACAAGACAAATCGAGTTCCTTGGAGTTGAGATCAACGAATCGGGAATTATCCTACAGAATCATATTGTTGAAAAAGTACAAGGATATCCGGATGACCTCAAGGATTTAAAACAACTTCAGAGTTTTTTAGGAGTTGTTAATTTCGCTGGGATGTTTATCAACAATCTAGCAAAACAGAGGAAGGTGTTCAGTCCACTGCTAAAAAATGATGTGAAGTTTGAGTGGACTGACGATCATTAACAAGCTGTCAAACAGCTGAAGGAGGTTTGCAGGCAACTACCAAAGCTTGCAATACCAAACGACGAGGATGAACTGATATTATATACAGATGCCAGTGATCATTGGTGGGCGGGAGTTCTCATGAAAATTACACCAGAAAGATAAGTGCCATGCAGATATTGCAGTGGGCTATTTGATAACAACGAAGTTATCAGATGGCACATCAACGAGAATGAGTTCTTTGCTGTTTGAAAGACTTTTAAGAAATGGCCACTTTTCCTACTTGCAAAGAGATCTATCTTAAAAATAGATAATACGAGTGTCAAAGCCTTTTTAAAAAATAAAATTGAATCAAAAACCAGAAAATGCTAGACTTTTAAGATGGCAAGCTGAATGCCAATATTATGATTATGATATTGTCATTGTAAAATCTGATAAAAATATCCTTGCAGATTTTTTGACGAGAGATGGAAGCAAGTGAAGCTAATTCCATCATCACGAGATCAAAGCACCTCCGAGAAAATCTGGAGGGGCTAGACAAGAAGATCAACAGCCTGGTGATTAATTCTCAGGTTGCGGTCAAGTACAAGAATTGGATCTCACGAAGGTCCAACAGGCTATGAAGGCTACCATGCAGGCTAACACCTGTTTATGGGACAGTCTTTATATTCCCCTCCGACGGGATGCTTCATCGGTAAAGCTAAAGTCGTGTTTCAGATAGCCAGGCTCATCAACCGGTGTGGAGGATTCAAGTACCACCACTACAAGTCCTAGTATTGATCCTTTCGGGGAAGATACAGAAGGAAAAATTGATTCCAAGGTATCTAGGATATCTGAAGAATCAAACCAACCCAGCACCTCAGGGGTTAAAGAGGGAGAGATTAATCTTCGGCCATCGGTGGGCAAATCTAAGGTTAATACTAACGAGAATATTGTTTCCCCAACTTCCCCTTTGCAGGAATATCAAAGATCATGGGAGAAACTTTGTACAAGAGTGGGTATAATTCCTGGAAAAATTACAGCAGACTGGTCAGGAAAATACCCAAGAATGTGGATGCATCCTGGTGTCAAACCAGAAAGTGTTCGTGAGTGGTTTGATTTTGGCTGCCTAGCCTCAGTCTTTACCACATCACCAAGTTTTCCGGAAATCACAAAATTACCGGATTGGATCTCTGAAGGAGTGTATGACTCATGACAAAATAATCATACACTTGAACGAGGAGATGTTCTGGAGCTGAAATTCATTACTGCAGCCCCAGAGACTACAGAAAAAGGTCTTCACCCTAGCTTTCATTTTGTAAAATTACAGAGACCTAACTGGAAGGCGATGGATCAAATAAAACCACCGCCTGAAGGAACAACATTAGTTTTCCCGCTCACAAAAGATGACATTACCATCAGAAGAGCATGGGGATTATGGGTCTGTCTTACTGAGATGGACAAAGTCAAGTATCCGTTCAAAATCTTCCAGAAAACAGCGAACGGATCATTCATGGTTAACTCCATGACAAGCCATATTACAAAATTTGCCGAGGATATCTTTGAAAAGAAGAGACAAATATTATGGGAAAACAAGATTCCGGCAACCAAAGAAACTAGCCGGAAGTTCTGCAACATGGCTCATGTGGGAAGATGACAGGACTGCATCTGTCCGAGCTGCCCAGAGCAGAAAGAGCCATTGTTCGGGAAAGGGTTCCCTGTCAAACGGGACCAGAAGAAAGAGGACAAACAGGACCAGGCAAACGTGGAAGATTCCCACGCGGACTGCAAAGACCAAATTTTTAGGGACCACGGGGAGACAAGAGCCATGTGACTCTGACGAGGACCACAACCATTTGCAAAAGAAAACAAAATGGTAGGACATCTCTTCGGCCGAAAGTCGAAGGGACCACAAGGTACCAAACAAGAGAGAAGACGCATGCAATGACGTCTGATTATAAACAAGAATTGAAGTCCGGATTTCACATCCACCTCCCGACTTCTATAAATACCAAGGCATTCAGGAAGCTAAGGACATCAAATATTCTCCATAGTTTTCTGAAAAATAAATATTGTAAACTCCAAGCTTTGTAATCTTCAGCTTTCTTAGCTTGATAATTTTTCTTTTCTTTCTTTCATTTCGTAAGTGTCTGTAATAATTGTTCTGCTTGTTTAGTTTATGTGTTCTTGAGTCAAGCCTCATCTATATGAGAGGTTAAACAAGTCTGTCTCCTCCCAAAAGGAGACGTTTTAATGTAAGAGATGTTATAAGTATTCCAGAATAAAAATAAGGCTTTTGCCCATCTATCTCCTAGATTTCTTTAAATCTTTTTTATATCATGATTATACCTTACGCCCTAAGGTAGGAAACGAATTAGGGTTATGCTGTGCGGTTTCTGAAGGAGTCGGATAACTGGCAGACTAACCTCGCCCGTGAGCTGAGGTTGAATGGTGTGGAGCCATTTGTAAAACAGTCTGGAGGCAGTAAGTTTTCGACTGGTGGCGTTGCGAACCACCTCACCCGGTGTCGTTATGGTCAAACTGGTATATTTCAAGTTTGTAAAAATTTTATTGTAATTCTGAAGCATGATGTGCCTGTTATTTAATTTTACTTCATAAGGGATTTTTGGGCTTTAATTTATCATGAACCGTGAGTCCTTTGTAAAAGTATGCTCTTGGGTCTTCTCAAGATGACAGAAACTGAAGGATCTCATGTTCATATTAATCTTTTATGGCCTATGCTTTTTCGTATCCCTTTTAGGAGTTGTTTATTGGAAAAAATGAGTTTTGGGTGTGTTTGGAAACATCTTAAGAACATTAGGGAGTTTATTGCAATTAAATTGAAGGCTTTTATGTCCTTTTAGGTGGATAGGGAGTTGGAATAAAGAAAAGAAGTATGGTAGGGAGTTAGATTAGATTAAAGAATCTTTGATATAAGAAAGAATGTTAAAGTTATGTTTGGAGGTAGGGATTTTAAGTGAGTTTACTCAAAGATTAATAGATTTTTTCTATATCTATTTTAAAGATAAAATAATAGTATTTGAAACAATGGAACTGCACATAATTTTCCATATGTATTTATTTCCCAATCAATATCCCAAGCATCGATCAAACATACAAGCTATATATATATGTATATATATAACATTAATTATTTATTTTGACTCATTTATTTGTTTTGTCGATATCCCTACTTACAACACCACTTTATAAAACCATAATTTCACCCATGGTTGGTGTCTGATCGAGCACGAGATCCTGCACAAGATCCCGCTTCAGAGCCTGCACCATTTGAACCCGATACAGTTTTTGATGCTGCATATGATCCTGCTGAAGAGCCTGATTCTGAGCCTGCATCAGCATCACCACCCGAACCTGCACTAGAACTAGAACTCGATCTTGAATTTGAACTCGAGCTAGCCCCCGACCCTGAACCTGCACCAGAACTTGCATGTGGTCTGGATCCCGAACTTGAACTAGACCCTGAGCCTGAGCCTGAACCTGATTCGGCTCCATTACCTTCAACACCAACACCACCACCAAAACCCATGCCAATCCCGGAACCGAAGCCACTGCCACTGCCTATGACCAAGCCCAGGTCTTTCCTTGCAACTCGGCATTCACAAACCACTGCAATTGCTAAGATAGTAAGTAGCAAAACAAGGACATATGAACTCATTTTTGCCATAGTTTTTACTCAAGATTTTAACAATTTACTAAAAACTAGAAGTCTATTACACAATTGTCTTGGCTACTAGTGTTGGAACTTTTGAGGTGGTGACATTCATGTGAAAACTCAACCCTATTTATAGTTGTAGATGTGAGAGTTGGTACGAGGGTATTGCCAAAGAGTTAAATGGCATGGAGTGACACTTGGCTTAATTATTATATGAAGGAATAAAGAAACAATGAAGTCAACTTGAAGCAATTATGTATTTGGTGAGCTATATGGAGTGGAAAGTCTGTTTGGCTCGATATGTGATTGCCATGCATTGAGTTACCCTTGTGAAAGTGCTGCCGACCCACAATTCCACTGAATGCCAGTGGAGTGTGGAAATATTTATAAATTGAAAAACAAAAGAAAATATTGGTCACATCTCTTTGAGCATGATAAATTTTTAAGATCACAGTTGGACGAAATGATGTATATTCTAGATGAAGATCAATACATTATTTCAAAAAACTCCATTTTCAAGGTATTTGAAATTCATCATATTGCTTGATATATTTTAAATGAAAAGATTTGCCTCTTAGCAAATTATTTGATTTGCTTCATATAAATAAAACTAAATTTAAAAAAAGTCAGCAATTTTCAGTACCACTTTCCGACGCCACATCAGTACTTCAGCAAAACAGGATTGGAAGCAAAAAAAAAACCAACTTATAGGACCAAACCCAATTTTGACTATTTAAATGACCAAAACACAAAATATGACAAATTTAAAAGAAAATTTGGTTATTTTCCCCATAAATTAACTATATCACTTTAATTTAAAGGTAAATATACACATGTTTTCATTTATACACAATGAAAAGAGAATTATGTACAATAAATAACCCTTGATATGATATATCCATGATATGAATATTGTTTTTATCATTATTGTTGGCATTTGTATCCATAATTTGCATTAATTCTTCTCCCCTAGATAGTACATTACGCAAAAGAATGGCATATACCGAAAGACACTGCAAATTCGCTTCTATAAATGAGATCTAACAATTAAATGTGGTGTGTACACCAATGGTGAATTCTTGAATTTTTCTGAAGATAAATAATATAAACAACAACAATAAAATTTATGGGTAATTTTCATCAAATAAAAATTGAAAAATTATAATAGAGATAAAATTCAAAGATTGAAAAAAGTATGCATAAATAATGTTTTTCTACCGAAGAAGACGACTTAATCTATGGTGTTTTATACCATAAAACATATAACTTTGGTGTTAAACTATTTTAAGTTATGTAATTTTTCTTCGTAATTACATTACTAGACCAACGAGTGCTAAGATCAAATTACATACATTTTCTTAAGGTGAAAAAGACGCTAAGTAGGCAAGGCGGAGCCATGTCAATTTTAAAAAAAAAATCTGAAAAATTATATTATACCCTTCAAAAATTACAGTCTGTCCTTCAAAAATCATTTTACTCCCCTAAAATTGTTATCATCTCTGATTTGAACTTACACTCGTTGACACCGTAGATTTGGGTGAATTAAGTGTCGGGTACATATTCGACATAAAGAACTAATACAACATATTGGTAAATGATAGCCATTTGCACCCTACCTGGATGCATATATGGATTCTTACATGTGTAATTAGCCTAGGAAACAGTTGATCAAGATTGGATAATTCAAGCTTTTATTGATCTTTGTTTTGTAAATTTATTATTTTACCTTTCATCATATAAGATCTACTACTCATATTTATATAGGACGATAAGTCAAATCCTTTAGCTTTGTCACAATAAACCAATAACTATAGTAGAATACTGATGAAAAATCACGAAATGAAGATCAATTAAATAAACAATACAAAATGTGGATTTTGAAAATATATAAAAAAAAAAAAGTCGGTTCTAAATAGAATTTCCTAGCCTCCATTCTGCTCCAACATTGTACCGATAAAGAGCAAGAGATGTGATATCATAAGTAAGACGGACAAAACAACAAGAAACGTCCCAAGTTTCAACCATTTACCCTCCAATGTTTTTAGAAACCCCTCCTTACAATGATGGCAATCGTAGCATAAAATCGTCTTGTCGTTCTTCCAAAAATCACAATCTTCATCATATGGGAGGTCCATATCCATGTTGGAGCCCCTGACTGTGTCCATTTCTTTGTTGCTTTTGTTCCAATAAGTCGCATTCACGTACTCCATTTCACATATAGATGGTGGCTTGCAGCAACCAGACTTCACATAAAAACCAAAAATCCAGTGTAAATGACAGACAATATATTGAAAACTCGTACATAAAAAATTGAACTTTTGCCGATTGAGGACATCGATTATTGTTTGATCATGTTGGATCCGTTTCATTGATGTCCCACATGATTAAAGTGCAAGAAATGCGTAATATACATATATTAATACCTCAAGTGGAGACAATTTACTTGTACTGAAATCATAAAACTTGAGGTTATATGATCTTGATTCCAAATCCCTGCATATCCTTGTGTCATACAAGCAAGACTTGATACTATTCCAATTACTATTACTATTCACCTTCATCTTGAGCCACCTCGGAGAAGCTGGGATTTGTCGTGTCTCCATCTTAAAACTTCTCCCAAAACTAATCCCGACAATGAACATCACCACCAGTGGAACCATTGCCAAGATCAACCCTGGGGCCGGGAAGCGAGTCCTCGAGTACACAACACCATTGCTAACAAAGAACGTCAAGATCAAACCAAGGGCTACCACAATTTGCAAACTTGGTAAGCTTTTCAAGAGCCCTTCACAATCGTATTGTTGCACGTAGAGAAGCCATATCGCTTGGAAAAGGAAAGGAAGTGAAAGTAGGAAAGTGACCAAGGCTAAAGGGAGCACAAGATGCCTCATTTGAAGTGATTTTAGTGGCGTTTTGGACGTCGATATGGGGTTTTGTTCTTCTTTTGCGTCATTATTGTTCTTTTCTTCTGTGACTGTGATTGCTAGTGTTTCTTGGGGATTAGTGTTTGTGTTTTCTGCCATTGATAGGATAGATGAAGCATGCATAAAATTGGTGAAAGATTTAGAGAGAACTATTAATGTTTTTAACCAAATTATTTAATACCCTTTATTCCTGACATTGTACCCAACATTTTACCAAGTCAATATTGTTAGGGATTATAGGATATGCAGGTGGGAGAATAAGTCTTACTTTTGACAAATAAGTACAACAATCTAAAATATTTAGCATGTGCTTTACATGAAAGTTACATTTAATAAAGACTAATGACGGATACATCCTGTGGCGGAGCTCGAAGGGTTTTAGGGTAAACATAAGCCCACCAGCTAGAGCCACATGTATGTATATATTTTGTATATATATATAGATACCAAGCCCCTAAATCCAACCCTAGCTACGCCCGTGATTACATCACTATACATTTTCTTGTCAGAAATACATGTACCACTCAAATTTTAGGAGAGAAATAATAATAAAAAAAGCTTTTTAAATTTAGAAAGGGAGAAAATTTATTGTTATTTATAAAAAAATAGATTAGTATACGATTGATATTTATACTCTCCCCTTTCTCCATGACCGATTAAATATAAAGAGTACATCTACGAGTCGATGATGTCCCTTGTGTTTTTAGTACATAAGTTATAAGTAGCATAGACGTGTAATAGATTGAAATATTGAATCATATCTCAGAGAAGGTATTAATAATGTCATTCCTTGTCCTTTTTGTTCTCTGAGTTACGAACTCACAATATATGTAGAACTTGTTATTAAGGAAAAAATATAGAACTCTGCATATATAGTTGAAATTGCATCTTTCCTATATGATCTGTTTTATAATGGATTTTTTTTATATACTTTTTTTGACGAAGGAACCCGAAGTCGCTACCCTTAGAGCGCACACTGGGTAAACCTCCGAACTGACGACGTAGCCTACAAACCACGTCAATCAGGTAAACCGCACTAGGCAAGCCCGATGCGACATGCTCAGACAAGAATGTTGGTCGGGGGAATCGAACGCATGACCTCTCACAGTCGCAAACCCACCATGCTCCACAATGACAACTAATTATCCATCACAATTATATGGCTAAGAATTCTCTTAAACTGAGTTAATTTTCACACTTGACAATATTTTCAATAATAATTAACTATATTATTAATTATGATTATTATTTAATAAGTAAAAAAAATGGTACATAAACCATGGAGCAACGAAGCCCATGCATTGTTTTATAATTGCACTGTTCTTTTGGATGACAGTAAGAGTGAGAAGAGGCCTATGCCATCAAAGCGATGTTAGAAACTCTTAATCCATCTAAACTTGCTCATATATATCGAGAGCAATTAGATCTACGCTGAATAAAATTATGATCGAATCATACCTCCCGCCACTGTCGTTTCTTGTTGTGCTGCCGGAAAATTTGGATGTTGTTGATTTCTGGTTCAGGTTCTTCTGAACCCTTTCTTTCTCAAATTTATTGTTGTTCATCATCATGGTGCGAAACAGAAGATAATATCATATCAGTTGAACATCTGAGAGTACTTCGTTATGTAAACTACCATATAAATTTTTTATACACGTGGTTTCTCAAAGTTTGCTGAATTTCCAGGCAACAGGGGCTCCTCCAAATCAATCCTGCAATTGCCTGAAAATTTAGAGTCCACTATTGTCTGATCACGTTCATTCTTCATTTGACTTGTGTCTTCCTTTATCGCTTGGTGGTAACCTGCTTTACCCCAAAGCACAATGTAGAGTCCACTAATCACAGCCAGTGCACCTACCAAGCTAATACACCAAAAGGACCCATTAATTATAAATTAAAACAAAACAGGGAAATTACAATATATTTATATAAAAGTTTCAGGTGAAATACTTGTACCTTCCAATGTACTACTATTCATGCAGAAGAAGCAATATATATAATGGAAAATATCAAAATTATTTTGATTTTTTTCACCACAGTTTTTCAACTTCATTCTCGAGGAGAGTGTCGCGTGACGAATTTCCTTTGTTATTATTTGTGTGATCATGGGTTAGTACCTATGATTAGATTGTTGAACATAAGATCCAAATATCTAATGGTTAGGCTGTTAGTTGATTTTATAGGGATCGATGGGTTTATGTGTACTTCAAATCATCATAATCAAAAAATGTAAACTGTATCAAATGCACATATGATGGTCAGAATGTTGTTGGTGGAGACACTTCACCCGATAGACCTCATTGCGAGACATTTATATTTACTAGTACGAAGTTCGTGCGATGCACGTAAAAATCAATTACATATTAAAAAGTTTGGAGTTAAAAATACAATCTCTAAATCTTATGTTATATGACAAAATAAGAGAAAATTCAAGTTATTTCAGTTCAAATTTATGATTAATTCAGTTCAAAATCATCAAATAAGATTTTTTTTTAAAAAAAATTTAATCATCCTTAATATGATTATGATTATTTGAAATATCTATCACATTTAACTTTAAAGAATGTATAAATTAAAATAAGAATATCACATTTTGTAGAGTTGTACAATAACATAATATTCATTGCATTGTTACAGGTTTTCATATTACCTGTTCATACACAAAAAATCACCTTCCTGACTTATTTTGAGTTTTGATTCGGAATAATGTTGGTTCCTTAGCGAAGAACCATGATGATGAGCATAATACCCTTTTGATTTTGTTGCAGGGGCGCTAACAGAAGAAATATTTGAACTATCTATTGAGCTCATCTTAAAGAAGTTGCAAGACAAAGAAGTTGATAAGTGGATTGTATCTTCTTTTGCTAGTACACTTTTGTATAAGAAATTGAGGAATAGAAGGGTCGTGATTTGGTTTTAAATATGGAAGAGGAGCCGAAGCAGTAAGAACAAAGTTAAGCCACAATCAATACAACTCTAATATTATATTATTATTATTTTTATATTTTTTAGTTGAATTTTCAACCAAAATGACCATTCATATTTCAGCTTAAGATGTACAACGGATGAGAAGCAATAAAAGCTAATATTTAATGCTTAATTATAATTGAGGTTCAAACTTCAGTAGGCTAAGAATATAACCGATGAACAAGCAATAAAACCCTACTATTTAATTATTATTTATTTTTGTAACATTTAGTTTGAGTTTTCCAACAAATAAGAGTTTATCAATACTGTATTACACTATTATTTTAGGTAATTTACATAGATGGTTAACGTTGATGAATATAGTAACTTGAATCAAACACCAGATATAGATAGTATTTGATCCTATAATTCAAAACATTGTGTCTTAACATTAACCACTTAGACTCCAACGAGAGAATCTTGATTCTTCAGTCATAAGAACCTAGATCTCATATCAAGTACTAATCAGGCTCAAATAAACTCATAGAAAAAATATATATTAAATATAATAGTATAACAGCAGATATAATTAACATCATGAAATTTTTTTGATTCAGTTTCCCGAACATTGAAAAATTAATAACATTGTGCTGTTAGGATTCATTTATGATTTACCCATGCAGTAATCACATTTAGTGATTGAAACCTATATTTTTATAGGGGTATAGATACAGATTTATATTTATAATTTTTACATTTATATGATTATAGGTATGTATGTATATATATGGATGAGTGAAGGGTGTATATGTAATTTCATAATTGAAAAACCATCACAACATCAACACATTTATAGGTATATAGATATAGATTGATCGCGTTGCAGTCTTCCCGAATTCCAGGCTGGGAGGGCTCCAGAAAGGGAGGAATAAAAAAGAAACAGAGAAGATTTTGGGGGAAAATTAAATTCTTATATTCGTTTCATGAGGCTACAATGTGCTAATTATAGTTGCAATAAAACTTAAGATGATTCTCTGCTTTTTTTGCTCATACTGCAGCATAAATTGTTTCAACTATGGAGGAAGGGTGACATTTTAGATTGATCCTTTCCATTTCAATTTATCTACTTCTTCATCTTGGGTATTAGATACTGGATGTGGATCTCACATTCGTGTAAATGTGCAGGATCTCAAAAGGAGTAGGACGTTGGCGAAAGGCGAAGTTGATCTCCGAGTTGAAATGGAGCAAGAGTTGCTGCATTAGCTATAGGAGATTACCATTTATTTTTGCCTTCTGGTTTATCATTGATTTTGAAAGACTGTTATTTTGTGCCGTCTATTACCAAAAACATTATTTCTATTTCTTGTTTGGACAAGTCTGAATTTTCATTTATTATAAAGGACAATTGTTGCTCCATTTATTTAAATGATATGTTTTATGCTAGTGCACAAATGATTAATGGTCTTTATGTATTAAATCTTGATATGCCTGTCTATAACATAAATACTAAAAGGATTAAGAATAATGATTCTAATCCAACTTATCTCTGGCATTGTCGCTTGGGCCATATAAACGAGAATCGCATATCAAAACTTCATAAGGATGGAGTATTGGATTCATTTGATTTTGAATCATATGAAACATGTGAATCTTGTTTAATGGATAAGATGACTAAAGCTCCTTTCAAGGGACATGTTGAAAGAACAAATGATTTATTGAGTCTCATACATAGTGATGTATGTGGACCAATAAGCATACATGCTAGAGGTGGTTTTCAATACTTCGTTACATTTACTGATGACTTCAGTAGATATGAGTATGTGTACCTAATGAAACATAAACATGAAACCTTTGAAAAGTTCAAGGATTTCAAGAATGAAGTACAAAACCAACTTGGTAAAAGTATCAAAATCCTTCGATCAGATCGAGGAGGTGAAGACCTTAGCCAAGAGTTTCATGACTATCTAAAGGAGTGTGGGATAGTCCCACAACTCACTCCTCCGTATACTCCACAATGGAATGGTGTATCCGAGAGGAGAAATCGAACCTTGTTGGACATGGTTAGATCAATGATGAGTCATGCATATCTTCCGATATCCTTTTGGGGACATGCTTTAGAAACAACAATAT
The DNA here is from genome assembly GCA_907163345.1 of Haberlea rhodopensis. Classification (NCBI taxonomy): domain Eukaryota; kingdom Viridiplantae; phylum Streptophyta; class Magnoliopsida; order Lamiales; family Gesneriaceae; genus Haberlea; species Haberlea rhodopensis. The sequence goes on from CAJQUN010000013.1 coordinate 10,698,720, forward strand.
TTATACTGAACCGTGTTCCATCTAAATCAGTGGAAAAGACACCATATGAGATATGGACTGGGAAGCGTCCTAGTATGTCTTTTATGAAGATTTGGGGTTGTGAGGCTTTCGTGAGACGTCACGTCTCTAACAAACTTGGACCCAAATCTGATAAGTGTTTATTTGTGGGGTATCATAAGGAAACGAAATGATACTATTTCTATTATCCCACCGAGAACAAAGTGGTTGTTGCTCGGACTGGTGTCTTTCTTGAAAGAGAATTTATTTCTAGAAAAATCAGTGGGAGACAAATAGAACTTAGTGAAGTTCAACCACAAGAAAACATTGAACATGATATTGAGATGGAAATAGAGCAGACACCACAAGCTGTTGTGGATAAAGTGCCTGCTCAAGAGACACAAGCCCAGCGTAGGTCTGTAAGAGAACACCGGGAGCCACAGAGATATAGATTTCTTGTGACTCAACAAGGTGACTTACTACTTATTGATGAGGATGGCCGTCATCTTATCAACAAGCTATAATGGGCACTGATTCTGAGAAATGGCAAGAAGCCATGAAATCTGAAATGGAATCCATGTATGCAAACCAAGTATGGACTTTGGTTGACCCACCTGAAGGGGTGAGACCCATAGGGTGCAAATGGATTTTCAAGAAGAAGACCGACATGGATGGTATTGTACTAACCTATAAAGGTCGACTGGTAGCTAAAGGTTTCAAACAAATTCATGGTATTGACTATGATGAAACTTTTTCACCAGTTGCCATGGTTAAATCCATAAGGATCTTACTTGCAATAGCTGGATTTCATGATTATGAAATCTGGCAGATGGATGTCAAAACAGCTTTCCTTAATGGAAATCTGCTTGAGGATGTGTACATGACACATCCCGAGGGTTTTGTCGATCCAAAGGATGCTGGAAAGATATGCAAGCTACAACGGTCCATTTATGGATTGAAGCAAGCTTCTCGGAGTTGGAATCTTCGTTTTGATGATGCAGTCAAAGAGGTTGGTTTCATCAAAAATGTAGATGAACCTTGTGTCTACAAGAAGGTCAGTGGGAGCATAATTATCTTCCTAATATTGTATGTAGATGACATACTTCTAATTGGGAATGATATCCATGCCTTACAATCTGTAAAGATTTGGCTAGGGAATTGTTTTACGATGAAAGACTTGGGTGAAGCCACCTATGTATTAGGAATCAAGATCTATAGAGATAGATCGAGAAGATTACTTGGCCTAAGTCAAAGTACATACATAGACAAAGTGCTAAAACGGTTTAGCATGCAAGAATCTAAGAAAGGATTCGTGCCTATGACACATGTAATATATCTCTCGAAGGAACAGTGTCCTTCAACACTAGATGAGAGACAACGCATGAGTAAGATTCCATATGCGTCAGCTATTGGATCTATCATGTATGCCATGATATGTACTCGTCCCGATGTTTCGTATGCTTTGAGCATGACGAGCAGATATCAAGTTGATCCAGGTGAAAGTCACTGGATTGCAGTCAAGAATATCCTGGAGTACTTGAGAAGAACTAAGGATATATTCTTGATTTATGGAGGTGAGAAAGAGCTCAATGTAATTGGTTACACTGATGCAAGTTTCCAAACCGACAAAGATGATTTTCGATCGCAATCAGGATATGTGTATTGCCTAAATGGAGGTGATGTGAGCTGGAAGAGTTCAAAGCAAGAGACAGTAGCCGATTCTACAACGGAAGCTGAGTACATTGCTGCCTCAGATGCAGCAAAGGAAGCTGTTTGGATCAGGAAGTTCATTTCTGAACTTGGAGTGGTACCTAGTATTAATGATCCGATAGAACTCTATTGTGACAACAATGGAGCGATCGCATTGGCTAAGGAACCTAGATCTCACCAAAGATCCAAACACATACTTCGGCGCTTTCATTTCATTCGAGAAATCGTTGAAAGGGGAGATGTTAAAATATGCAAAGTACCAACAGATGATAATGTATCTGACCCATTGACGAAGCCACTGTCACAGCAGAAGCATGATCGTCATACTAGATCTCTAGGCATTAGGTATATGTCTGATTGGTCTTAGTGCAAGTGGGAGATTTGTTGGGATATGCCCTAAGACAAGTCATTAGATGATTGTTTATGACATACAATGTATTATGATTTTATAAATGGCAAGTCATTATTATATATTATTCGAATATCTGTGCAATATGAATTGATATATAAGTTAATATCCTTAGAATAATATTGTACTATTCTTAAAGATTGTCCATAGTCAAGTATTATTATAAATAAGGATAATGATAATACATTGAGACTAGTATGTTTTGATTGATGAATTGTTCATGGATATGAGATATCAAATCAACACATGGGTACATGTTAGAGAACAATGTACTGGACAGACCCACCATGAGAATGCTACATTGATAGTTATATGATTGTCATAAGCAATTCTCATAGTGATAATAATGTATGTAATCCTTACGACTTGAGATCATCATAGATCCCAACATAAGGAGTTATGTATCTTGATATTGTCAAACGTTACTTGTAACAGGGTAAACTATAAAGGCAACTATTGGATACACTACGAATTATGTAGAGGGATGTTGATTGATCAAGATAGGATTTGCCCCTCCTATATAACAGGAGAAGTGTTTGGGCCCTTGATCAAGTAAGACTAAAATGCATGGCCGTGCTCGAATGAGTTGTTATGTGATATCGAGCTTATTCGTTTATTCTAGTTCTACTTGGGGATCAAGAAATAGAGATTGAATATACGAGTATGACTATTCCATGACTCGTGTTCAATCTAAACACATGGACAAAGGGATTAAGTTACATGGTTAATATTATCACAAGTTCTAAGGTTATGTCGAGTCAAAGACATTCTTGTAATTTGGGTAGCCTTGATGTGTTGCTAGATACCGCTCATTGCTTGTGACGTAAAATGAGATTTTATGTCACTGCCAACATTACAAGATCCTATCGTGTCGCACAAAAGATTAAATCGATAAGGGGAATTAAATTCATTGGATGAATTAATTAATTAAGAAGAGTCTTAATTACATAAATATAAGGATTTAATTAAATCATGGGTTTGGGCCCATGAGGCTTTGTGAAAGCCTTTAACTAAATCATATATAATGATAACAAGGTGATTAATTGTAATTAATCCTTGTAACACAACATATCGTATAACCTAGCCACTCAAGAGGAAGCTCTCGGCCACCATAAAAAACCGTGACCTCTTGGCCACCGCCGTCTTGGTCCCCTTTTGTTTTTTCGGCCATCCTCTTCGATTTAGAATCATGAGTGGTTATTGTTCCGATTTAAGAACGAGTCTAGCAACTTGTTCTTAAACCCCTTTTCGATTTGATCGTGTGTGGATACCGTAGAGGCAAGACCTTGGAGGTGTTGCTCGTGACTCGGAATTTGTTGGACGTGGTGCTTTGTGGATTCTGCTCAAACACGCTACAAGGGTGAGACTCTTATTATCTCTAATCCGATATGACCACTTTGTATAGATCCCCGGTTCTAGTAATCTAAAATTTTAAATTCCGCTGCGTTGTATGCTTGTTGGATTACTAACAGTGGTATCAGAGCCGTGTACAAAGCTCATATCGGAATTATGTGGTTAATTGTTTAATCATATTTAGATTTGTATTGCATGCTAATAAAACTGTATATAATCATATATGATATGAGTAAATCGAGTTTGTGTAATTATCGTAAAATTATATTTGATATAATTAAAGTTTATTGTATACGATACATGAAGGCGCAAAACCGAGCCCAAAGCATGAGATGGTTCGGCCACCACCATCACAAATGACACACGGCTGCCACATGAGGGCTAGGGTTTTTGAACCCTTGGCTCGAGATGGTTTAGCCGTTGTGTCTAATAATTGTGAATGGAAGTGTCGAAACAATGCTAAGGTTTTAGAATTTTTGGCTCGATTAGATGGTTGGCGGCTTCCTCCACATGAGAGCTAGGGTTTTTCGAACCCCTTGGCTCGAGATGGTCGAGCCGCCACCGTCATAATTCGTGCATGGTTGGACCGTGGCTCGTGGCTAAGAATTTCGAACCATGTGGCTCGATGAACATGAAAAGACGCGACGACGGCTAGGGTTTGGAACCCTAGCGGCGCCGCATGTGCTCGGACCGTGGCTTGGGCTAGGGTTTCGAACCCTAGGCCCATGCATGGTCCACCCGTGTGGTTAGATGGGTTGGACCCATTTGGTTCATGTTTTGAGTCGCATTAAGTTTCGTGGCATGTGATGTCCCGAGCGTATGATAATTTCATAAAATTTATTTTACAGTTTTATTGGGATTAAATTTTAAAATGTTTAGAATTTAATTCATTAATTGTTATTGCATGTTATATGTGTTGTTTGAGCATGGTGTATGGTTATAACCCTTTAACCTATTTGATAGGATTTGTGAATTGTAATTATAATACGACCTGCGAGTCGTGCCTTCTCTATTTTTCTCAATATGTTATCCCTCCCCTACGTTCCCCTCGAATGTGAATCGAGGAATTCTCTATATCTTGTAATTGTTATATAGAATAGATTTTTTTATTGATGGTGATCAATGAAGATGGAGCTTGATGCCGGGACGAGGAGGCCATTCACAATTTGGAGCCAAAGGAAGGTGCTTGTGAAGTAACCTTAGGTTGACTCTTAGGATTTTCTCATTGGCTTGAGAAAATCGCTAGTAGGGGCTATAACCATGTCACATTTACTTTATGTTAATGTATGAGATGCATGTATACTGTTTTATTTAATATTGATGCTTATATATATATATATGTAGATATGTATATATTCATATATGTACTGGACATATTTTCAATATTAATAAAATCATGAGATCAATAAATCCCTCTTATAATATTAAGTTTAAGATGCCTTCCAATTAAAAAATACTCGTGACTTCGATTGAACATGTGTGGGTTTGCCAAAGCAAAGCACCGTGACAATCTTAGTAAGGCGCGAAAGGATAAATGTGATATCCGTATTATTTTAAAAATTGGGTTCGACTTAACTAGCGTTTCTCAATATGATTGGGAACCTAGAGGCATGTGGTTGGATAATAATTCATTAGATGAATTTGAACAAAGCGTTGTTCGTCCAATCATCCAAGAATTACATGTGATGTAATTGACAAAGTGTTGTCTACCTAAATAACCGAGTCTTGGGCGATTAGCCAAAGCTAACTCAAGATTAAGTGAAATATGGATCTTGGCCCACTAAAGTTTTCGAGGGTTGATAATTTTAAACAAAATAGTGGGAGTGTCATTTAATATAAGACCATATTAAATGATTAAAATCATAAACTTATTTTGCATATTTATATTGTAGATATCCATGGCAACTAACAACGTCACAAGCACATTATCATTGCAATCGGTCCTTGAGAAGGACAAACTGAATGTGACAAATTTCCTAGACTGGTATAGGAATTTGAGGATTGTCCTCAAGCAAGAAAAGAAGCAATATGTCCTAGTGGAACCCTTACCTGCTGAGGAACCTCCCTTGACGGCTGCTAAAGCCGAAAAAGATGCTTACAAGAAGCATCAAAATGACGCACTTGATGTTGGGTGCCTTATGCTTGCCACCATGAACTTTGAGCTTCAGAAGCAACATGAGGAAATAGAGGCGTTCGATATGATCGAGCATCTAAAACAACTGTACTAACAACAAGCAAGACAAGAGAGGTATGACGTCTCTAAAGCGTTGTTCCAGTGTAGAATGATAGAAGGAAGTCTAGTTGGAACTCATGCACTCAAGATGATTGGGTATATTGAGAATCTGGAGAAGCTGGGTTTTCCTTTGGACCAAGAGTTGGCCACTGGCGTGACCTTGCAATCGTTGCGTGAAAGCTTCAGTCAATTTGTCTTGAATTACAATATGATTGAAATTGAAAAGACTATACCACAGTTACTTGGCATGCTTAGAACTTTTGAAGCAAATAGCAAGAAGTCTAAGCCTACAAATGTTCTTATTGTGAATAAGAGCAAAGGAATGACTAAAGCTAAAAGCTTCAAGAAGAACAAGAAGGTCCTTGTTAAGTCTAAGTCACATGCTTCTGCACTAAAGCCAAAGAGAGGAGTGGCAAAGGAAGGGAACTGTTTCCATTGCGGTGAGACCGGTCATTGGAAAAGAAATTGCAAAGTTTATCTGGAGGATCTTAAGAAGACGAAGGGAAGTGTGACTTCCACTTCAGGTATTTTTGTTATAGAAGTCAATTTATCTACTTCTTCATCTTGGGTATTAGATACTGGATGTGGATCTCACATTCGTGTAAATGTGCAGGATCTCAAAAGGAGTAGGACGTTGGCGAAAGGCGAAGTTGATCTCCGAGTTGGAAATGGAGCAAGAGTTGCTGCATTAGCTATAGGAGATTACCATTTATTTTTGCCTTCTGGTTTATCATTGATTTTGAAAGACTGTTATTTTGTGCCGTCTATTACCAAAAACATTATTTCTATTTCTTGTTTGGACAAGTCTGAATTTTCATTTATTATAAAGGACAATTGTTGCTCCATTTATTTAAATGATATGTTTTATGCTAGTGCACAAATGATTAATGGTCTTTATGTATTAAATCTTGATATGCCTGTCTATAACATAAATACTAAAAGGATTAAGAATAATGATTCTAATCCAACTTATCTCTGGCATTGTCGCTTGGGCCATATAAACGAGAATCGCATATCAAAACTTCATAAGGATGGAGTATTGGATTCATTTGATTTTGAATCATATGAAACATGTGAATCTTGTTTAATGGATAAGATGACTAAAGCTCCTTTCAAGGGACATGTTGAAAGAACAAATGATTTATTGAGTCTCATACATAGTGATGTATGTGGACCAATAAGCACACATGCTAGAGGTGGTTTTCAATACTTCGTTACATTTACTGATGACTTCAGTAGATATGAGTATGTGTACCTAATGAAACATAAACATGAAACCTTTGAAAAGTTCAAGGATTTCAAGAATGAAGTACAAAACCAACTTGGTAAAAGTATCAAAATCCTTCGATCAGATCGAGGAGGTGAAGACCTTAGCCAAGAGTTTCATGACTATCTAAAGGAGTGTGGGATAGTCCCACAACTCACTCCTCCGTATACTCCACAATGGAATGGTGTATCCGAGAGGAGAAATCGAACCTTGTTGGACATGGTTAGATCAATGATGAGTCATGCATATCTTCCGATATCCTTTTGGGGACATGCTTTAGAAACAACAATATTTATACTGAACCGTGTTCCATCTAAATCAGTGGAAAAGACACCATATGAGATATGGACTGGGAAGCATCCTAGTATGTCTTTTATGAAGATTTGGGGTTGTGAGGCTTTCGTGAGACGTCACGTCTCTAACAAACTTGGACCCAAATCTGATAAGTGTTTATTTGTGGGGTATCCTAAGGAAACGAAAGGATACTATTTCTATTATCCCACCGAGAACAAAGTGGTTGTTGCTCGGACTGGTGTCTTTCTTGAAAGAGAATTTATTTCTAGAAAAATCAGTGGGAGACAAATAGAACTTAGTGAAGTTCAACCACAAGAAAACATTGAACATGATATTGAGATGGAAATAGAGCAGACACCACAAGCTGTTGTGGATAAAGTGCCTGCTCAAGAGACACAAGCCCAGCGTAGGTCTGTAAGAGAACACCGGGAGCCACAGAGATATAGATTTCTTGTGACTCAACAAGGTGACTTACTACTTATTGATGAGGATGGCCGTCATCTTATCAACAAGCTATAATGGGCACTGATTCTGAGAAATGGCAAGAAGCCATGAAATCTGAAATGGAATCCATGTATGCAAACCAAGTATGGACTTTGGTTGACCCACCTGAAGGGGTGAGACCCATAGGGTGCAAATGGATTTTCAAGAAGAAGACCGACATGGATGGTAATGTACTAACCTATAAAGGTCGACTGGTAGCTAAAGGTTTCAAACAAATTCATGGTATTGACTATGATGAAACTTTTTCACCAGTTGCCATGGTTAAATCCATAAGGATCTTACTTGCAATAGCTGAATTTCATGATTATGAAATCTGGCAGATGGATGTCAAAACAGCTTTCCTTAATGGAAATCTGCTTGAGGATGTGTACATGACACATCCCGAGGGTTTTGTCGATCCAAAGGATGCTGGAAAGATATGCAAGCTACAACTGTCCATTTATGGATTGAAGCAAGCTTCTCGGAGTTGGAATCTTCGTTTTGATGATGCAGTCAAAGAGGTTGGTTTCATCAAAAATGTAGATGAACCTTGTGTCTACAAAAAGGTCAGTGGGAGCATAATTATCTTCCTAATATTGTATGTAGATGACATACTTCTAATTGGGAATGATATCCATGCCTTACAATCTGTAAAGATTTGGCTAGGGAATTGTTTTTCGATGAAAGACTTGGGTGAAGCCACCTATGTATTAGGAATCAAGATCTATAGAGATAGATCGAGAAGATTACTTGGCCTAAGTCAAAGTACATACATAGACAAAGTGCTAAAACGGTTTAGCATGCAAGAATCTAAGAAAGGATTCGTGCCTATGACACATGTAATATATCTCTCGAAGGAACAGTGTCCTTCAACCCCAGATGAGAGACAACGCATGAGTAAGATTCCATATGCGTCAGCTATTGGATCTATCATGTATGCCATGATATGTACTCGTCCCGATGTTTCGTATGCTTTGAGCATGACGAGCAGATATCAAGTTGATCCAGGTGAAAGTCACTGGATTGCAGTCAAGAATATCCTGGAGTACTTGAGAAGAACTAAGGATATATTCTTGATTTATGGAGGTGAGAAAGAGCTCAATGTAATTGGTTACACTGATGCAAGTTTCCAAACCGACAAAGATGATTTTCGATCGCAATCAGGATATGTGTATTGCCTAAATGGAGGTGATGTGAGCTGGAAGAGTTCAAAGCAAGAGACAGTAGCCGATTCTACAACGGAAGCTGAGTACATTGCTGCCTCAGATGCAGCAAAGGAAGCTGTTTGGATCAGGAAGTTCATTTCTGAACTTGGAGTGGTACCTAGTATTAAGGATCCGATAGAACTCTATTGTGACAACAATGGAGCGATCGCATTGGCTAAGGAACCTAGATCTCACCAAAGATCCAAACACATACTTCGGCGCTTTCATTTCATTCGAGAAATCGTTGAAAGGGGAGATGTTAAAATATGCAAAGTACCAACAGATGATAATGTATCTGACCCATTGACGAAGCCACTGTCACAGCGGAAGCATGATCGTCATACTAGATCTCTAGGCATTAGGTATATGTCTGATTGGTCTTAGTGCAAGTGGGAGATTTGTTGGGATATGCCCTAAGACAAGTCATTAGATGATTGTTTATGACATACAATGTATTATGATTTTATAAATGGCAAATCATTATTATATATTATTTGAATATCTGTGCAATATGAATTGATATATAAGTTAATATCCTTAGAATAATATTGTACTATTCTTAAAGATTGTCCATAGTCAAGTATTATTATAAATAAGGATAATGATAATACATTGAGACTAGTATGTTTTGATTGATGAATTGTTCATGGATATGAGATATCAAATCAACACATGGGTACATGTTAGAGAACAATGTACTGGACAGACCCACCATGAGAATGCTACATGGATAGTTATATGAGTGTCATAAGCAATTCTCATAGTGATAATAATGTATGTAATCCTTACAACTTGAGATCATCAGAGATCCCAACATAAGGAGTTATGTATCTTGATATTATCAAACGTTACCTGTAACAGGGTAAACTATAAAGGCAACTATTGGATACACTACGAATTATGTAGAGGGATGTTGATTGATCAAGATAGGATTTGTCCCTCCTATATAACAGGAGAAGTGTTTGGGCCCTTAATCAAGTAAGACTAAAATACATGGCCGTGCTCGAATGAGTTGATATGTGATATCGAGCTTATTCGTTTATTCTAGTTCTACTTGGGGATCAAGAAATAGAGATTGAATATATGAGTATGACTATTCCATGACTCGTGTTCAATCTAAACACATGGACAAAGGGATTAAGTTACATGGTTAATATTATCACAAGTTCTAAGGTTATGTCGAGTCAAATACATTCTTGTAATTTGGGTAGCCATGATGTGCTGCTAGATACCGCTCATTGCTTGTGACGTAAAATGAGATTTTATGTCACTGTCAACATTACAAGATCCTATCGGGTCGCACAAAAGATTAAATCGATAAGGGGAATTAAATTCATTAGATGAATTAATTAATTAAGAAGAGTCTTAATTACATAAATATAAGGATTTAATTAAATCATGGGTTTGGGCCAATGAGGCTTTGTGAAAGCCTTTAATTAAATCATATATAATGATAACAAGGTGATTAATTGTAATTAATCCTTGTAACACAACAGATCATATAACCTAGCCACTCAAGAGGAAGCTCTCGGCCACCATCAAAAACCGTGACCTCTCGGCCGCCGCCGTCTTGGTCCCCTTTTGTTTTTCCGGCCATCCTCTTCGATTTAGAATCGTGAGTGGTTATTGTTCCGATTTAAGAACGAGTCTAGCAACTTGTTCTTAAATCCCCTTTTCGATTTGATCGTGTGTGGATACCGTAGAGGCAAGACCTTGGAGGTGTTGCTCGTGACTCGGACTTCGTTGGACATGGTGCTTTGTGGATTCTGCTCAAACACGCTACAAGGGTGAGACTCTTATTATCTCTAATCCGATATGACCACTTTGTATAGATCCCCGGTTCTAGTAATCTAAATTTTTAAATTCCGCTGCGTTGTATGCTTGTTGGATTACTAACAAAAACAAAGACAAAAGCAAATGCAAATACACAATATGCAAATATAATCATAAACTCAAAAAGGATATCGAGTCAGGCTCAGATCTGCGTTTTCCCAATCTACGTCACCGAGAAACCTAGGTAAAGATCGGAAGGTGTTGACACCCCAAACCTACTGTCCAGTCGCCTAAGCACAAAGCAAAACGGGCAAGGAGCACACGACCAGCACCCTCACAAACACAGAACCATCGGACAGAACCACTCTGCGCACACAGCACACAAACGAGAACCCCAAGCGCACACAACACTCACGTCCAGAAGCACAAGCGCACACAGCACTCGTCCGGACCACACAACCACTCAGCACTCACCACGCTCAATTACCGAACGGAAAGAACCACCCAACCAAGCACACGTACAGGGTGAAGGAGAGGGGAGCGAATGTATAGAGTGAGAGAAGAATGGAGGAGGCGCAGAAAACTTGTTGCAAGGAGAAGAGAGGCGGACGTCTAAGCCAGAGAGGGTTAAGAGGCGCTAATATCAGACTTAGGGTTAAGTAAAGTGGGGTTACCATAATCAGGATTAGGGTAGATTAATAAAGGGTTTAATGGGCTTAGTTAATTGAGTCACAATACCCAACAGTTGTTCATTATCATGGTATGACAAAACAATTATACATAAAATATCTTTTAAAATCATAACTGGGTATATCCTTTCCATTTCAATCTAACTTCAGATTCAGTTCAAGCGTGGTTCAACTCGATTAGTGTGCTACAACCATGGTCATAAGGAGCAATTATACCCCGATTACAAAATTCCACTTTATATATATTATTAAAATATTTGTTTTATGCTCTTTTCTTTTTAGCTGTATTCTATATTAGATCTTGGCTTTCAGATTAATATATCTCAGAAAATAACATTGTTAATAGCTTTTAATTGGGTAAAGGAAGGCCCCATTGAGAGCACCCATCTGGATTCGATGATACTTGTCGGCAATTCCTCAACCTTTCATTCGCCTCATTTGATAATATCCAGAGATTTATATCATGACCATCTCAACTGATAATATGTAAAATTAAATTGTTGGTTTCGTCCAGACAAAAGTGGTATAATTAAATCAAGACAAACATACTATATATCCCTAGTTATTGATCAAACTCAAGTGATAAAAGGGAAAATATAAATGTCAACACTCGAGCTGGCTCCTTACTGTCTTTATTTGGCTCAATGGCACACAACTGGCATTGACATCTTGTTTAATTGCTTCAAAGAAAGGATATCCACCTTTACATGTGACATAGATATGGAATAGATATAGCTAGCTCACACCATGTGCGGATAGTGAAAGGTCCTCTCCAATGGGGGGGACGTGAATTTAATGAGACACACGTGCATGGCTTCCTAGATTCTTGATAGGTACAACATGATCTTCGTGTGTCTTTCATTTAAGTTTCTTCGATCATATGTCTGTATCATAGGTTAGGCAAAAATGTGGTTGTGACCATAAATCGGAGTTCGAACTTGGGAGTCATGTAAGATGCATTGGTAAAAAGCCATATCCGTGGATAAATTCATCTGATTATACAATCCACAACAGGTCGATTATTGTGTGTGATCTTCCTAGATACACACTAAAATCTTGGTACTCATTGAGAAAACGAGTAAAAACTATTTTTTGATCTCTTCTGAGTTGACGAATATTTTTTCATTGGAACTCAAAACTATGATGTAATAATTGTAGTGATTAAAAGAATTTTTTAAATGATAGATTTTTGTGAAGTTAATTGATTTTATGGACTTTTTAAGTTTTTATTAAAAAACTTAAACCCAAACCCTGTGTTTATTATGCACAAGAGATATGACATCTGGAGGACTAATTTGCTCTGAGATTTATTTTACCAGTTCTGTGAGGTTGATTTTGGCCAGGAGTTTAATAGAAACTTGGCCTAACTAAACTCTTAAAAGACTTCAATTAATTTAGACCCGAATTCAAACCTAACACATCTAAATACAAGAAACTAATGCATAGGTAATCGAACTTTCGATTCTGTATGTATTGGGGCTAGCATCTTGCAATATTTTGAGAGAAAATTGCATTATTGGTTCAAAGGATTGAATAATTTGTAATAAACTTCAGTTGGGTCCTACTCTTGTCATGTTGATTAATGTGAAGATGTAATAAACTCATTCGTTAGGTGATAGGACCCATTCCTAAACATGAATATATGAAGACCATATCTTCCAGAAGAAATCCAACAAGAAACCTACTTGTAGGATGGAATACTTTATTGTTGTTGTTAGGTGGGTATCCGCCTTGACATCGTCATATATACCTGTAAAACAAAGATAAAAGCAAATGCAAATACACAATATGCAAATATAATACTGAACTCAAAAAGGATATCGAGTCAGGCTCAGATCTGCTGTTTTCCCAATCTACGTCACCGAGAAACCTAGGTAAAGACCGGAAGGTGTTGACACCCCAAACCTACTGTCCAGCCGCCTAAGCACAAAGCAAAACGGACAAGGAGAGCACCCTCACAAACACAGAACCATCGGACAGAACCACTCTGCGCACACATCACACAAACTAGAACCCCAAGCGAACACAGCACTCACGTCCAGAAGCACAAGCGCACACAGTACTCGTCCGGACCACACAACCACTCAGCACTCACCAACGTTCAATCACCGAACGGAAAGAACCACCGAACAGAAAGAACCACCGCACCACCCAACCAAGCACATGTACAGGGTGAAGGAGAGGGGATCAAATGTATAGAGTGAGAGAAGAATGGAGGAGGCGCGGAAAACTTGTTGCAAGGAGAAGAGAGGCGGACATCTAGCCAGAGAGGGTTAAGAGGCTCTAATATCAGACTTAGGGTTAAGTAAAGGGTGGGTTACCATAATCAGGATTAGGGTAGATTAATAAAAGGTTTAATGGGCTTAGTTAATTTGGGCCACAATACCCAACAAATATCCACATTGGCCCAATACCGATTTCTCTTCAGACGCAGGGAAAACACACAAGCAGGAACATGTCTCACATATTTTAGAGTCATAAAATAACCAGAATCAAATTTCAAATAAACATCACCAATGCCAGCAACTTTACAAAGTTTCTCATCAGCCAGAGAAACAGAACCGTTTTCAACTTCTTTATAATTAGAAAACAAATTTCTAAGAGGTGAAATGTGATAAGAGCAACCAGAATCAATTAGTCATTCATGTTCACACACAGTAGATGAATGCACAGAATTCACAGCATCACATAAGTCAGTCACCATAAAGATATCATCCGAGTTTTCACCAGATGAAGAAGCATGATTCACTTGTTCATAAGATAGGTTGTTGTCATTTTGTTTCTGGTTTTTCTTTTTAGGACAGTCTTTAATGAAGTGATTAGGATCACCACAGTTAAAGCACTTTCTGTTCTTAGGCCTAGACTTAGACCTAGTATTGTTATACCTGTGTTGAGACCTACCTCTAACATGCATAACTTCATCTGAATTTTGCTTACTAGATTTGTTCACTTTAAATCTAATTCTTTACTCTTAAGACCATTTATCACAGTGTCAAGGGAAATCGAATCTCTACCATACTTAATAGCAGATTTGACATCACTATCGGTCTCAGGAATAGCATTTAAAAGCACAATAGGAGTATAATCATCAATTTGGTAAACACATCAAGGTCCTCATCAACATCTTTGTTCAAATCAAGCTTGAATCTGAAAAAAATTTCAATTAAAAACAATTTACTAGGCAAAGAGGTTTCCGTATAAAGCTCTTTTTAGCAGAATTAAGTTTACCACATTTTCTGAGCACAGAGTCAGAGAAGTTCGAGATTATGGAAGAGTAAGCAAATTCATCATCTTCAGCTTTCTTAGCAAGGGTTACATCATCAGCATAGTTACCACCTATAGCCTTAAACACTTTCTGTTGGATTAAAATTTCTTTCATTTTCTGTTGCCAAATAGAAAATTCCGATTTTCCATTAAAATGTTTCATATAATATCCAGAAATAGAAGCCATTGCACACAAGCAAAATAAGGCACATTAAATCACAGGCTAACAAATTACACAAAGTAAGCAGCAAAAGCAGGACCACACAAAATAGGCACAAATAATGAAAAAATGAAAGTTTTTAAACAATTTTAAATTTTCAGTGAGCCACACTGAAAATCACAGAAAACACAGAATCACATAAAATCCTAGTTTTCTACAGCAAGCAAGCCTCAGAACCTATGACGTAGACGATCAACAAAACTGTAAAAGTTTTAGGGTTCGAGTCAATCACTTACAACCCAGAGGCCAACTCTCTGGGATTTTTCCACCGAAAAGCCGAACTGGTGCAAAAATTGAGCCGCCGAACAGCCGCTTCCCGAGCATCGCTGTTCACCCACCAGGCGCGGATAGTCGCTCTGATACCACTGTTAGGAGGGTATCCGCCTTGATATCGCCATGTATATCTGCAAAACAAAGACAAAAGCAAATGCAAATACACAATATGCAAATATAATATTAAACTCAAAAAGAATATCGAGTCAGGCTCATATCTGTTCTTTTCCCAATCTACGTCACCGAGAAACCTAGGTAAAGATCAGAAGGTGATGACACCCCAAACCTACTGTCCAGTCGCCTAAGCACAAAGCAAAACGGGCAAGCAGCACACCGCTAGCACCCTCACAAACACAGAACCATCGGACAGAACCACTCTACGCACACAGCACACAAACAAGAACCCCAAGCGCACACAACACTCACGTCCAGAAGCACAAGCGCGCACAGCACTCGTCCGGACAACACAACCACTCAGCACTCACCACGTTCAATCACCGAACGGAAAGAACCATCGAACAGAAAGAACCACCGCACCACCCAACCAAGCACACGTACAGGGTGAAGGAGAGGGGAGCGAATGTATAGAGTGAGAGAAGAATGGAGGAGGCGCAGAAAACTTGTTGCAAGGAGAAGAGAGGCGGACGTCTAAGCCAGAGAGGGTTAAGAGGCACTTATCAGACTTAGGGTTAAGTAAAGTGGGGTTACCATAATCAGGATTAGGGTAGATTAATAAAGGGTTTAATGGGCTTAGTTAATTGGGTCACAATACCCAACAGTTGTTCATTATCATGGTATGACAGAACAATTATACATAAAATATCTTTTAAAATCATAACTGGGTATATCCTTTCCATTTCAATCTAACTTCAGATTCAGTTCAAGCGTGGTTCAACTCGAGTAGTGTGCTACAACCATGGTCATAAGGAGCAATTATACCCCGATTACAAAATTCCACTTTATATATATTATTAAAATATTTGTTTTATGCTCTTTTCTTTTTAGCTGTATTCTATATTAGATCTTGGCTTTCAGATTAATATATCTCAGAAAATAACATTGTTAATAGCTTTTAATTGGGTAAAGGAAGGCCCCATGAGAGCACCCATCTGGATTCGATGATACTTGTCGGCAATTCCTCAACCTTTCATTCGCCTCATTTGATAATATCCAGAGATTTATATCATGACCATCTCAACTGATAATATGTAAAATTAAATTGTTGGTTTCGTCCAGACAAAAGAGGTATAATTAAATCAAGACAAACATACTATATATCCCTAGTTATTGATCAAACTCAAGTGATAAAAGGGAAAATATAAATGTCAACACTCGAGCTGGCTCCTTACTACTGTCTTTATTTGGCTCAATGGCACACAACTGGCATTGACATCTTGTTT
The DNA here is from genome assembly GCA_907163345.1 of Haberlea rhodopensis. Lineage (NCBI taxonomy): Eukaryota > Viridiplantae > Streptophyta > Magnoliopsida > Lamiales > Gesneriaceae > Haberlea > Haberlea rhodopensis. Next base: position 10,715,290 of record CAJQUN010000013.1, read on the forward strand.
AATTGCTTCAAAGAAAGGATATCCACTTTACATGTGACATAGATATGGAATAGATATAGCTAGCTCACACCATGTGCGGATAGTGAAAGGTCCTCTCCAATGGGGGGGACGTGAATTTAATGAGACACACGTGCATGGCTTCCTAGATTCTTGATAGGAACAACATGATCTTCGTGTGTCTTTCATTTAAGTTTCTTCGATCATATGTCTGTATCATAGGTTAGGCAAAAATTTGGTTGTGACCATAAATCGGAGTTTGAACTTGTGAGTCATGTAAGATGCATTGGTAAAAAGCCATATCCGTGGATAAAATCATCTGACTATACAATCCACAACAGGTCGATTATTGTGTACTACTCACTGAAAAAACGAGTAAAAACTATTTTTTGATCTCTTCTGAGTTGAAGTATGTTTTTTTCATAAGGAACTCAAAACTATGGTGAATTCATTGTAATGATTAGATGAATTTTCTAGATGATAGACTTTTGTGAAGTTAATAGATTTTATGGACTTTTTAAGTTTTTATTAAAATACGTAAACCAAACCCTGTGTTTATGCACAAGAGATATGAGATCTGGAGGACTAATTTGCTTTGAGATTTATTTTACCAGTTCTGTGAGGTTGATTTTGGCCAGGAGTTTAATAGAAACTTGGCCTAACTAAACTCTTAAAAGACTTCAATTGGTTTAGACCCGAATTCAAACCTAACACATCTAAATACAAGAAACTAATGCATAGGTAATCGAACTTTTGATTCTGTATGTATTGGGGCAAGCATCTTGCAATATTTGAGAGAAAATTGCATTATTGGTTCAAAGGATTGAATAATTTGTAATAACTTCAGTTGGGTCCAACTCTTGTCGTGTTGATAATTAAGCATGTTTAGCCTCCATTCGATCCTCTTTCTAAAAAGTTCGTATAAACATATTCTGACCTACAACACTATAGAGAGGTCAAACGTGTCGTGTTGGTATGGCATGATCCGTTTCTACGAAAGAATGGCCCGACACGACCCACTTTGAATTTTTTTTTATTTTTGGCCATGTTGATCGATCGGCACAATTGTGTCGATCGATCGGTAAAGCCAAATTTTCATTGAATTATTTCTGTCGTTGCCGATCGATCGGCAAGTTTGTTATCGATCGATCAGTAGCATTTAAAAAAAATGGTCGTGCCCATAGGCCGAAGTCCTTGGTCCAACACGACTCTGTCTTCGGGCTTGCATGATACGGCACGACACTGTAGCAATTCGTACCGGTTATGTCGTGCGGGTCTCGTCCCGCCCGGCACGGTTGACACCTCTACAACAATGTAATTTAAAAGCCCATACAAGAAAACGCCACTAGTTTTTTTTAGTGGCATCTTTTTGTGTGATTACAAAAAAAAAATGCAATAAAAAAATTATCAATTATAGAACACATACTTTGTGAGCCAGTGGAATTAGTATAAACGAATTTTGATTATTAATAAATATATTAGTTAAGATGTAGGACATTAATTGACATGTCTAGCCAAAATTATCTTCTTTAACTTGTTCCAAGAAAATCAGGAGATGTACTCTCTTTCCTTTTGCTTTCTATCAGATAGTTTGTTAAGATAAGATAGTTTTGTTAGTAAGGCTGATTTGTAGTTAGTAAGATTATTAGTTAGTTTGTTAACATATTATTGTGGCTATTCCTCAGCTGATTAGTTAAGATCTTTTATCTTGCTTTGTATATAAACTAATGTATCATCCCTTCTTTAATCAAGTTTGAGTTTTATTCTCACTATGATTATGATTGTTCTATTATAATATGGTATCAGAAGAGATTAATCTTGCTTCCGCGATCCCGCAAGCTCTGCATCTCATCTCGTCATAATTCATACAGTCAGTTTTGATTCATTCATAATCCTTCATTTTACATGACTTCTCGGGAATCCACAATTCATCCGACGACCATGGCAACGTCCGCCATTGATGATCCATTGAGTCCCTATTTCCTTCATCATTATGACCATCCTGGTCTTTCTTTAGTCTCTCAACCATTGACAGGTGACAATTATCCTTCATGGAGTCGTGTCATGCTCATCGCTCTACCAGTGAAAAACAAATTAGGCTTCGTTCACGGCCTACTCAACAAACCTTCAAGTGCAGATATTAATGTCCTAAATGCATGGACTAGAAACAATAACATTGTCATATCTTGGATAATCAACTCTGTATCCAAAGATATCTTCGCCAGCATTTTATTTTCTGAAAGTGCAACATAAATTTGGCAAGATTTGAAGGAACGATTACAACAAACGAATGGTCCTCGTATCATTCAATTACGACGTGATCTTATGACTTTATCACAAGGATCCGATACAGTTAGTGTTTATTTCACTAAACTCAAGACCTTGTGGGATGAATTAAACAATTTCCGTCCATCATGCACATGTGGAAAATGTACTTGTAATGGCATCACTGGCATTCACTCATTTCATCAACATGAGTATGTGATAACTTTTTTACTTGGATTACATGAATCATTCCACCAGATTCGGAGTCAATTGTTGCTTCTCGATCCACTACCTCCTATCAACAAGATTTTTTCTCTTGTTTCTCAAGAAGAACGTCAAAGGACGATGGGTACACAATCCATGTCCTTCCTTGAACCCACTGCTAATGCAATTTTTGCTGTCAAAACAAATTCTTCACGGAATAACCCCCACACATCTGATACAAATGGAAAATCAAAATTTCAATGGAAGGATATGCCTTTTTGTACCAAATGTGAGATCCACGGCCATACCATTGAAACTTCTACAAGATTCATGGATACCCGCCAGGATATAAATCTAGACAGCGATTCCGATCAGATACTCCGTCTACAACTACTGTTAATCAAGTTTCTTGTATACCAGATGCTGGAAAACCATCTTTCAATGGAGATTTCTTTCACACTTTGAACAAGGACCAGTATCAACAACTTATGAATTTATTCAACATCCACCTGACTTCTACAGGTCCCTCCATCGCATCCTCAAACTTAACTGGATCATCATTTCATGCCGGTACATGCTTCTCTGTATCTAATAGTGATTTTTTATCCTCTGATAATGTATGGATCATGGACTCGGGTGCCTCTAGTCATATCTGTTCCAATCGCCATTTATTTACTTATCTCACTCCTACACAAAATTATGTTGTCACTCTTCCCAATTACACCAATATATCTGTTCATTCCATAGGACAGGTTCAAATTAATCCACATCTTTGCCTTCGCAATACACTATTTGTGCCAGAATTTAAATTCAATTTGATTTATGTTACTGCTCTTCTTCAAAATTCAAGTCTCAACGTCATATTCTACCCTGACCATTTTCTTATCCAGGACCTTCCATCCAAGATGATGATTGGCAAGGGTAACAAAATATGAGACTTATATGTTCTTGATCAATCCTATGCTCGCATCCAACACTCTGCTTCCGTCAACAAAGTTTCTACTCATCTATGGCATAGTAGACTGGGACATCCTTCTTTCAGAAACTTAGAGTCAATAAAATCACAATTACATTGTGATCTCTCAAGCACCAAGCCGAGTCTGCCGTGTTACATTTGTCCTCTTGCTAAACAAAAACTTTTGTCTTTTGTTTCGTGTAATAACAAATCATCTTTTCCTTTTGAACTCATTCATTGTGATGTTTGGGGGCCATGTAATAAATCTTCATATTCTGGTCATAGATTCTTTATCACATTGGTAGATGATTGTACTAGATTTGTCTGGGTTTACATGATGAAACAAAAATCCGAAGCTCTTTTTCTCATTCCATGATTCTTCTCTATGATTAAAAGGCAATTTAATCTTCCAATTAAAAAATTTCGGTCAGACAATGCCAAAGAGCTCTTATTTACTGATTTTTTTGCTCAAGAGGGCGTGTTACATCAATTTTCTTGTGTCAACACACCGCAACAAAACTCAGTGGTCGAACGCAAACACCAACATCTTCTAAATGTTGCTAGAGCACTCTTTTTTCAATCACGTGTTCCTTTACAATTCTGGAACGAATGCATTTTGACAGCAACTTTCCTCATAAACAGAACACCTTCCAAGTTTTTACAACAAAAATCACCCTTTCAGTTGCTTTACCACAAGCCAGTTGATTATTCCCCATTCAAAGTCTTTGGTTGTCTTGTTTTTGCATCTACTTTATCTTCACATAGAACTAAATTCCAGCCACGGGCTCGCATGTCTGTGTTCCTTGGTTATCCACCTGGTGTAAAGGGATATAAATTATATGACATTACATCCAAAGAGATCTTTATCTCTCGAGATGTCATATTTCACGAACATATATTTCCTTTTCATTCAATCATATCTCCAGATTGTCTTCTTGATCCCTTTCCTGGTCTTGTCTGTCCTATTGTCCCGGACGACTTACCTTTAGATGTCCCTACCTCATCTCCTGTTTCTATCCCAGTTCCACTTCCTACAACCCGACCAAACCGATCCTCTCGCCCACCTGCATATCTCCAAGACTATCAATGCAACATTGTTTCTCAAAGCACTTCATCAGTCTCCTCTCCCAAGAAAACAAGCCCTCATCATATTTCGAAGTCCATTTCATATGATTCTTTATCCACTTCTTTTCGAGCTTTTACTTTATCTGTGTCGTCACATTCTGAACCACACTTTTATCACCAAGCTGTAAAATCTCCAGAGTGGTGTCAAGCCATGAAAGATGAACTCACAGCTATGGATCAAAATCACACCTGGTCTGTGGTCACATTACCGGAAGGTAAATCCTCAATTGGATGTAGATGGGTATATAAACTCAAGTTGTGATCCGATGGTTCGGTTGAACGCCACAAAGCTCGTTTAGTTGCTAAAGTCTATAACCAACGCGAAGGAATTGACTTCATTGATACATTTTCACCAGTAGCCAAGTTGGTGACTATTAAACTTTTGCTTGCACTAGCATCTTCACATTCTTGGCATCTTCATCAATTGGATGTTCATAATGCCTTTTTGAATGGAGATTTGTTTGAAGAGGTTTATATGGATCTACCGTTAGGTTATCACACTGCTGAGTTACGTCACCAACGTCCTAAGAAAGTGTGCAAACTTCACAAATCGATCTATGGTTTAAAACAAGCATCTAGACAACGGTATTCCAAACTTTGTAATGCTCTGATAATGCACGGGTTTACTCAATCAAAATCAGATTATTCTCTCTTTGTTAAAGGTGAAGGTTCTTCCTTTGTTGCATTATTAGTCTATGTCGACGATATCATAATCGCGGGTCCTTCTATGACTAATATTGATTCATTAAAGTCATTTTTACATTCTCAATTTAAACTTCGAGATTTGGGACATCTCCGATATTTTCTCGGCCTTGAAATTGCTAGGGGATCCTCGGGCATCACCTTATCCCATCCCAGAGACAATACACACTCAAACTACTCGAAGACACAGCATTCTTGGATTGTAAGCCTGCTCAAGTTCATATGGATCCTAAGGTCCAACTAAATAGCACTGATGGTGACATTCTTTTAGATAGCACAGAATATAAACGACTAATTGGTCGATTATTATATCTGTCTTACAAGACCTGATATCACATTCGCTCTTCACAAGCTTAGCCAATTCTTGGCTCAACCACGAAAACCACATTTACAGGCTGCTCATCACTTGTTGAGATATCTGAAATCTAATCCAGGTCAAGGTATCTTCTTATCTGCTCATTCCAAAATACAGTTGAAAGCTTTTGCAGACGCTGATTGGGGCACATGCCCAGATTCCAAAAAGTCTATTACAGGATTTTGCATTTTCCTTGGAGATTCCATGATCTCCTGGAAATCAAAGAAACAGACCATCGTTTCGAGATCCTCTGCTGAAGCGGAATATCATGCACTTGCTACTACAACTAGTGAGTGGTTTGGATTCAACAACTTCTTCGGGAATTTACGATTCCCTGTCAAGCACCTTCGATTATCTTCTATGATAATACATCGGCTATTCACATTGCGTCCAATCCTATTTTTCATGAACGCACCAAACATATCGAGAACGATGGTCACTTCATCCGAGATAAAGTCTCTGACGGTAGCATCAAGCTTCTACCGGTTAGATCAAGACTACAACTTGCTGGCATTTTACAAAACCATTACCGGCTGCCTCTCTTTTCCCTTCGCTATCCAAGATGGCGATCAAAAATAACTATTGTCCATCTTGAACGGGCATATCAGATAGTTAGTTAAGATAAGATAGTTTTGTTAGTAAGGCTGATTTGTAGTTAGTAAGATTATTAGTTAGTTTGTTAGCATATTATTGTGGCTATTCCTTAGCTGATTAGTTAAGATCTTTTATCTTGCTTTGTATATAAACTGATGTATCATCCCTTCTTTAATCAAGTTTGAGTTTTATTCTCACTATGATTATGATTGTTCTATTATAATACTTTCCATACATTAATTTTCATGAAATTTCACATTATTTGAAGTGATGAATGTGATCCAGACAATTTCACATGGGAGCCTCTACGATTTCGAATTACATCTCATCTTATTTTTGGATGCAATGGTCCATATATATTAATGCTAATTTAATAAAACAAAATTAGAAAAACGGTAGTTTTACTTAAATATGTCGTATAATTTCAAAATACTTGTAATACTGTTCCATAAATATTATTTTGGAAATTCTTGAAAAATGAGATATCATATACATAATATAAGAACGTATTTGGTTAGATCGCATCATACATAATTAGTTTTTTTTTTTAATTATTTGTGGGATATCTAAATTGTACATACTGCAACTATAGGCAAACAATCTACATTTTCTGGAATAAAATCATAGTTTCGTGGTTCTATTTCTATATAAATTTCCAAGCAACTATGACCCTGTTCTGAATCCAATAGTCATGCTAAATTATAATTATTATCTATTGGCAAAATTGTCTGTCGTAACCCGAAAAAATCTCTGAACACGTGTCTTGCATATATTTTCAGAAGGAACTCGTTGCGGTCGATGCCAGTGAAATTATGTATTTCGTTCAACAACTGCATAAAATTAATTGTGCGAGTATTGTGGTACCTTTCAATGGACCACAATCATAATGGTATCTGAATCTTGTAGTATATTACCTCCCCAATACAATAATATTTGAATCGACGTCTCTGAAATAAATTAAATATTACAAGTAATTAATAAATTTAGTTTAACAAATTTATATAATCTGGAAGATGATAAAATTAATAATATAACACGATTTTTACCTGAAAAATACTGGCGGCAAATTAAGATTGGATATTCAACAATTTCAACGATAAAATCAAAGGAAAAAACAATAAATGTTATGTGATTTCGTTTCGGTGTATAAAATGAAGGGGTTTAGTCAGACCTTTATAGTTAAGAAGACGCCATCACAGATGGCGCCTTCAGCAAAAAAATTTTTTTTTTTTCTTGAAGGCGCCATCTCAGATGACGCTTTCAATAATATTTTTAAAAAAATATCTGAAGGCGCCATCTGAGATGACGCTTTCAATAAAAACACCACGACTGAAGATGTCACTTCAGATGGCGACTTCAGTGAAGTTGCCATCTGAGGTGGCGTTTTAGGTTAGTTTAAAAATTTGTTAAAATATCGACTGATTCGTTAAATTAATATTTGTTTTCGAATATTTTATTAAAAACCCCTATTTTACATAATAGTACAATTATCATAAATTAAAAGAGGCCCACTTACCAAAATAAGAAATCAAATAATTCCTTTAATAATCATATAAATAAAGAACAGTAATTAATGGCATCAAGGTATGTTTCCTAGTTAAATTATATTAGTTCTTGTTGCTACACTACTTCCATAGTTTATCTCACTAATATATCCCTCTTCATTTTCTTCCCTTTGTTCTTACAGGCAAGCGAACCATTTTCTATCGTTGAAGAACATCAAGAGTCCTCTAATCGTGACTGCTCTTGCTTGGTCTTTTCTCTCTCTTATTCCGGGCCTTCACTAAAGGACGCCGGAGAAAGGATAAATATAAAACAAGTAAATGGAAAAGACATACATAATAATCAAATTTTATTTAAAAATCTTCTAATTATTTATTGCCATTAATTTTTAACCCCAATCTGAAAGGTAAGGATCGTTTTTGTGAGTTTTAAGAATGATTATGGAGTCGAGTGTTAAGCCTGTAGGGTGCTTTAACGGGCCAGATCAATCCGGACCCGGCCCAAAATCGGACTGATTAGATAAATATATTTGATGTTAGTTTACAAACATAAATGCCCATTGCTCAATTGGTTAGAGCTTTAGAGTAGAAGACGATGGTTGTATGTTTGAATCTTCCAAGCAACAATTTCCCTTAATTTTTTGAAGAAAAACAAAATTCAAAAAAATCGGTTCTGGGTTAAAACGGTTCCGGGTTGGAACCGGTTCAACCCGGATCCGGATCTTCAACCCGGATCCGGTAGATCCGGTTTCGGTTCTACCAAATCGGACCGGTTCTAAAATTAGGAATCCGGAATAGGCCGGTTCCAGATCGGACTGGCTCGAGTTGCCTCGTTAACTGCCCCTACCTTGGTGCGACAATTGATTGGCCCATCCATGTGTGCACATGCATTTCGAGCACTTATCATTAATTTTCCCTACGTGTGCTTCTTCGTTACAGGCAGCAGGTGGGATTTTATTTAATATCAGATTGTTTTTATGCACACTTTTTACACAGGGTATGATGAATCTTAACATGTCTAAATACTAGAATTTAATTTATTATGTGACTATTTCTGTATTGAAATTTATTTATATTTTTAGACAATTTAAACAAAGATATATCAATTGCAATGATGTACATGGAATATATCGATAAAATTAATGAACCATTGAGATGTAAAGTAACATTTTATATAACCTTATTAGCAGTGGTGTGTTACTAATTTGCTTGGGAGTTTAAACTGGATTCATCTAAACAATTCATAATTGGGTAAATTTCAAAAGTACCATATAATATGGATGATAATCCCAAACTTTTATAACTAATCAAATATAATAGTTTTATAGAAATTGTTTTTAATTAAAAATAGTCTCACATAAACAAATTTAGTCTTACACAAATTATTCTTTAACAAAAGTGTTTTTATTATTGAATATGGAGCTTTAAGACCATTTTTTTTATTAAAAATAAAAGTTTGGGACTAGTATTGATTAAAAACAAAAGTATGACACTATTTTTGATTAAATATAATTTATATGAAACTATATTTTATTAGTTTAAATTTTGTCACCATCTTTTCACACAACTTCACTAACTATTATAAATAAATATACACATCAACTTTCAGAAAAATTATATTCCAATAATATTTTAAAATTATTATTTCGCAACTTACGAGTTAAGATCGTAATTAAATGCCACCTTTACATTTAATACATATTTCAACTCTTAACGATGGATTCATTTCGATACCTCTTTCGTTTATAACAAATATTGTCGAATGAATATATATATTCTACTGATTAACATTTATTAACCCGGAAGAAATATGTGTCTAATAATTGAAATTCAACACTTAGGGTGATGTATTGGTTATATATTTTTATTGACTTATGACTTTTATGTAGTTTAAAAGTCTAGAGATATTTAATTTAGACTTTTATATACTCCATAAAAGTATAGCGGATTCAAAACAGACTTTCGTGGAGTTTTTAAGTCGGGTGGTATTCAAACTTAACTTTTTAAACCTCTATAAAAGTTTATAGGTATCCAAAATCTCATAGACTTTTAATGACTTCTGTTGAAATCTTTAGGTACAAACTTTGATGCCCCATGTACATCCCAAAAAGAGTTCAAAATTCTCCACAACTCCTAGTAAATATTTGAAATGACTTTTAATTACTAATTATCATCATCTCTCTTTGTGTTTATTTTCATTTCCGACACGGCTTTTCCTCCCTTGTTTTATGCATGTACCCATTCTTTAATTCCTAATGTGCGGCTGTGAGTGTTTCTGTATATCTATGTGTACTATATAGAATATACAACACAGAAACGTGAAATTGTGATTAATACCGAAAGAATATACAAATATTATTTTTCACATATTATTTTTTATCCAATATAATACTAATATTTGTACAAGTATTTGATAAAATAGCAAATTAATGTGCTCAATTTTATATTAGATGATAGATTTTTAGAACGATTGTATGGGTCTATATCTATAAACAATTATAATAAATATTGTTTCTATAAATATAAAGATATAAATTATCATGTTTAATTTAAAAAGTATGTTTTAAGAATTTTTATAGTAGTCAAATATCATCAAAAATATTTTAAGTTTATAAAATTTTATTTAGTAGGAAGCTTTATTTTATTACACAAAATTATAGATTACGATTATATAGAAACATTGACTGAATCAACAAGGTCGTCATCTTCAAGATGGAAAAAAGTTGTTCAATCTTTGCCATGCAAAAGAATTGAATAGAGAGTTTTCATATTTTTGGTTGTTAAATAAGTAAAATATGTTTATATTAATAGTAAAAAAAATTATGTTGAAGAATTTATTTATGTTCAATTGTTAGTTCAAAAAAATCAATTATAAGTTATAAAATTTATAGAGTCTATAAAATTCTTTTTATAATTTTGTGTAATTCTATAAAAGTTATTAGAATCTATCAATTTTGTAAAAGTCCATCATTTAAAAAAGTCATTAAAAGTCGATAAAGTCCATAGAAATCTATTGAAATAGTCTACGAGACTCTGTATAAATCTTTTTATAACTCAATGAATTCTATAAAATTCAATAGAAATCTATGAACTTCATAAAAATCTATCGTTTAAAAAAATCATTAAAAATCAATAAAAATTTAGATTAAATACAACCCCTAGACTTATAGCAATCATTCATCACAAGTCACAAAATGGGAATAGCCATTATTTGATAAAATTCCATGTGGAGACCATGTGACCACTTATCGATCTTCCAAAATTATGGCCTATTAATATTTTTAAAAAAAAAAAATATTTTTGTTAATTGGGGACCCATTTTCTTCCTCCTATTCTTCCCCATGTTTTCCGGATCCTGCCAATTTCTCCTTTCCCCACTTTATCGTCAATTTGGAATTAAGCACTCCAAAATTAACCACTTTTGTTATTTACTGGTTAATTGAATGCGTCCTAAATCAGTGGAAATCAATAAGGGGTAGATCGCCCCTATTCTTTATCATATTTTTGTCATATATATATATATACCTATAACTATTAGAACTGTCAAAATGGGCCAGCCCGCTGTCAAAATGGACCAGGCCCGCGGGCCAGGCCCAACCCAACCCGCCAAATAGGCGGGTTGGGCCATTATTTTTGAGGCCCGCCAGCAGGCGGGCCTATACGGGCTGGCCCAAAGGGGCCGCGGGTTTTGGCGGGCCAACCCGCGGGTTGGCCCATTTTTAATTTTTTTAAAAAAAATTGTTATTTTCTTTTTTTAGGCTCAATTCATAGATAAAACTCAATATCACATTGAAGCATTCGATCTATTATATATTTTTCACTTGGTATTGCTTGAAAGTCGCAACAAGTATTTCAAAATTGAGTAAAATACTGATTCACTAATCAAGTTTTTTTAGTAGCAATGTTAATCTCTAGATAAAACCTGAAACAGGTTTCAGCATTCTTCTAGCATCAGTTCCAGGTTCAGCAAGTTTAGTTGGAATTTTTTTTTGAAGTTTCTTGAAAAAAAAAAAATTTAATTTTTTTTTTAAAACATTTTAAATAAATATATATATATTTCGCGGGCCAGCCCGCCCCAACCCACGGCCCGCTTCGGGTCGGGTTGGGTTGGGGTTTTCCCAACCCGCCTGGAGGCGGGCCCAAACAGGTTGGGCCCGTTTGGGCCACGGGTTGGGCGGGCCAGCCCGTTTGGGTCGGGCTGGCCCGTTCTGACAACTCTAATAACTATATATAAAGTATGAGGGTAACATATAAAATATAAATATTTGGTCCGTTCGTATAGCCATAGAAAATGACCTCAATGTTCTCAACATGTTAAATGATGCCAATACCCCCAATAATATTATTAATTACTATATTACCAAGTTTTAAAAAAAATCCAACTAATTTTTTTTTTAAAAAAAGCGATTAGCAAAATGACCACAAAGACTCCAATATACTATATAACATATCTTCGATAATATGTTAATTATAATATTGGAGCTGAGAATGATCCCGAGATGTTTTTACAAGCGATGGAAAGTGATGAATCCAAGTTATGGTTCGATGCCATGATGATGAGATAGATTCAATGGCACATAATGAAGTCTGGGAGTTGGTTCAGTTGTCAGATGGTGTAAAAGCCATTGGATGTTGGTGGGTCTTTAAAACAAATAAAGATTCACTGGGCAATATTGAACGATATAAGGTTAGACTCGTTGCCAAATAATTCAATTAGAAAGAGGGAATTGATTATACAGAGACATTTTCTCATGTATCTAAAAAGGATTCTCTTCGTGTGGTTATGTCATTGGTAGCCCATTTTGATATGGATTTGTATCAAATGGATGTGAAAACGGCATTTCTCAATGGTGATCTAGAGAAAGAGATTTATATGAAACAACCAGAAGGATTCTCCTCTAGTGATGGTGAGCATTTGGTATGTAAGCTTAAGAAATCTATATACGGATTGAAACAAGCCTCTCATCAGTGGTATTTAAAGTTTCATCACGTTATCTCTTCATTTGGTTTTGCTGAGAACGTCATGGATCAATGTATATACCAGAAGGTTAGTGAGAGTAAAATTTGTTTCTTGGTGTATTATGTAGATCCAAATACATTTTTGGGTTTATCGCAAGAAACCTATATAAACAAAGTGCTTGAGAGGTTTCAAATGAGTGGTTGTTCACCAAGTGTAGCACCCATTGTGAAAGGTGATAGATTCAATTTGAATCAATGTGCAAGAAATGAGTTTGAAAAGGAACAGATGAAAAACATTCCATATACTTCTTGTGTTGGAAGCCTAATGTATGCTCAAGTATGTACTAGACCTGATATTGCATTTGTTGTGGGAATGTTGAGAAGATATCAGAGTAATCCGGGTATTGATGATTGGAAAGCTGCAAAGAAAGTTATGAGGTACCTTAAAGGTACTAAGGATTACATGCTTATGTATAAACGGACTGATAATTTGGAGGTGCTTGACTACTCCGATTCAGACTTTGCTGGTTGTGTTGATTCACATAAATCAACATCTGGATACATATTTATGTTTGCCAGCGGAACTATATCTTGGAGAAGTGCGAAGCAGACTTTGACTGCTACTTCCACTATGGAGGCCGAGTTCGTTGCTTGTTTTGAAGTATCTTCACATGGTGTATGGTTGAAGAGTTTCATATATGGGCTTAGAATTGTGGATTCTATTTCTAGGCCGTTGGGGTTATATTGTGGCAATTCAGCTGCAGTTTTCGTGGCTAAAAATAATAAAAGTGGAAGTCGAAGTAAACACATCGACATAAAGTATTTAGCCATTCGGGAGCGTGTTAAAAACAATAAATTGGTTATTGAACACGTGAGTACTGAATTGATGATTGCTGATCCTTTAACAAAAGGCATGCCACCTAAGGGTTTAAGGATCATGTGGTTAGAATGGGACTTGGTTCCATTATGTGATTTCATAGTACGTACACTTATTGTATAGTTAATGAAACTTTTTTGGTTATGATATTTCTCTTATTCAGTTGTGTACATATTCAATTATTTTGAGAAATATTACTTAAGTTGGACCTAGAATAAGCATTGGTTTATTCATTCAGTAAGGTTATCGCATTTGGATTTAAGAGGCATATACATCGTGATACATGGAAGATACTACTCAATAAGAGGATACATCGCCATGATTCGTGTATTTGTTTCTTGATATGATGATGTATTTTTGATTATTCAGTTTGTGAATATATTAACCAAGTGGGAGAATGCTAATAATTAATATTATTTGGTTAATATATTATTAAGATAATATCAAGAATATTTAATCCAGAAGATTACGCACTATCTGGATAACCACCCACTATCTTTTAAGTGGAGTAACTGTGTCAAACTCTAATTATTTGATGGTAAGACTTATATATAAAGAACACCCTAAGCCAAGCAATTCACTTCATAAAATACACCATCTATTAGAATTGCATAAGGTTTAGAAGCGCCCTCTCACGACTCAATTCTTTAGATCTGTCTGGATCAAACTGCATATCAATGGCCGGAGGTAACAGTGACCTTGAACTTTTATTTCCGCATATTCGATTTTGTGTGTCATACGTTTAGGTACATTGAAAATCGACTTAGTATTCATACTAAATTTCTAAAATTTGATATCAGAGCTGTTTTTGTCTCTGCCTTGATACGTTTGAATTTTTTGATCTATGGCACAGTTTTTTTAAAAATTTGTATCATGATTTTGAGTGAAATTTCAGTTTCAAAAAATCACAAAAATAAGATTTTTGAAAATCAAATAAGAAAAATAGTTTTGAAATTGAACCAAAAACCCTAGCTTTTGGGATGAGAAATTAACCGTCTTTTGGAAACCTATTCCGGAATTGAAGGTTGCCATATGATGGGACGACCATTATAGCGCTGTTGGTCAGAATAATTAATCGGAAATTGGCCGGAATTTGCACGAATTTGGAACACAAATCTTTTGCTGGCTCTTTCGAAATTTATTTCTGTCGCGTCAAATCTCACATAAAGAAACGTACGGGGATAGTTTCTTTTTATCTTCTTCCTTTTTTTTTTGTATTTTGCCAAAATAACTAGAATAACAAGTTTATCCAGAAGTCTTTCTTATTTCCTTTATTAGCTTTTTTCCCCAAGAAAAATGGGTCAAAGAATTGGTTAGTTACGTTATATTATTTATTATTTATATACTTTAATTTCAACAAATTAACTGAATTTATTCGCTATTAATTAACTCAGATAATAAAGCATCGACTTGTCTAGTTCTCATGTAAGACTTTCATCATATCATAAATGTTTTAATTAACTATTTGCTCGATAAGTTGATCGATTCGTACGTGGCATTCATTATTATTTCAAAAAAGCCAGGAATTATGGCTCTCCATTAGTGATTGATTGTCATTGATTACTCAAAAACCTGAATAAATTTAAACAAAACAAGAAAAAATAGTAAGCTTATTAATTAACATATATATTTGGATCATATATATCTTTGTGTTAGCGCATTCCGCCTACCCGAGAGGGCAGAAAAAATTGTATTTAGCCCCCCAAAAGTTACATTTTACCCCCCGATAATTATATTTTGATTCCCTTAAAAGAATTGGGAATCTATGTTATTATTTTTTGCCCATTCTAAACAAAAGTTCTAGATTCTCCCCTGGTTAGTTGACGCATAAAACATTATTGGTCGACTTCTTAATAGTTTAAATTAATGTGATGGATAGTGAACTACATATATAATTTAACATTTCAGGTTTTTCTTCTTCTTTATGTTAATTGTTTATATTTCTAGATTCATTTTCAACGTGACTCGAACTCTCAATCATTAATATAATTTGTCTGAAATGGTAACCAATGGAAAACTTTAACTATTTTTAACTCGATTTTTTATTTAAATAGACTGTATTGTCGCATAATAAGTTGCATAATGTTAGGTTTACATTGCATCAACAACGTAGGATAATAATGCTCTTGTCTAACCACAACACATGCTATAAAAATATTTTGTATACAATTTTTAATAAATTAAAAGTTTGCATACAATTTTATAAACTGAATTAATTTATAGATTTAGAATTGAGGATTGCAATTTTAAATATAATTGAAGTAATATGATTTTAGTCTAGAATACCCATTTTAAGATTTTAGTAAAGAGAAGGCCATTATCAAAATTATATTTGATGTTTGAAATTCAAGTCGATCTTAATGCATCGTAATAGATTATAATATTATATGCATCATAATAATGACCTAAATTTTTTTTTCGTGGGGTAAGAGAATTTTTCAAATGTTATTTACAAGACTTGAACGTGAATCAATTCTGAAAATGAGAAGATAATGTGACTAAAAAATTAAATAATTCTTTTCAGGGTTTTGACATGCGGGCCATGGAACTCCCATGTGCCCGCATGTGCTGTGTCTTCCTCTGATGGCCCACTTCCAACCCCTTCTTTCACTAAATAAATGGGCTTTTCTGCACTTTCTTCTCCTCCTTCTCATTCCTCTCTTTTCTTTGATTTCTTGGCTTCTTCACACTTTGTTGGATCCCAAGATTTCTCTTCACTGTTTTCTCTTTGAATTTGCAGTTAGGATTTTGCTACTGAATCCCATGAAAGCGAGGTATGTGTGTTTTTTCCATCCTTTTTCAGCTACAACTCATGTCAAGTTATTATAGAGAAGCAGCATTTGATATAGAGATTCGCGACACTAAATATATATATAAATTTACTTTTTAATTATGATGGGGAAAAATAAATCTTTTATGTAAATACCTTGACAATGCAGGCTTGTCTTCCGGGTTGATGAGGGTTCGAGTATTGTTGTTGTTGTATACAAAAAAAATATTTCGCCACTCCCCATCGAAAAAAGAAATACCTTAAATAATAATGTGTTAAAATCTGAAGTTTTAGATATAAAATTTTGAGGGACTGGGGAATCACCCTCTTCTCCTTTCGCTGAGTCCTCAAGATAAGTAATAGTTAAAGGTGTAACATACTTGTTGGTATCTTCTTTCATGAATGCAGGGGTAGAACCTCATCGGATATTCAATGAGAGGGAGACATAAAATCATATAGAAGAATGAAATATAGTACTTTGAAATATTATATAGGAACTTCGATATAATTTTTTATTTTATAACGAAGACAGTTGCATATGTTTCCATTTAATTAAAAGTTTATATAGTAAAATCTAACGAAGACAATTACATATGTTTCCATTTAATTAAAAGTTTGGGTAAAGTGCACGAAACTCATGTATTAGAAAGAAAAAAAACTTTACTCTTTTTTCGAAACCCTGGACAAAACTCAGTGTTAAAAAAATAGGCAAAAAATCCCTATATTTCTTAAAACCTCCTCCCATTTACTGATTTACAAACTAACAGTTCGTGCATTTTTACTATATTAACACATTGATCTACCCTAAAAGTTTCTCCATTTCGACTAAATTTCAAAATCTAAATCTTCATGCTATTTCACATCTATTAGTATTTTGATGATGTAGGAAGATTGATTTCCATTTTTCTGTATATACGTTCCTATGCTTAATTTAACTTTACCTTGTCATCCACAATCTTTTGTAATTTATATTTGTTAACACTCCCGCAGAATGCAAAATTCATTACTAAAACAAGAATTCCTCAAGAAATGGATAAAGGGTCTCCAATTACACACCGACTTCAACAAGAACACGACCATTTTGGAAAGAAGAAAGGCCATAAAATTATCGGCAGACATAGCCATCGCTTCCACAAGAAACGCCACTACTCGGTGGAGCCGCTCCGTGATTGCCGATGCTTCCAGGGACGAATCTAACAAAACCCTAATCGAGAAAATATCAGGCCGTGGAGGACCACACAAGGCATCGTTCGGTTTGATCAAATGGAGCAAGAAAATCTTGAAACGAAGCCGTATTGCTCGTCAGATTAGAGCAAGGAGAGCTGCACCTCCAAGTGTCGGACCTAGTTTAATTGCTAAGAAACTGGTGAAGAGCAGAACCCGTGTGCTGAAAAGGCTCGTACCAGGTGGAGAAGACATGGATGAAATTTCGTTGATTAAAGAGACTATAGATTATATTGTTTCTCTTCGGGCCCAGGTTGATGTAATGGGGCGCATTGCTAGTGCTGCTGAACGGTTAATCCCCTTTAAAAATTTATAATTATTCTTTCTTTTTATAAACTATAATCCAGTTTATATTTTCCATTGAAAAATTTGTATTAATATAGTAGGATGATGGTGTGATAGTTCAAGTACTGTGTTTACAGATGAAAAGTTTTTATGTCAATTATTATAGCATTAAATTCTGGTCTGGCTTCGATTCATGGTGTTTATATGAACGCTCTTAATTGAATTTTATACCTATGAGATTTCTATTAATATCATAAGTTTTACGCTAAGAAATATACATCCTCTACATTGTGTATTATTTTAAGGGGCGTGTTCAATTATTGTCTCATCTAGAACCCCGAGTTTGTAGAGATATTGAACAATTTATTATTTATTCTCTAACACTCCCCTCACTTGTAAACATGTATTTTCCTCTTTTTTGGGAAGTCAATCCAGTAAATATTTCATGTGGGCGGAGTTGTTGTTCATGAATTTTTGAACTCATGATATTGATATTAATCAAAGGCTCTGATACCATGTTGAATTGTCGTCTCATCTAAAAACCCAAGTATGTAGAGAGATTGAACAATTTATTATTTATTCTTTAACAGGGCAGAATCGATGGCATCTTTGTCCATTTATTAATTTGTCAAGTAATTAATGTGGGAACAACAAGTGTGTTATGGTGCAAGTGCCATGAATTAATTCTGCAATAATTATTTGATCTCAATGATCTACATTAAGCTCATGTCCTATTTTTCTAAATTTTCACTCAAATATATAAAGGTGATGCGCATGCATGTGCATAGAATGTTGTTTCCGTTTGGTGTCATTTTCTGCTATTTATGTACATGAATTGCTAGATGTCGATATAATTTACATCCCTAAACATTTTGGTATCACTCTCTTTATTCCTTTGTTTTGTGGCAATTTAAGTTTTTTTTTTTAAATGATAGGTCATTTAAGCACATTGTCCAGAGCTTAATCATATAATTGGTAACATCAAGATCCAGATTACAAGTAAATTTCTCGATGCATACTCAAAGAGAGACGATTATTCGGGGATGGATTAGTTCATTGCTCTCATGACCACATAATTGCATCATATATATTAGAGGTAGTGCTGTCAATTTGTATCAACCCGACCCAACCCGCTCAAACCCGTAACCCAAACAGGCCAACACGTTTAGGCCCACCTCCATTTGGGTTGGAAAAACCCAACCGATGCGGATTGCAGGTTAGGCTTGCCAACCTGCCATAAAATAAAATAAAAGATAAAAAAATATAAATTTATCAGGTTTAAGTAAATTAAAATCAATAAAAATCCATATAATATCTATAACATTTGAAAAAATAGTTTAACAATCAATATTATTAATATAAAAAAATGAAAAGTGCCTAAATTTAACAAAGTCTAACAAAACTAAATAACTATATACAAAGCTTTTTCAAAATTCATCAACCATTAATATTATATCATTTCATATTCTCATTCTTTTCCATTTCTTGCCTCTATATTTTTTGCAATATTATCTAGAATATTTGATCCATCATTGGATAAACTTGTTTTAATACTTGCATTATTTACATATAAAATACTAGGTCTAATTTCTAAGCTTAACTCGTGGGCTAACCCGACCAAACCCATAACCTAAACGGACTAACCCATTTTGATCCACTTTCAAATAGTTTGGAAAAATACTAACACAACCCACCTATGTTGTGTAGTGGGTTAGGCCAATTGACGGGCTGAACCCAAATTAACAACTCTAATTAGACGTTAATTCAAACTGTTATGAGTACCCAATTATATTCTGATCCAAGACTATTAATTGTACATTGTCAAGAAACTTAAGTTCC
Organism: Haberlea rhodopensis; assembly: GCA_907163345.1. NCBI lineage: Eukaryota > Viridiplantae > Streptophyta > Magnoliopsida > Lamiales > Gesneriaceae > Haberlea > Haberlea rhodopensis. The sequence continues at coordinate 10,734,943 of CAJQUN010000013.1, forward strand.
ACAATACTCGTTAATTATGGATTTTATTACGGCAGCCGTTTGATAATAAAAAAACCATATTCTAAATCATCCCTATTGTATAATATAGTAGAGATTCATGTTTTAGAGTGAATTTTAATAAAATATAATTTTAAGAAGTGGAAATTCAAGTGATAAAAATATATTAAAGCTAAAAAACTATGTATCTAGATATATTTTATTTAATCTTTATTATAAAGACACCATCCAATAAAGAAGAGTTTAAATTTTCAAAAATCTCAAGATCGCGAGCAGCCAATGGTGTACACCATACATGATATGTTGCCGACAGTATAACTCAAGAAGTATCCGTGTAGGCCTTCTTGAAGTATTTGAGTGTGTTTTTTAAGTGTAATCATGGAGCTTCTAATTCTAAGCCAATTCCACAAAATCTTGCTAAAGGTACAAACTATGTAATAATCTTGTCATGAGCACCGTAGTAAGTTATGGGTGTGTATCTTAAGAAAGTAGCAAGCAAAAACAACAAATGGCTTTGTATTAGAAATGTCGAGACGAGATTTGGAATCTCTGTCCTTAAGACAATATTGCCCCCCACGATGCTAACGGTTTACTTTGACAATTTGTCTCCCAAGATACAACGACTATGATTTGTGATAGGAGCACTCCAAATCACAAATCCTTTAAACCACAAAGGTCTAAAAACTCTCAATCATAACAATGATGAAGACTCACAAAATTACTCAAATTTTGATCTTCAAATGTGAATTTTGAAATTCCATATTCAATTCAAGTGAGGGATGTTATATTTATAGTATGTCAAGAAGTATGTTCAAAAGGATACCATTTGGAGGCATCCTATCGCCAAAAATCACACCCCAACATGAATGGACACACAATTCTTGGCAACAGACACATTGCTAGATCGATCGAGCAAAGAGCTCGATCGAGGCGAAACTTTCTGGCCCGCTCGATCGATCGAGCATTGATTTTTTTTCCCACAATTTTCCAACAACCCCCTACATGAATTAAATTAATGCATCTATGTAATTGAGCGCTTTTAACGAACTATTATGGCATCTGGAGAGATAGCTTGCTGCTTTGAATCTTCCGTAGTAGTATTCAATCGGATTTACTTGACTTAATAGTGACTTATAGACTTGAACTATTTAGTCGTCGGTGTAAACCAAGACATTGAACCCACACCATAATAATTCTAACATTCGTATTGGTTTCTTACGGTTGTGTCCGTTTCGGCCATGGATCATGCTTGGTTTCATAAGTGTTTTTCATCTTTGAAGTGACCACACTTCGCACTCACGTAGGTGATTTCTTAGAAAAGTATCCCGCTATACTCTAACATATTCTTGTCACGCCCCGGGCCCGAGCCCGCGCAAGGCGACTGCACAATGGGCTTCTATAGCAACTACTTCGTATCCGTCCTCGCTCTACGAAAATGGTTAACCCAAGTTACTATAATAGTCCATTGTAAGCCTTTATAAACCACTTTAAATTTTCAGCCACAACCCATGTGGGACAATGGTATTACAATTCTTATATGTCTTATGAATCATTAAAGATCTTTTTCCTATCATCGTACCCCTTTTGCAAGCTACACCCCTTATCATAGGAATGAGTCGGAGATTAATTTTCCAAGGTGTTTACACAATGTCGTAGTTTGGTTGTCCCTTTTGAACCTAGATTTTGGGATCTCCGGTCACATAGGTTGGGCATCCACAACAAGATTTTGATTAGATGGTTTAACCACATTCCCCTCGATAAACTTCAACATGATCTCTCGGTTAACCATTTCATGTGCAGATCCGCGGTTTAACATAATCACTCACGATTATGCCACTAGAGATCATTTTGTCATATAGCATTATCGCAACACATTTTAGTTCCATGCACTTGATTTTTCTCTAACAACTTATAAAATCACTCGGCCGAAGAAGCTTTATATGTTTTGCATAGAGAATTTTTCACAACAGTATATCTTCAGCTTTGGTAATCACATTACCTCTTCTGCATCATTTTATCCTTTTAGGATATTTTCATCATCGAATTTTAATCGTTGTTAACGCGTTATTTCTTACAAAATTCGAGACCAGAGAAAATACTCAACTTTAATTTACAACTCATATTCAAGCGCATAAATTCTCAAAAAATTATAAGTTCAAGATTCTATTTCTTGTAAACTTTGAAATTTAAGAGCAAATTTTAAAATTTGAAACTCGAATTAATCATTGAGATTTCATTCTTCATATATCTTGGAAATTTTAATTCCAAGCATTGTTCTTGATGCAAAAATGTTTCGTCAACATTTTTCTTTGTTACTTAATGATTTCTAAATTGCTTCCTCAATGAGCATATCATCAATACACAATCATACATATGCTTAGGTGTGTACACATTTGTCACACTCGTTAATCTATTTGACAACATGATTTGTCAAACTCTTCATGTCTTTTATTTGGCGTTCGTTATACTTTACTTTGGCCTTTATTTTTAGTTTAGCCAAGTACCCCCACATTTCAAATATTGTATGAAACTCTCTTTTCCTTCAATCACAAGGTTTTCGTCATTGCCTAAATGTGGTATCTGATTGAATCCTAGAACTGCATCCCCCACAACTTCGGGTAGTGACGAAGTGTACTGGCGTTCAAACTTTCGTGTTTCAAGTTCTAAGCGTTATCATCTTACAAATCCAAATTCAAGTTTTTATTTCTTGAAAATTTCGGATTTAAGCGTACTTGCTTACAAAAGTTGAAACTTGGATAATATTCTCAAACTCGGTTCACAATTTGCAATTTAAGCGCACTAACTTAGAAAACTTGAATTCAAAATTTTAAAGTCTTGCAGATTCAAGCTTAAACATCAAATTCTTAGACAACACAAGTATAATCTACTCACAATTTTTCCATAGCAAAACTCATTTGCTAAATTTTATTGCAATCTCATTCTTGAAGTTTTTAAACACCTCATTGGCCTCGTTTTCGCTTCATAGCAAAAAAGTCACAACAATATCATGTGCAAATATTGATAAAGTAACAAATTACTTTTCACACATCTCTAGTTTGCATAATCTTTTCATCACAAACATCATTGTGAGTTAACTCTAGAGACGTTACAATTTTTTTAATAATTGAATGACGATTTTTGTTAACTTAGTTCCCATAAAGCAATAAATTTAACATGGTTTAAATTATCCTAACAATCATGCCACAAACCATAAGATTCACTACAAGAAGTAATAACATAAATTTTATTGTTTTCAACAAATATCGGCGTTACATTTATTTAGAATCACTCCATTCTTGGAGTTTACAACTTTCAGAGATACACAATCTAATTAAGCCGTAAGTGCTAGATCATCCAAGTCATTTGAGAGACGATCTTCTTCGGTCACATTTACTTGATCCATAGCCTTTCCACGATGGCGACCTCTTGTAATGAGTCACTTAGAACGATTACCGCCGCATGAATTTCGTGCATAATTACTTGCAAATCTTGCACTTGTGCTATCACAGGCTTTGTATCAACCATTTTGAAATACAGGAATCGCCCAACGATGAATTTCTTCATTCCGGCATCCTCGGATCTATGTTTTTTCTCCAAGGATTGCCACAATTTCTTGGTCGTCTTCACTAGACAATACACATTGTATAATGTGTTTTCCAGTCCATTGAGAATATAATTCTTGCACAGGAAATCACTTTGATTTCACGTATCAACCGCAACTCTCTTTTGGTTGTCGGTTTCATCCTCCATAATAGTAGGAGCATCATCATTGAAGAACCTTGTCAACCCCAAGGTTGTTAAATTAAACAACATATTTTGTTGCCATTTCTTGAAATCATTCTCATTGAACTTTTCAGGTCTTTCACCATGATGATTTTGAGTCGTTGCACTCGACGAAGCCATTTGTTGCCAATATTGTCTTAAGACTGTAGTACAAAATTTATAGGTGTGCATCTTAGGAAAGTAACAAGCAAAAATAACAAATGGCTTTGTATTAGAAATGTCGAGATGAGAATTGGAATCTCTGTCCTTATGACAATATTGCCACGCTACGGTGCTAACAGTTTACTTTGGCAATTTGTCTCCCAAGATACAACGAATATGATTTGTGATAAGAGCACTCCAAATCACAAATCCTTTAAACCACAAAGGTCTAAAAACGCTCAACCATAACAATGATGAAAACTCACAAAATTACTCAAATTTTGATCTTCATATATGATGTGAATTTCGAAATTCCATACGCAATTCAAGTGAGGGGTGTTATATTTATAGTATGTCAAGAAGTATGTCCAAAAGGATACCATTTGAATGCACACTATCGCCAAAAATCGTAGCTCAATATGAATGGACACACCATTCTTGGCAACTGACACAGTGCTCGATCGATTGAGCAAAGAGCTCAATCGATCGAGCTATTGTTCCAAGAGAGGCGAAACTTTCTGGCCCGATCGATCGATCGATCATTAATTTTTTTTCATAATTTTCCAACAAGCACCATGTCAAAGGATGAATGCATGCTTTGGAGAAATATATGATTTTCAAATCAAAGGAGCCCATCAGCAGTGGCGGCCAGGATTCAAAAATTACATGGTGCTGGTCGGGCTAAGTAGGGCTAAAGAACTATCACAATTTAGATGGTTAAGCCAAAAAAGTAAATTTCCAAAAATTAACACTAATTTTTTGATAAAAAAATTTTTGTATGGTGCTAGAGTTCATCCTTGCCCATATGATGGCTCTGTTTTTTAGCCTCGTTAACTCAAAAAGATTGATAAGCTTTATGCACATCAGAGGCTCCAGGCAAGAGCCTCGAGCTTAAGAGATGAGAAGCTTGTGGAGTTGTATTCATTGGATTCACCAACTCATCTAAGACCAACAGGAATTTCTTAATGAATAAGGAGTGAGTCAATGCACCTAGATGTCTACACAAACAAATGACAAATCCCACCCACCCAAGAAAGCATTCGATTAGTTTTTAGATCAAGTAAAAAAATAATTCTAATCGTATTAAAAATTTACTAACTCATGATGAGATTAAAACAAAATTAATACAATTCTCATATATTTTAAACCATATCCTAATTCCGATACCAATTCAAACTTAAAAATTATCGAACTCATGATGAGATCAATTCTGGACGAAGGTGCAGAGCTCAAAATTGAGGGAACGGCTGTAGTGAAGAACCATAAAATCATTCAAAATTATTATCAGTTCACCAGATTTCTTTAAGATGTATTTTCTGGTGTTCTAACAGGAAGGTATTTGCTGCAATCAGTGGTGGTGATCCTAAATAATGAAGCAAATTTATTAAAATAGTTTTCGTCATAAAAATAAAATCAAGAAAACAATAACAATAGAAGAGTATCCTTGGTTAATGAATCGATAAATGTTTGCTGTGAACTTTGACTAAGCTCTTATTGTTGCATTATACAGGTCATTATCAAAACCAAAAAAGCCCAACATGCTAAATGTTTTTGCAAGATAAAAAGAAGCAAGTTCTTTCACGGACTAGATCTTCACCCCGAAAATTCACTACTTCTCCTCACACATAAAGATATTAATACATACATGATCAACATACTAGAATCACATTTGAATTTCACAACCAACTATTTGAGCACAAGTAGACACTTGATATCGTTTTAAGGTATCGTTCTTGACTCGCACACTAAGCTATACAGAGATTCAGAACTTGGCCTAACCCACTTATTTGGCGGGTCGGTTTGAGCAAACCCGAGTAGCCCAACCATTTTGACAGCTCTAATTTTAAGCCGTTAAAAAATGAGAAGGTCAAAAAACCAACAATAATGTTGAGAATGTTGTGCCAGAATACCGAAATTGAAGTGGAAGCATCATACACACCCAATGAACACAAAAATTTACGTGGTTCGGCAATTGCATACGTCCACGGGAGCAAACATAATGTATTGATATTTTCAGACGAGAATTACATTAACTCTCGGATCGCCTCACATCACACAGAAATAGAAGCTTAAAAGCTTAGAGATAACTTGGTGAGAGATGATTTAAAGATGATGGAATTGGGGCCTTTTATAGGCAGGGACCTTCAAATGTAGATAATTATCTTGAACTTATCTTCCTCCATTTTTTACTATGCCTCCAATGCTACAGAAAGTCATCAACAGTCCAAGCCACCAAATGAATAAGAAATTAGCTACAATTTGTACAGTGAAGCCACCGGCCAACAATCTCCACCTTGGTGATTTTCCATTTATATGTGAGGCCTCCGTCAATACGCCCTTAGGCGCTGGGTGCTTGCGAGATGTTGATCAAGTCCAACCAGTATTGGGACTTGATCCATGTCACCATCTTTGTCCCAAATTTCATGTGTAGAATACCTCATTCTTCTACTATTTACAGAACAAAGTGGTTGTTGCGAATATGATGAACTTGGTTCTTCCCAGACATATAGCACTCCAACTGTCGCAGAAAATCTAAGTATTTTTTTGATGAACTTGGTTTTTTGCCAGACATATGACACTTCGATTGTCATAAAAAATCCCTGTATTTTCCTGTCTGATACCCAACTATTGCACCAAATTAAACAACCATATGCCTTCCCTGGTGGCCGTATATTATGTCTCTGTAGTATACGAATCAAGTATGGACTGTAGCTATAGATGTCAAACGGACCGTGCCGGCCCGACACGGCCCGTAAATCCGTGCCGCCCGGCACTGTTCCGTGCCGGGCCGGCACGGCGCTTTAAAGAGACGGGCCGTGCCTGGCACGTCCCTTCTCCTTATTTGGCTGGCCCGGCAAGGCCCAAATCAATTTTTTTTTTTTTTCGTTTTTTATTTATTTTTTGTTTAATTTTAATTATATAAATATAATAATATTATAAAAATATAGATTGTTACAATATACTTGTAAAATAAAAATTTATTGACTACAAATTACATTGAACAAAAGTAAATAATAAATTGTAAAAGAGTTTAAAAAATATGCTAGTTTTCTTCATTTTCATCTGAAGAAACATCATGTCCTCCCAAACCTTGAAAGCGGCTATCAGCATCCAACCAATCCTTTAAAAGAATACACATCTCCACAGTGTTTGTTTTCATTCTACTTCTTTTTTCATCAATGACTCTTCCACCTGCACTAAAACAAGACTCCGATGGAACTGTGGATATCGGAGGAGTTAGTAGATCACGTGCCATTATGGAAAGTACTGGCCAAAGTCTAGCATTGTCTTTCCACCATGCCAAAACATCAAAAATTTCTAATTCTTGTTCACTGAAATTTATGACTTGGTTTAGATATAACTGAAGCTCAGTAAATGAAGATGTATTAGAACTAGAACTAGAAGAAGCGGAAGTAGTGTCTTGTCTTCTTCTTAACATTGTCCACACAGAACCCTTACCACTACTAGCACCACTACTACCACTTTCTCTTACTGGAGTTGCTCTAGAATTATGTAACGAATCATATAAAGAAAACAAAGCAAACAAACATTTATTAATGCGCTCTTTCTCTTGATTAATATTAATATTTTAATAAGCCATGTTGGTGTAATAAGATTCTAATATAATTTCTACACTATATAATTTTAATCTAGGATCCAGAATTGATGCCAAGCAATTCAACATAGGAATAGTTTTCCAGTATTTTTTAAATTTATACTCCATTGGTTCGACAATACCTGTAAAAAATGGATCAGATCTATGTAATGCAAAACATTTACTAATTTCATAAATTTTATTCAAAAATATCGAAGAAGTTGGATAATAACAGCCCGAAAATAAATTGGTAGGATCGTAAAACGGTTCTAAAAAATTACAAATATTAGAAGCAATTTCCCAATCAGTTTCTTCAATATGAAAATGTTCGGCCATCCTTTCATTAAAAAATAAAGTGATCACATTTCTATAAGGTAAACATGCTTGCAACATTAAAAATGTAGAATTCCACCTATTAGGAACATGATAAGGAAAATCTTTATAATTCATACCATGAGAAATACATAAACTTTTGAAGTCTTGTTTTCTAGCAACTGAACCATTAAGAAATTTAAGAGTAGTCTTTATTTTTTCTAAATGAAGCTCAAGTGGTTTCAATCCATCTTGCACACACAAATTTAAAATATGACATGCACAACGAATATGAAAAAGATCACCATTTAAAATTGGTTTCAAATAAGTTTTTAATATAGTAATTGCAGCAGTATTATTAGTTGCATTATCAAATGAAATAGAGAAGATTTTATTACTAATATTATATTCATTAGTAACTTGCATAATGGCATTGGAAATAACTCCACCCGTATGAGGCCAATCAATTTTTGTGAAACCTAAATTTTTTTTATGTAACACCCAGTTATCGTCAATCCAATGTCCTGTAACACAGAGATATGATGCATTGCCAAGATAAGTTGTCCAAATATCACTTGTTAGTCCTACTTTCGATGAAAGATTACCTAAATACGTAATTAAATTTGATTTATATTCATTAAAAATTGTGAATGCATCCGATTTAATAGTATTCCTTGAAAATCGTTTATGTTGAGGTTGCAAACCTAAATGAATATAATTATTGAATTTGGCATCCGCTCCCATTGGAAAAGGTTTCTCCGCCCATACGATGTATTTAGCTAGTTCTCTCCTATCTCTTTCAACATTATAAGTGAAAATACTTAAACTTGACCTACTACTACCAGTACCGAATTGTGAAAGAGTAGTTTGGTTACCATCAGTTGGTTATTTTTCATGTTTAGCCATGTGTCTTAGTAAATGACATGTACCACCAGAAGAAACATATGCATAATCTTTTTTACATTTTTTACAAACTGCCCTTGATCCCTTTCCCTCAACATTTTCTACATCGAATAGTTGTCATACATTGCTAGTTCTTTTTTTTTGAAGTTCTTCTACTTGATGATTGAATATTTGGTGTGCTTTCTTCATTTTCTTGAAATTGATCGATTTCATCATCATAATGCACATTATAAGATGAATCGGCCATTATGTATATAGACTACAATTATGAATTATCTAATGCAACAAATATAAAAGTTACCAAATATTTGCTAGGAGGAGTGTTGGCTTTGTTGCTTGTGCTTGTCTTGACAAACGTAAGACGAATTTCTTTATTCTTGTGAACAAATTGAGAGTATAGCGTCTCAAGTATATAGAGCTTACAGATTAAGAGCATAAAATGTTTCATCAACACACACATATATATAACAACCAAATTTTTTTTTTTTTTTAAAAAAGCCGTTGAACGGCTATATTTTTGACCGTTGGACATTGGCGATCGATCGACACCCCCTGTGTTTTGCTTACTGCCTCTAGGCGATCGATCGCCTATTTTGTGGCGATCGATCGCCACCCCTGTATTTTGCTTACTGCCTCTAGGCGACCGATCGCCATTTATGTGGCGATCGATCGCCTGGTTTAAAAAAAAAAAAATTAAGAAACAGTGGCGTGCCGTGCCAGCCCACGGGCTAGCATGGCTTGGCCCGGCACGACCCATACTCAGGGTCGTGCTTGGCACGGCACGGCACTGTAGCAAAACGTGTCGTGCCGTGCCTCGTGCCGTCCGTTCCGTTTGACATCTCTAACTGTAGTGTAGATATCCAACTCATTATTACTCCTGCCATGATCAGCACATTACTAATAGTTGATTGACGCTTTCCAGGATCACCAGCATAATCGACATATCCAATCATATGATTGACCATTGTCTCATATTTTCATTCATTTAGGAAGTTGAACCACCTTCCATGTTTTATCATGATGAAGCGATTGCATTTCTTCATCTATCTTCAGCTATGATGCATAGATACTCCTAAAATTTTCACGGTCACATATCCGATACTTCTCGGATACCAACACTCACGTATACTTACTCAATACGTATGTGATACGCCACATGGCGTATCTGAATTAAAAATTAATTTTTTATTTTGGATACTTGTCTAGATACTTCAGATTCTGATGTATCGGATACGTCATGTGGAGTATCCAAATTTAAAAATTATATTTTAATCTCAGATAGTTATATGAATAAGACCAAGTTTCTTCTTCTTGTTGTGATTCATTCAATAAAGATGAACCAAATAACACGACAACATTTCGAAGATTTGATTTCATTCATAGTATGTCTTCTTTCAAGGAAATCACCATAATATATGAAGGGGTGACTCCAAAATATGGGATGTGGCTAGAGATGCTTTTGAGTCATTAGATGATGTTAGCATTCTTGATATTGCGAATCTCTCACTTGATGAACCAACATTTGAGTCTATTATATCGCAGATGATGCTAATGAAGAATCAATATATCGAGATAGCATAGTCAATTACATGATTAGACAATATTTTTATATAACTTTCTTGATTTAAGTAGTATTTGGTGTTTAAATCTCTATTATTTGTCGTGGATTCGATGAAGTTTAAAATTTGTTATTTTGATTTTATGTGTTTATTGTTGACTATATATTTGAAATATGATTTCTTATAAATATTATTGATGTGTGTGTATATATATACATATATATATATATTTATATATATATATAAATAAATAAATTTATCGTATCCAGACTTATGGTATCCCAGAAATTTCAAAAATCTTGTGCAACCGTATCCGTATCGGTATATCCACGTATCGGTGTATCCGTATCCGTGCATCATAGATCCTCAGCTTCCACGTGGTCTTCTCCACACCACAAACCACTTTTTTGTTGTTCCACGGAATACCATCTTGATCAATTTGAAGGGTTGTGTACTTAGTGTCGGAGATCGACCACTGTGGGGTGTATCTAATGCTTCTTAGTTAATATATCTACGTTTTCTTTTCAAAAAAAATAATAATGAGAAATAATCGCATCAAGAAACATTTATTTGAAAAAAATACTAAAAATGGATTCCTTTTTTGTTTTTAATTGCTCCTGTTTGTTATTTTTACATGTTAAAATTACAATTTCACTCTATTTATTTTTATTATAATATCACTTCTTACATGGGTTTTTGACCGGTTTATTGGAGATACAAATCTTATTTTAATAAAATAATTGACGATAATTGTTCTTTATCGAAGTAATGTAAGTTGTCATATAACGTTTTTGTAAATATATATTTTAAAGAGATATTTGTATATTTAATATTTACTAGTAGTATTCGTTGCATGCATGCTTAAATAGTGAAGAATGGAATGGACCATCCCTACATATAAAAAAAGAAAGAAAATCAAATTTGTACAGACAAAATTATCAGTAACAAATAAATGCAAGCAAACCAAATGTAGAAAAAGCCAATTCTCAAAACTGTAAAGAAAGGCCCTAAGTTAAGTCGGGTGGAAAAATTCTTATATGGATCGAGTTTTATAAACATCAACACGTAGACACACATATAGATATAATAACCCCAAGGGGTTGGTCTGGTAGTAGATGTCTGAGACTTATAAGTTTTGCTCATCTCTAGGTCTCAGATTCGAAACGTCCATAGTGCTATCATTCATGTGGGACCAGTCCATAAGGTGGCGTAAAGCTCAGGCTTCAATTGGGCCCCTCGCTAGTGGACAATGGGATTGGTCCCTCGGATTAGTCGGTCTTCGGACCGGATACCGAATCATCAAAAAATACATATAGATATAATTTTTTTTGTGTTGCAAGAATTTCCCACATGAAGTCTACACAATTCACGGCTCCCAAAAACCCTTAAAAATACATTACCATCTGCAAAATTAATATCCTTCGATAAGTGAACTTTTATTTTTTTGTAAGAAAAGTAACACAAAAATGGATGGTTGTGCGTTAAACTGAAAAAGAACTGTCAGCCAAATTTGTTCGTGTAATAAAGACGCACACTCACTTGTGGCCCTCGTTAATTATAATCACTGTTAATTTTAAACGCATACACGTTATATGTGCAGAGATTGCATTAAATTCACGAGTCTACTGCCAATATTCTCGTGCATGACAGCATCTTTGATTTTAATTTAATTTAAAAATTCCATAAGTCAATGATAATTATTTTAATGATCGATATAAGTCTCATATACTCAAATTAATTCTTGATCATTAGATCTATTATTGATGTATTGTTTATATGCTAGCATCTCATTTTTCATGTTCGTAAATTGGGTTTAATTACCGTTGAATAAGAGTAAGCTGTTATTAATACTGTCAAATAATCTACATATTTTTTTTAATCTCAATTTGCTTTGGTACTCTACTTCATAATTATTAGTGTTTTATTCGTGCCTATTTTATAGGGTAGTATCGTCCCATCCGTTGGATGAACATATTCCCATTAACATTGGATTGAAATATACACATTCAATGGATGTATCTATCCATTGGATAGTGCCCCATTTTTGTAGGCGAAAAAATATTGCGTATGACCCTCATAAAATTTAATTATCTTCAAACATTTATAGAATAATAATATAAGATTATAAATATAATGGGCTTTACAATACAATACTTTGAAACATAATGGCATTTAGATTAAGCTGATTGGATATTTAAAATTAAAGAAAGTTTTTGACTTGCCTTTTTTCTTTTCCATTAGTCATTTTTATTTTTCCCTATCACCTGTGTATGCTTAATAATTGCTCGTCAAACCATATTTACGGCTACCAAATAATAACAACACGAATATGAATTTACAACTCAAAACCATACTTTTTATTTATATTATATTATATATAATAATAAAATAATATATAGTATTAAGAATTCATGAAGTTCCTACTAATAACCAATTGTCTATGAGAGGATTAGCACATAATGACAATAACTTCTCAACATATAAAACATACATTCCGAAGAGAGTCTCTGATCATGCTTCATCGCTTCTAAGGCTCGGCTTTAATACTATCCGTCTAAAGATATTTATTGGCTATTCATGAGGTAATATCTCAAATATTGGATTAATGACCTAAATTTATCAATATCATACCTTTTATTTCGGGCTCAACTCATTGTAAATCTGTGATATTGATCCACAAGTGATGAAGAAGGTAAATTAATTGAAGTACTTAAAAGACACAAAAATGCAATCGATTGGACTTTAAAAGGTATAAAAGGAGTTAATCCATTAATATGCATACATATGATTCATTTAGAATAAAATACAAAGACATCTCAACAATCCCAAAAAAGACTAAACTCACGTATAAAAGAAATTGTTAAAACTGAGGTTCTCAAATTACTTAGATATTTGAATTATCTACCATATTTTGGAGTAGTAGTATTCCCGATGAAGAAGGGAAGCATTTACATGAAAGCAAAGTTACATAAAAAATAGTCAAAGAGAGTATTTAATTCCCGAGAGAGAGTAAAATATTTTTCCATTAATGGGTGTATTAATTAATTTACTTTACGTACTGCCCGTAATTATGTAACGCACTGTCACCTCAAAAATCTGCTGTAAAACAAATCGCATGCTTTGTAAGGTTATATTGATTTTTTTTTTTTATCAAAAGGAAATGAGAAATTAAATCAAGCAAGTCTCAAATATAAGTCATCTATAATTGTGAAAATGTGACAATTCACCAGAGAAATCTAAGGTTGTCTGTAAGGTTATGACAATGCCGCCACGAAGAGTCGCGTTCTTAGAAACAACGTCTTATGATATATATAAAATAAATTTATATATATAAAATAAATTTATATATATCACGAGATATCAGCCATCAAAACATCGTACGAAAGCAAATAGTTCGCTCTGTAAGAACTACTTTCGACTCGATATTCTTTGAGATATATAACGTAAGTAAGAAGGTAAAAGATGTGTTTTTGGCAGACTTGACAGACGGGTTCTTTTTTTTGGTTTGTTCGGTCACTTTTCCTGTCACGACCCTTTTTTATTTTTAATTTGAATAGTAATACAGCTTACAGGTGGAATATTTTATTTATTACTAGCAGAAGACGCACACGCGTTGCGTGTGTAACGTAATATATAATGCATACGAATTGATACGTGTAATGAAATAAATGAGACATATACATTGATTAATATTACAATTCAAAAGATGCAACAAAGAACCACAACAAACCATTGGAGGGGTAGTTTGGTAAATTCAAATTTGTCATACCAAGGTAGTTAGTATAAAGAGCTTAGGCATTATAATATAGTAAGATTTTTAGTGAAATTTGAGAGCATTTGTTGTTCATCAAATTGAGTGCTTTGAACATTTATGGTTTGATGACTTGTAATTTGGAATGCTCATATCACAAGTCACAGTCATTGTATCTTGGTAGACAAATTGCCATACCAAACTGTTAGCACCATAGCGGATCAATATTGTCTTAAAGATGGAGATTACAAATCTCGCATCGACATAAAACTTATTTTGAAGTCATTGTTATTTTGATTCATGAGATACACTTTGAGATAAATTTTTTACAACAATTTCAACATCCATGCCAAATATCTTCATCTAAACCCGACCCTTTGCTTTATTGTCATTGCTATTATGGGTCTATGCAAAAATGTTCTTTGTTAGAATTCTTCCCAAATGCATGATTCTTTCACTAAAAAATCGGCATTTCGCGAAAACGTCTTAGCTATTGATGTCATATGACATATTGATTTTCTCGGGTAAAATCCATTTATGAAGATACAAACTCTAAAAACGCCGAGCAGAAGTTAGACCGAAGAGATGGTTACCGAACACAGGATACTGATCAGCATATTACCGAGCATCCTTTACCCTCTTCGGGATTTTGGTCAAAGTGTAGCGGAAGACCCGGTCATAATTAAAACTAATTAACCGGCTTGGATTGAACGTGCATTAATGGGGCGGATTTCTCGGACACGCTTGGCTCCCATCAAGCCACGATCAAAGGACATCATGTTGCTGGTTTTCCGCGAGTTAGTTACTGAGGGCAACCCTATAAATACCCTTAGATAACCTCATAGCAGGGGTTGGATTTTTCTGGGCAAAAAGACTCTGAAGAGAGCAAACTTATGTATGTTCGGTTCTTTTTGTTATTTCTCTAAAAATATTCGTGTAAGTCATTGAGCGATTATTTTATGTGTCTAGAAAATCTTGTAAGTCATCAATATTCATAGTGAAGTTTTATATTGGACTAGGTCCCGTGGTTTTTCTCTCAATTTGAGGGTTTTCCACGTAAAAAATCTTGGTGTGTTTATCGTTATTTTGCATTAACACGTTATTTTACCTTATAGTCAAAATCTCGAATCACATCATTGGCGCCGTCTGTGGGAATTTTAGGGCAAAGACGTTGAAGTAGGATGAATTTTCTAACAAAAAATAAATCAAAAGACAAGATGGCCAGAGGTAAAGGTAGGGGGCAAGCTTCTAGGGGAAATGGATCCAATTGTCATCCATACTCGTTCGCTGAACCCAGAGAAGGGCCAGAAGATGCGGGATCATCTCAACATGTTCCTCGGTCATTTCCTGCTGGGGGAATGCCCATGGAGCATTTGACAGAAATGATAACTAAAACTGTCGGAGAGATCATGAGGCAATTTATGGCCCCTCCCCAGAAACAAGAAACTGTGCAAGAAGAAGAAGGGGAGGAGTTGGCCTCCAGACAGGAGCCTGAAAAGGAGCCTGAAAAAGAGCTTGAAAAAGAGCCTGAAGAAGTTAGAAATATTCCTAATCATTTGAATGATGAAACTGAAAAAGCTTTAAATCGCCAAATGGAAGAGCTGAAAAGTGAGATGCAGCAGATGCGTAATAAGATGGAAGGACGTCTATATCCTCCGCAGAGGAGTACTCCATTTGCTTCCCATGTGGTTGATGATCCTTTGCCCCCAAACTTCAGGAATCTAAATGTGGGAAATTACGATGGTGGTACAGATCCCGAAGAATATCTGTCTCGATTTGAAAACGCTTCACTTCTTCATCAACTTACGGATGGAGTGAAATGTCGGGTTTTCCTGACTACATTATCGGGTGCAGCGCAAGCATGGTTTAATCAGTTGCCATCGAGAATCATAGACTCTTTCCCGAAGTTTAGTTCTCTATTTTTGCATCAGTTTGCAAGCAGCCGGAGTTGCAAGAGAACAGCTCTTAGTCTGTTCGGGATTAAGCAAGCGGAGAAGGAATCTCTTCGAGATTTTCTGAAAAGATTTAGTCATGCATGTCTTGACATTCCACATGTCACCTCTGAAATACTCATCAGCGCGTTCACTCAAGGATTAAAAGAAGGAGACTTATTCCGATCTTTGGCAAAAAAGCCACCTTCTGATTATGATGAACTGTTGGGAAGAGCTTCCAAGTACATTAATCTGGAAGAAGCCCAAAGGATGAAGCAAAGAAGAGATGGTAAAATTGGGGAAGAAGTGAACAGAAAGAATAAACCAGTGGAGCCAATCAAAAGAAGTTTTGACCAGTATCTACCGATGAGACCTCATCGGGAAGTAGCCATGAACCAAAGTATGCCGAAGAGGGGGCGGGGTGGACCTCATAGGGGGGGACCTTTCCGAGGACGAATGATCCGAGGAGGGTCCTTCCGAGGAAGAGGATATCGAGGAGGAGGTTTTCGAGGTGGAAGATCTAATGAGTCTGATGGAGGGTGGGGATTTAACGAGGAGTTCAAAGACAATAATTTCATTCCTAAAATTAACATAAATCCCGGAAGAGGAGCGCCTCAGCCAGTCCCTTGGTCAGTTCGAGGAGAAAGAGTAGAGGGAGAAGAGTAAACCTTGAACAATGTCCCGAGTCGGGGAACTATACACATGATATCCGGAGGAATGTCGGGTGGAGATTCGAACAGAGCACGAAGGAATCACGCCCGGAAGCTTCAAGTGCTATCTATTGACCCCAATCATGTACATGAGGGTCCGTCCATATCTTTTGGGCCTGCAGATCTGCAAGGAATCCATTTTCCTCATGATGATGCGTTGGTTATCTCTGCTACAGTGGCTAACTATAATGTGCAGAGGATTTTTGTGGACACAGGAAGCTCGGCGGACGTACTTTTTCTTAGTACGTTAAACCAAATGGACTTGGGAAGCTTACCTATATTGAAAGTGAATACGTCCTTGCACGGATTTGCAGGGGAAGTCATAAATCCGATAGGGCAGGTGTCTCTACCAATTACACTTGGTGAAGAATCAAGGATCAAAACAAAGATGATAAATTTCCTCATTGTGGATGCACCATCTTCTTAATATTGGGAAGACCAGCCCTAGCTGCTTTCGAAGCCGTTGCCTCCACCTATCATCTAACCATGAAATTTCCAGTAGGAGAAGAAGTGGGGCAAGTAAGAGGTGATCAAAGCTCGTCACGGAAATGTTATGTGCAAGAGTTAAGGCAAGAAAGAGAGCAGAATAACGAAGGAAGAGAACGAGGGGGAAGTGAAAAGAGGAAGCGGGGCGAGGAGGAACGAGTAACACCCGAAGATGAGTTCCTCAATATCGAGATGGGTCACCCTACTCGAATTACTAGGGTAGGATCCCAACTTGATCCAGAATTACGGGAAAAAGTGGTTAATTGTTTAAATCAACATGTGGATGTATTTGCATGGAGTACATCTGATTTAGTGGGAGTAAGACCTGAGATTGCTGAACACCGCCTCAACGTGGACCCCAATGTTCGGGCAATAAGGCAAAAGTGAAGGCATTTTGGACCAGAAAAGGACGCTGTCATTGCCAAGCGGGTAGAAGAGTTGTTAAAGGCAGGCCACATTCGCGAGATCGGTTTCCCTACATGGCTCTCGAATGTAGTTTTGGTGCCTAAAGCCGGTGATAAATGGAGAATGGGTGTGGATTTTAGGGATGTGAATAAAGCATGTCCCAAAGATTGTTATCCCCTGCCCAGGATCGATCAGCTTGTAGATTCCACTGCCGGACATGAACTGTTATGTCTTATGGATGCTTATCAAGGATATCATCAGATCCCTTTGGCACAGGAAGATCAATCAAAAGTGAGTTTTGTGACAGCAGGGGGAACCTTTTGTTATGTGGTAATGCCTTTCGGATTGAAAAATGCTGGGGCCACTTATCAAAGGTTGATGGACAAAATGTTCAAAGAACAAATTGGTCGGAATGTGGAAGTGTATGTGGATGATGTCCTGATCAAGAGCCGAAAAGCCGAGGACTTGGTCAAAGATATGGAAGAAGTCTTCAACACTTTAAGAAAATTTGGCATGAAGTTGAATCCCGCAAAATGTACTTTCGGGATTCGTAGTGGCAAATTTCTAGGGTACATGGTCACGGAAAGAGGTGTTGAAGCTAACCCGGAGAAAATCCGGGCCATACGAGAAATGAACCCCCCGAGAACACTAAATGAAGTGCAAAGATTAGCAGGAATAATAGCGGCACTGAGCCGATTTATATCCCGATCAGCTGATCGGAGCTTGCCTTTCTTCAAAGCATTAAGGCAGGGAGTCAAGTTCGAGTGGAATGACCAATGCCAAAAGGCCTTCGAGGATCTGAAAGATTATTTGGCTCAGTTGCCTTTGATAAACAAGTCGGATCCTAAAGAAACGCTTCTCGTGTATTTATCGGTGGCCAAAGAAGTAATTAGTTACGTGTTAATCAGAGAAAGGTCAGGACAACAACAGCCCGTATATTATGTCAGCCGAGCCCTGCAAGGAGCCGAGCAACGATACCCTGAAATTGAGAAGTTGGCATTAGCTCTAGTCACCACAGCGAGAAGACTTCGGTCATACTTCATGTCTCATCCTATCATGGTAATAACAAACACTCCTTTGGGTAGACTTTTATCCAAATCCGCAATATCAGGGAGGATGGTAAAATGGGCCACAGAGCTGAGTGAGTTTGATATCACTTATCAACCCCGAACTACAATCAAAGCTCAAGCTCTGTCAGATTTTCTGGTGGAAGTCACTCATACTCCGGAGGAAAAAGAGTTGAGTTTGTTTGTAGATGGATCATCTACTCGATTGGGAAGTGGAGCAGGTGTCATACTCATTAGTCCTGAAGGGGAAGAAATCAGGGTTGCCGTCCAGTTTGGATTTCTTTCCTCAAACAATGAAGCTGAATTTGAAGCTATCATTTCAGGCCTCCAAATAGCATTGGACGCTGGAGCCAGGAGGATAAAAGCTTTTATGGATTCAATGCTGGTTGTTCATCAAGTGAAGGGGGTATATAAGGTGAAAGAAGAGAAGCTTAGAAAGTATGTGGAAAATGTGCGGGCGATGATGGCTCAATTTCAAGAGGTGGAATTAACGCAAATACCAAGGGAAGAGAATACTCGTGCCGATGAATTAGCAAAATTGGCTAGTTCAGTACACGAATGGAAGAACAGGAATGTGCTCGTGCAAGAGCTTTTGATCTCTCATATATCCGTCAATAGCATCATGAATGTGGAGCCATGTATTATATCCGATTGGCGAGAGCATCTTATTAAATTTTTGAAGACAAAGGTTATGCCTCCTGACCCAAAGGAAGCTGCTAAAGTTAAAAGAATGGGGAACCGATTTGTGTTGATAGAAGGCAAGTTGTTCAAGAAAGGATTCTCAATTCCTTTTTACAATGTGCCTCGAGGCAAGAAGGGGAGCATTTATTAAAGAAGATTCATGAAGGATGTTGCGGAAATCATGTAGGGACTAACATGTTGTATCAGAAATCTATCCGAGCTGGGTACTATTGGCCGACGATGAGGGAAGACGCTGAGGAAGTTGTGAAGAAATGCATTAATTGCCAAAGGCATGCAAATTTATCCCATGTACCTGCGGAAGTCCTTAATAGTAGCATCATTTCCTGTCCCTTTGGCCAATGGGGAATGGATATTGTTGGACCATTTCCTCCCGCTACAAGGCAGAGAAAATTTCTCCTAGTAGCCGTTGAATACTTCACTAAATGGGTGGAAGCCGAACCATTGGCTAAAATAACTGAGGAAGAAGTCATCAGATTTTTATGGAGAAACATAGTATGCCGCTTCGGAATACCTCGAAGAATAATTTCCGACAATGGAAGACAGTTTCAGGGAGGAAGAATACAAGAATGGTGCAAAGATATGAAAATTAAACAAGTCTTCACTTCAGTCGCCTATCCTCAAGCAAATGGGCAAGCGGAAGTGATTAATCGAATTTTATTGCACGGGATCAAGACAAGACTAGAAGGGGCTCGTGGGGAGTGGGTAAATGAATTACCCGGGGTCTTATGGGCTTATAGAACGACTCCTCGGGTATCTACAGGAGAGACTCCTTATAGCTTAGTATATGGATCTGAGGCCCTCATCCCAGTAGAAATTGGAGTGGAATCTCTTCGAGTACAAAGCTATAATCCCGATCAGAATGAAGAAAAAAAGAAGTTGGAGTTAGATGGGATTATGGAGTTGAGAGAAAAAGCCTTGGCTAAAGTGGAATTGTATAAAATAAGGGTGACCAATGCTTACAATCGGAGGGTTCGCCCGAGGGCTTTTCAGGTGGGAGATCTAGTGCTGCGAAGAATCAATCCCACGGGGGAAGTAAAGAAGTTAGCACCCAAGTGGGAAGGCCCCTATAAAATAAAAGGGGTGATTGGAAGAGGAGCCTACAGGCTGGAAGATCATGAAGGTCGGGAACTGGTGAGACCTTGGAACATTCATAATTTAAGAAAGTATTTTGTGTAATCTTTCAGTTATCATTGCTGTTCCCATATGTATTTCCTAATTAAATAAATTTCCTTTTATTGAGCAATGTTCGGTTTACTCGTTGGATCGGGATGTTTGGTCAACGTTTAAACTTAAAAACACCATCGTTTACTCGTTGGATCGGGATGTTTGGTCAACGTTTAAACTTAAAAATACCATGTTATTGTGATCGGGGTAGTGAGCTTATCTAATTATAGTCCATTGTTGGCGGGTTAAATACAGGATCGGGAAGTTTGGTCTGTATTTGAACCTAAAATGGGACTAAGTGATTATGCTCGGGGTAGCGAGCAATGTTCGGTTTACTCGTTGGATCGGGATGTTTGGTCAACGTTTAAACTTAAAAACACCATCGTTTACTCGTTGGATCGGGATGTTTGGTCAACGTTTAAACTTAAAAACACCATCGTTTAATCGTTGGATCGGGATGTTTGGTCAACGTTTAAACTTAAAAATACCATGTTATTGTGCTCGGGGTAGCGAGATTATGTTATTATAGTCCATTGTTGGCGGGTTAAATACAGGATCGGGAAGTTTGGTCTGTATTTGAACCTAAAATGGGACTAAGTGATTATGCTCGGGGTAGCGAGCAATGTTCGGTTTACTCGCTGGATCGGGATGTTTGGTCAACGTTTAAACTTAAAAACACCATCGTTTAATCGTTCGATCGGGATGTTTGGTCAACGTTTAAACTTAAAAATACCATGTTATTGTGCTCGGGGAAGCGAGCTTATGTTATTATAGTCCATTGTTGGCGGGTTAAATACAGGATCGGGAAGTTTGGTCTGTATTTGAACCAAAAATGGGACTAAGTGATTATGCTCGGGGTAGCGAGCAATGTTCGGTTTACTCGTTGGATCGGGATGTTTGGTCAACGTTAAAACTTAAAAACACCATCGTTTACTCGTTGGATCGGGATGTTTGGTCAACGTTTAAACTTAAAAAGACCATCGTTTACTCGTTGGATCGGGATGTTTGGTCAACGTTTAAACTTAAAAATACCATGTTATTGTGCTCGGGGAAGCGAGCTTATGTTATTATAGTCCACTGTTGGCGGGTTAAATACAGGATCGGGAAGTTTGGTCTGTATTTGAACCTAAAATGGGACTAAGTGATTATGCTCGGGGTAGCGAGCAATGTTCGGTTTACTTGTTGGATCGGGATGTTTGGTCAGCGTTTAAACTTAAAAACACCATCGTTTACTCGTTGGATCGGGATGTTTGGTCAACGTTTAAACTTAAAAATACCATGTTATTGTGCTCGGGGTAGCGAGCTTATGTTATTATAGTCCATTGTTGGCGGGTTAAATACAGGATCGGGAAGTTTGGTCTGTATTTGAACCTAAAATGGGACTAAGTGAATATGCTCGGGGTAGCGAGCAATGTTCGGTTTACTCGTTGGATCGGGATGTTTGGTCAACGTTTAAACTTAAAAACACCATCGTTTACTCGTTGGATCGGGATGTTTGGTCAACGTTTAAACTTAAAAACACCATCGTTTACTCGTTGGATCCGGATGTTTGGTCAACGTTTAAACTTAAAAACACCATCGTTTAATCGTTGGATCGGGATGTTTGGTCAACGTTTAAACTTAAAAATACCATGTTATTGTGCTCGGGGTAGCGAGCTTATGTTATTATAGTCCATTGTTGGCGGGTTAAATACAGGATCGGGAAGTTTGGTCTGTATTTGAACCTAAAATGGGACTAAGTGATTATGCTCGGGGTAGCGAGCAATGTTCGGTTTACTCGTTGGATCGGGATGTTTGGTCAACGTTTAAACTTAAAAACACCATCGTTTAATCGTTGGATCGGGATGTTTGGTCAACGTTTAAACTTAAAAATACCATGTTATTGTGCTCGGGGAAGCGAGCTTATGTTATTATAGTCCATTGTTGGCGGGTTAAATACAGGATCGGGAAGTTTGGTCTGTATTTGAACCAAAAATGGGACTAAGTGATTATGCTCGGGGTAGCGAGCAATGTTCGGTTTACTCGTTGGATCGGGATGTTTGGTCAACGTTTAAACTTAAAAACACCATCGTTTACTCGTTGGATCGGGATGTTTGGTCAACGTTTAAACTTAAAAACACCATCGTTTACTCGTTGGATCGGGATGTTTGGTCAACGTTTAAACTTAAAAATACCATGTTATTGTGCTCGGGGTAGCGAGCTTATGTTATTATAGTCCATTGTTGGCAGGTTAAATACAGGATCGGGAAGTTTGGTCTGTATTTGAACCTAAAATGGGACTAAGTGATTATGCTCGGGGTAGCGAGCAATATTCGGTTTACTCGTTGGATCGGGATGTTTGGTCAACGTTTAAACTTAAAAATACCATCGTTTACTCGTTGGATCGGGATGTTTGGTCAACGTTTAAACTTAAAAACACC
Organism: Haberlea rhodopensis; assembly: GCA_907163345.1. Lineage (NCBI taxonomy): Eukaryota > Viridiplantae > Streptophyta > Magnoliopsida > Lamiales > Gesneriaceae > Haberlea > Haberlea rhodopensis. The sequence continues at coordinate 10,757,869 of CAJQUN010000013.1, forward strand.
ATCGTTTAATCGTTGGATCGGGATGTTTGGTCAACGTTTAAACTTAAAAATACCATGTTATTGTGCTCGGGGTAGCGAGCTTATGTTATTATAGTCCATTGTTGGCGGGTTAAATACAGGATCGGGAAGTTTGGTCTGTATTTGAACCTAAAATGGGACTAAGTGATTATGCTCGGGGTAGCGAGCAATGTTCGGTTTACTCGTTGGATCGGGATGCTTGCTCAACGTTTAAACTTAAAAACACCATCGTTTAATCGTTGGATCGGGATGTCTGGTCAACGTTTAAACTTAAAAATACCATGTTATTGTGCTCGGGGAAGCGAGCTTATGTTATTATAGTCCATTGTTGGCGGGTTAAATACAGGATCGAGAAGTTTGGTCTGTATTTGAACCAAAAATGGGACTAAGTGATTATGCTCGGGGTAGCGAGCAATGTTCGGTTTACTCGTTGGATTGGGATGTTTGGTCAACGTTTAAACTTAAAAACACCATCGTTTACTCGTTGGATCGGGATGTTTGGTCAACGTTTAAACTTAAAAACACCATCGTTTACTCGTTGGATCGGGATGTTTGGTTAACGTTTAAACTTAAAAATACCATTTTATTGTGCTCGGGGTAGCGAGCTTATGTTATTATAGTCCATTGTTGGCGGGTTAAATACAGGATCGGGAAGTTTGGTCTGTATTTGAACCTAAAATGGGACTAAGTGATTATGCTCGGGGTAGCGAGCAATGTTCGGTTTACTCGTTGGATCGGGATGTTTGGTCAACGTTTAAACTTAAAAACACCATCGTTTACTCGTTGGATCGGGATGTTTGGTCAACGTTTAAACTTAAAAACACCATCGTTTACTCGTTGGATCGGGATGTTTGGTCAACGTTTAAACTTAAAAATACCATGTTATTGTGCTCGGGGTAGCGAGCTTATGTTATTATAGTCCATTGTTGGCGGGTTAAATACAGGATCGGGAAGTTTGGTCTGTATTTGAACCTAAAATGGGACTAAGTGATTATGCTCGGGGTAGCGAGCAATGTTCGGTTTACTCGTTGGATCGGGATGTTTGGTCAACGTTTAAACTTAAAAACACCATCGTTTAATCGTTGGATCGGGATGTTTGGTCAACGTTTAAACTTAAAAATACCATGTTATTGTGCTCGGGGAAGCGAGCTTATGTTATTATAGTCCATTGTTGGCGGGTTAAATACAGGATCGGGAAGTTTGGTCTGTATTTGAACCAAAAATGGGACTAAGTGATTATGCTCGGGGTAGCGAGCAATGTTCGGTTTACTCGTTGGATCGGGATGTTTGGTCAACGTTAAAACTTAAAAACACCATCGTTTACTCGTTGGATCGGGATGTTTGGTCAACGTTTAAACTTAAAAAGACCATCGTTTACTCGTTGGATCGGGATGTTTGGTCAACGTTTAAACTTAAAAATACCATGTTATTGTGCTCGGGGAAGCGAGCTTATGTTATTATAGTCCATTGTTGGCGGGTTAAATACAGGATCGGGAAGTTTGGTCTGTATTTGAACCTAAAATGGGACTAAGTGATTATGCTCGGGGTAGCGAGCAATGTTCGGTTTACTTGTTGGATCGGGATGTTTGGTCAACGTTTAAACTTAAAAACACCATCGTTTACTCGTTGGATCGGGATGTTTGGTCAATGTTTAAACTTAAAAATACCATGTTATTGTGCTCGGGGTAGCGAGCTTATGTTATTATAGTCCATTGTTGGCGGGTTAAATACAGGATCTGGAAGTTTGGTCTGTATTTGAACCTAGGACTAAGTGATTATGCTCGGGTTAGCGAGCAATGTTCGGTTTACTCGTTGGATCGGGATGCTTGGTCAACGTTTAAACTTAAGTTGTATCATGTTATTATGCTGGGGATGTTCTCTCTAAAGCCCGACGATATTTATCTGCTCGGGATGTCTTTTCCCCAAGCTCGTTATATTCATTACTTCGGGATATTTTCCAACCGAGCTTTATTTGCTTCAAATTTTGCTTGGTGGAGAGACTAGCTTGCACAAGATTGTAAGAAGACAAGGAGAGTCATAATATCATTCCCAAAAGATTACAATTTTAAAAGTTAAAACAAAAGGGGTGCATCCCTAAATCTACAGCTGGAGGAACTCATCGGGAACGGTATTCAGGGCCTCATCAACATTTATAAAGTCTGTTGAAGTTCCTTCAGGAGGATAGCCAGCTGTTTTAAATTGACGAACAGACGCTTCAAAGCCATAGTTAAGGAACTTGGCAGCGCGTTCGCCCAAAATATCGTCATACTCCTCAGACTTCATAAACTCTTCTTTCTTGATGAGCCAGGATTCTTCGATCTGAGCAGCCCGAGATAGTTTCTCCTGGTCAAGCTGTTCAGAAAGGGATTTGTTCTCTTCAGCCCGCAATGACTTTTCCTGTGAAAGTTGCTCTAAGAGGGATTTATTCTCTTCAGTCACGGACATGAACTGCCCGGATACAGTGGTGTTAGCCTCCTCAAAGTTGGCTAATTTCTTGTGCGCTTCCTCGAGAGCTTCCACTGTCTTATCCCGAGTAGCAACGGCAGCAGAGTATCGTTCCTCCAGTAGCTTTATGGATTTCTTCATCTCCTCGCCGATACCTTCTAGCTGGTTGAGATGTTTCTGATTCTCCCCATCTGAGGATATCATAGATTGGAAGCTAGTCATAATCTCGCCGGCCATTAGATTGGTCTGCAAGAGAATAAATGAAGTTAATATACGGAAGACAAAAAGTTTATCAGATGGAAATGGATATAAGTTACCTGAGTGAGGGAAGTGGAAAAATCATTTATCAAGTTGCTGAAGGCCAATCCTCCAAGGTATTTACGGTCGGGAGAATTGGCCCAATTGCAAATAATAGAGTGAGAAATTTTGGGGTCCGGTTTTCTCAGAATGGGGACGTTGGGGGGATAAATCCAATCGGGTATATGATATCGGGAGGTTGGCTGAGAAGAGCTAGAACCACCAGGAGCAGGTTGAGAAACAGCTCGAGTTTGAAGAGGTGGACTACCTCGGTGGGTAAGGGAGATTCGAGGAGAAGGAGTTTTCTTGGTAGGAGGAAGTTTAGAGGAAGAACCTTGGCCCTCGGGGGCCGCCCTCTTCAATGATCGAGGAATCAAGGCTTCCACCTCAGGTACTTCAATCACCTCTTCGGGGGGAGCAGGTGTAACAGATGGGGGAGGATTTGTTCCAGTGGTCAGTTTAGTAGCCTTCTCTGGTACGGTAATTTTCTTCAGGCTAGCAGCAATCTTGGCTTTCAGCATCTTGTTTGCTGCAAGAAAGAAACATCATAGCAATTATTCAAGCATGTTAAAACAAAGTAAGCAAACAAAGCAAGATGCTCGGTAAATACTCACCGAGGGGCATTTTTAGGGAAACACCCTTAGGACTAAGCTGGAACAAATACAGCAGTCCGTCATCAATCAGCTCCCCAAGGTTAAAACACTGATCGCCAAGCTTACGACGAACCGATAAATATGTTTCTCCCTCAAGTAGCCCCTTGATCGACTTGCCCTTCGGTAAGTTTTATTTCCACTCCATGGGACAATCCCAGGGTTGGAGTGGGCGAGCAAAGAAGAAAAATCTTTTCCAATTTTTTATGGAAGATGGGTAATTTTTCAGAAAACCCATCCCTGTTTGAGAAGAAAAGTAAAAAAGCCCGATCTCCTTTCGATTTAATTGAAAGAAACAATGAAAGAGTTCGGGAGTCGGAGAAAAGCCAAAAAAGGATAAGACTATGTAGAAACCCGCCAACAATCGATAACTATTGGGGAATAACTGACTTAGAGAGATGGCAAAATATGAGGCAACATCTACAAAAAAAGGAGGGATAGGAAAACGAAGTCCCCCTCGGAGTTGGTCTATGTAGAAGGGAAAATAACCCTCGGGAGGCAGGTGGGGGCGAGATCCGAGAGGGGGAACAATAATAGATGTCCCCTCGGAAATCCCCCATTTAGTTTGGATACTGGATAGGTGCCGTTGTGATTTAATCCCTGATTCAAATATCTCAAACCAGGGAACGCGGGCTTTTATCAGGTCCTGCTCTGTCGCAGCCTGAAGCTCTTCTATGCGAGCATCAGGGGCTGACGACGAGCTGCAAGTCTCCTCACTATCAGAGGAAGAAGAATGTCGAGGAGAGGGACTCGGGATACCCTCCTCCTCGAACATGTCTATAATTTTCGAATAATCGTCAGAAGAAGACATACTCGATGAATGGAAAGAAAATAAGTAGGAAGGAAAAGTTGGTCGGACGTCTAATGCTAGCTCGGAAGCAAATTGCAGAAAAGTAAGTTAAATCAACGAAATGAGCGAGTATTTATAGTGGGGGGCCACTTGAACAGTCGTTAAATCGACACCGTTCAAAATAAATCCCATGAATGGTTATAGATGTGCCTCGGGAAACGAAACGTCGCAAGATTTTTGAAATTTTTAGGCGGGAAAATTAGGCGGTCAAAATACCCCGAACATGTCAGGATTTTACCCGAAGACAATAAACCAAGATTTCACTACTTTCATCTTACTTTACTTTGGGGGGGGTGAGGTGATGTCATATGACATATTGATTTTCTCGGGTAAAATCCATTTATGAAGATACAAACTCTAAAAACGCCGAGCAGAAGTTAGACCGAAGAGATGGTTACCGAACACAGGATACTGATCAGCATATTACCGAGCATCCTTTACCCTCTTCGGGATTTTGGTCAAAGTGTAGCGGAAGACCGAGTCATAATTAAAACTAATTAACCGGCTGGGATTGAACGTGCATTAATGGGGCGGATTTCTCGGACACGCTTGGCTCCCATCAAGCCACGATCAAAGGACATCATGTTGCTGGTTTTCCGCAAGTTAGTTACTGAGGCAGCCCTATAAATACCCTTAGATAACCTCATAGCAGGGGTTGGATTTTTCTGGGCAAAAAGACTCTGAAGAGAGCAAACTTATGTCTGTTCGGTTCTTTTTGTTATTTCTCTAAAAATATTCGTGTAAGTCATTGAGCGATTATTTTATGTGTCTAGAAAATCTTGTAAGTCATCAATATTCATAGTGAAGTTTTATACTGGACTAGGTCCCGTGGTTTTTCTCTCAATTTGAGGGTTTTCCACGTAAAAAATCTTGGTATGTTTATCGTTATTTTGCATTAACACGTTATTTTACCTTATAGTCAAAATCTCGAATCACATCAGCTATAATCATCAGAATATAAACATATTTATTTGAACAAATATTGTTGAAATCTCCAATCTTAGACGATATTGAAAAGGATATTACGAAAAAATAAGACTTGATTAAAATTTAAAAGTTTTGTTTGTATTTAAACACCTTCAAAGATTAACTAATATTTTTTTAAAAAATTAATATGCTTGGGAAAAAACAAGACAGGACAAAAAACGAATTGAACATACACTTAATTCACTTTATAATAGCAATATAGTATCACACCCAGATATTTATACCAATAGAATGTATTTATTTTTACATTCAACTTTTATCCAACTTGTATTTAAACACCACTGGACAAAATCCGGGTTTAAACTTCCCCGAGTCACAAGAAATGAGCCAATGAATGGTTAAAATTTTTTTAAAAAAAACGAGCTCTCGATCTTGCCAGAGTTATAAAGTTTGTAATTGCTTATGAAAACTGCTTATCTGCTTTTCAGATAAAAAAAAGTAGTTTTTGGGTGTTTTATTTGTTTGCTTATGCTATTGTTTCTCTAAAAATAAGCAGAAAAAAACAGAAGTAGAGAAGCAAGTCATGACATGCTTTAAGTTGTTTTGTGGCAATTTCTTAATTAATTTAAGTTTATTAAGCTGCTTTTGTATTTAAATAATAAACACTCAACACTTTTGCTTAAAATCAACTTTTTCTAACTTTAAGTAAAATCAACATAAAAATGTTTTGAATAAGCAATCACAAAACACACTGAATGGCTTAAGTTTGAGTCGCTTAGTAATAAACTAGCAGATGACGCACACGCGTTGCGTGTGTAACGTAATATATAATGCATACGAATTGATACGTGTAATGAAATAAATGAGACATATACATTGATTAATATTACAATTCAAAAGATGCAACAAAGAACCACAACAAACCATTGGAGGGGTAGTTTGGTAAATTCAAATTTGTCATACCAAGGTAGTTAGTATAAGGGGCTTAGGCATTATAATATAGTAAGATGCGACAATATTAAAAGTGATAAAAACTAAAATATATATATATAGTATATATTTAATGAATATAGGAAATTTACCAAACAATGCAACCTATAAGACCTATTTTACAAATTTTAATTCGAAAAAATTGTTTGATGGAAAGCAAACATTTTGCCCAAATCACCCATATTTTACTTTTTTAATGGGGAAACTGTTATCAAATTAGTATTTTTTTTAAAAACAAGTATAAACTTAACCTTTTATTGCTTAAATACAATGTTTTTAATTAGAAAAAAGATTAAATCCGTGGAATGAATATATACTTAAGTATATTATTATGTTTTATGCATATAATTATTCCTAAATATTTAACTGTTCCAAATTTAAAAAGATCTACATTTGCATAGGTTTTATTGTTGCTGCCCTTAAGGGCACTTACCTCAGGGACATCATCCACCGTCAACTTGAAATCTTTCATCAAACAAACCATTTGCATAGATGAGTATATTATGATCAATATTGAATATTGATTGTGAAATATACAGATATAATGGATCTGTCAAGGCCAATTCCATCTCCATCTCCTCTCTATATAAACTCAGGGGCATCAATTCCATCCAGAGAAGCCATTCTTTGCCATCTTGTGTCATTGTTACACAACTTAGTCTTTCCATGTCCGTCTCTTCTTTGTCACCTATAAATTTTTATTTATTTATCCAGTGATCAATCCTATTAGCTTGCAATTATCTATTCTGGATAAACATTTGATGGAATTCTTGTTGCAAAAAATCCTACCATTTACGATGAACAAGCTGTACGAAAGAAAAATACGTCCATAATAATTTTGTAGGTGCTATCCTGATTGAGCTATTATTATATGTATAATATTTTTTTTAGATATCTTTTATCAACTTTTCTTGACCTTGCAAGACTTTTCCTTCTGTTTAATTTTTCTTTTTTCATGTCTTGTGTCTTAGTGATTTTATATTTTTATTTTCGTTTACTTTGAATGTTCCCACCTCTTCTATTCCTAGCTATTCCTCTTGAGCTTCGATTATAGTATGGTCTTTTTTCTCTTGCTGAAGATGTTATGTAGTATTGAAACACTTGCCCATGTTTACTTCTTTCAAGAGCAATTGTTATGCTTGGAATTGGTGATTATACATGTTATCTGTGTTTTGTGTGATGAAGTTATATATTGATAATCTATTCGAAATAGAATTATTTGAAACATATTTGACTTACCAATAAAAAAAATGCCATATTTATAGTAATATAGTATTAACATTCCTTCAATTATTGATTACAGTCTCCTCAGGTTTTCTATAACTGATGAAATTTGCATAAATGTTACAATCTTACATGAATTAAGTTGGACAAAAATCTTTAAAATAATAAGAATATATATTATTTGGAAAGAATAAAACAATAAAATGGTTGTGAAATAAGCCAAAAATATATCGAAACTATTCCATGGTTGGGTTCAAAAGTTGGAACCCAAACCATAAATTCAACCTGAGTAGTGGGGATTATCTAACAAAAAATAACATTTGTTTGATCGTAATTTTGAAATATAATCTTTCAATGTTTTACCTTTGTTTGGAATTTGTTTTTTTTAATGAGTTTGAAAGTTATTTTGTAAAATAAATCTTTAAATAAGATTATAAATCAAAAAAATATTTGATCAATGTCATTTTTCAAATTATCACAACCTAAGCCTTAATCATTGATAGAAGGCTGTGTAAATATAATACCGTGCGATGGAGATTTGATTTTACATCATTATCAAGAAAAAGGGGGAAAAAGTCGGGATTATCTTAGCTATTTCATGTGGCATTATCCCACCATCTCATAGGGTAGATCTCACCAAGGAATATTCTTTTGAAAATATTCTCCAGATGGGATCTACCCTATAGGATGATAGGTAAGACAAAAGATAGGTAAGACAAAAGCGAAAAAGCCATCTTTTCATTTTGATATCCATAGAACAAATTACGTGTAGAATTCCCTAGCAAATTCCAAAGTGGGGAAAAATTTAAAGTAAGAGTTAAATAATAATTTAATTGAGTATTATTACATTTGTTTAAAAACGACTTGGTTTTATCCAAAGTTTGTTTTTAATTTTTCTAAGATATCCACTATAGCAAGATTAAGAATTTATAAATGACATATCAATTAGATTCCTTGGCCTTCTTCCACAAGGCGGAAAATTCGTAGTTGTCTTTCTTCATAAATTGGACCACTTAATGTCTATGTTCGTAGAATGGAATTATAAAAATTCAAACTATGATCATTAGAAATTGTAAAAGGCTACGATTCTTTGAAATCGTAATGGAATTATATATGGATTTTTTTTTGTATTGAACAATGAAACGATCCACTCTAATTATTATAATTAGAGCTGTCAAAATAGGTTGGATATGTCAGGTTGGTCCAACATGAACCGCCAAATAGATGGGTTAGATAAATAATTTTCAACCCGAAATGAGGCGAGCCTAAATGAGTCAGCCATTTTGGTTGACGGATTGGGTAGGTTGGCCCGCGAGTTGGCTGATTAACCCATAAGTTGGATTAGTTAATTAATTTATAATAAAATTGGAGTATTTATTTAGAATATGTTTATTAATAATTTATTTAATGATTTTAATTTATTAAGATAAAATAAAATATTATTTTTATATTTTGGAGGTTGGTCAGAACTCGCGAACTGTCTTGGATTGGATTGAGTTGCCGGTTTTCCAACCCACCTACAAGTGGGCCCAAATGGGCCCAGCTTGCGAGTTGGTTGATTAGCCCATAAGTTGGATTAATTAATTTATTTATAATAAAATTTGGAGTACTTAATGAAAATATGATTATTAATAATTTATTTAATGATTATAATTCATTAAAATAAATAATTTTTTTTTTATATTTTGGAGGTTAGTCCTTCTAACCCGCGATCTGCCTTGGGTTGGATTGACGTCCCAACAATTGATATATCAAGTTTTTGCTAATGACTTAATTGATAAATGTCAGCCAAATTTCGATAGTTTTTTACTATGGAAGTTTTGGCCGATTCCCTGCTTTTAATTATCTAAATAAATTGGTAGAAATCCGCCAAAAACCCCATCACCCCACGCGGTGTTTAATTTTTTTTTTTACAATTATGGGTCTCGAAACCGAAACCACCCACATTTAGTGGGCTTTTGGTGCCGCTGGGGCAATTGCCCTGGGCAAAAAACAAAAAGAAAAAAATTGGGCATTAATTAATGCTACATTGGCTGTTCAGTTGGAAAATTTGTCTCATCTTTTTAGGATAAAAAGATTTATCTCATCTTGACTTCATGCTAAGTGTTTTACTTTTTTTTAAAAAAAATAAATATATGTTTTCTGTATTCCTAAACAATATACTAAATCGCAAATCATTTTCGAAATTCTTATCTGTCGTATTTGTCCCTCTCTCGAAAATAAATATATGTATTCTGTCGTATATGTTGAGATAGCTAAACAATAATTTGGCACCACACATAGGCTTAAACAATATAAACAAGTAAATATCATTATTTAATTTATTTTTTATTTATCAAGAAACTATGACAGTATTAATTTCAATCTTCTGTCATTTATTTAACGAGCGGACATATGATTCCAGGAGGAAAATGCTACAATAAATATTATTCTCCTCATCTTGGATTTATTTGTTTTCTTTATTTCCATATTAGGCCCTGCAATTTAATACAAAACAAATACCATCAATAAATATAAACTCTTTTTCTCAAAGAAATAACTAAATAAGATACTCTCAAAAAAATAAAGATAAGAAAATTAAATTCAGTGATCATAACGATATTTTTATATTACTCGCAAAATAAAATTAAACTAAAAACCCCTTTTAAAAAATTAAAACTGCTAACGCAAAAGTGGACACAATTGGGAAGGCCATTGGGTGGTTGTCCTTTCGAGTAAAAAAATGTAAAATTTACAGATAACATGTATAAAAGTATAGCATGTTATGAGTCTCCTACCAAATAAAAAGAAGATGCATGGCAATCTATTTTTGGTTTACTAAGTAGCAAATTTTGAATTACGTTATCATCAATTCGAACTTTATTATTTTTTTCTAGCACACCGTCACTTATAAGCCAGATTGTTCATCTTTTTTTCTTTTTGAGGTCCATCAAATGATATCTCATGTGAATGGAGTTGTTTATATGTTTGAACTCGATGTTAACCAAAGATTCTGATACCATATTGAATTGTCGTCTAAAAATTCGAACTTGCAAAGTGCTGTTTTTTTGTATTGCGAATTATATTAGTAGAGAATTAAATTAGCAGCTTACTGGGTATAATCAATTAGGATCTTTCCAGCGTTAAGATCTGCGATCGTGGAAAAAGCTTCTTGAGAAAGGTCAAGCTGATTATCGGTACATCCAGGGCAAAGATCGACGATTTTAACCCTGACTACACCGCCCCGGCAGGGCTGTAGTACGCCTAGGTTGGTCCTTCCGGTGCATCGGACGTTATAGTATGTTCCACAGGCGGCACCATTGTTGTAAAGGGCTCTATTAGCAGCTGCTACCAGTACGCCTTGGTCTTGAGAACCATAGCAAGCAGATGCTGCAACCATGTATTAACACTGAGTTTACGATTATACAAAAAGTTTGAATAAGAGATTCAGGCTAAACAAAAAATAGGGGAATTAACTAGATATGACCCCACCTGAATATATAAAAATTCGAAGAAATAAAAGATTATGAGTTATTGAATATAAAATCAATTATTAAATTTGGGGCCCTTACACTCTTTTGAAAGATTTTATACCTCGTACCTCGTATTGAGGAGAAATGCATTTAAACCTTTATTATTTTAACAATACAAGCGAAATCGCCCATCTTCTCTTCGTGTGTGCTCAAACTGTGCAAATTTTCATAAGATATAATTTGAGCAATTTTTAACATTGTGTTATGATATTGCCAGAGCAATTAATCATCTTACTGTCAGATCAATTTGAAAATTGCTCTGACAATAACATTTCTCTTTAGGATTAGCCAACACTCTCTAACTCCTAGATGGAATGAAACTGAGCCAAAAAAGTACTTACGAACATAAACAGTGTAATAAGAGGCAGTTCCAGAGATGGCGGACACCACAGAGATTAAACTAGTGGTAATAAGTGCCAAGATTATAACTCGTTCGATTGCCATCGGAGAGAGTATATATGAAATTTATGCTAATTGTATGTTTGATGTTATTGAAATGTCGCAATGTTTTGCATGCTACTACTTAGAAATACTGTCCTATTTATAGCCACTCCTGCTCTTCAAATCCAGTTAACAGTCTCCGCACGTTGTTTCGGTCTTTCTCTTTAAATAATAATAATTGTGAATTTTGAATCAAACCACGTTTCAAATTTCTCTGCTGCCTCAATTTATTCTGTTCAGATCAATCACTTACGCGAAACATCATCTTACGTTGCAAATAAAGAGGCCTAAAGTAGTCAGACATCTTCCCGAACCCCACTTATAACGGGAGCTTTGTGCACCAGACTTTGCCATTTTCATATCAATCACGTAGTATGCTCAAAAAATTATATCTAATTTTTTTTAAAAAAAAACTTAACATGATATTTCTACCTCTATATACAGGCCTAAAGTTTTGTTTATATTCTTATTATTTTTTTTTTTTGGATAAGAGGAGGAGGTGCTAGTTTATAGCAGCCTGCATGTTATGACATGAAAATGGAGAAAAAGCCATCAGTGCCCTCTTTTTCCATAGAATAAATGGCGTGTAGAATTATCCAAGTAATGCAATTCAAAGACGACTATTCAACTATAATTTTAAGACATGATCTAATCTAGAATTGTACATCGTAATGTGGTGAAAATTCAATTACGGATGCCAAAATCCTATCTTTTCATTGAATTTTTTAAATTAAAAATAAAAATAATGAGATAATTTTGACAAATTATTAAAGAAAAATAAATAAATAAAAATTGGAATAATGTAAAATCTTTTATTTATAAGACTCTTTGTAATAATTTTGTTTTAAAATGTTCAGATGAATAACTAATATCTATTATTGAGATTATTAATTTCACTTTCTTGATTGATACATCATTGATTGAAGCACGTAAGGTGCATGTGTTTGCGCATTAATTTTTGTTTTTGTTTTGGGTTAAAAACGACTTTAATGTCAGTGCTTTTTAATATTAAAATTTGTTTTTCTTTTGGAAAAAAAAAGATATTATTAAAATGAGTACAAGGGGTATTCGACCCTATACAAAAGGAAAAATTCAATTTACATAAAATAAAGATATATTAGTGGTTCGCGAAACCAATCATTAAGGGAAAAAACTAAAAGGGACTTCATGCCTAGCTTTAGTCCATGGATTACTCAAAATAAATATTTATCTAATGAAAATGAGAAAAATAGCTATCACAAATGGTAGGAAACTAAAAAGACATACCAATATACCAAATATATAGTATATAAATAAAAAAAAATCTGCAAAATAAAAAAAATTATTCCAAAAACAGTCAAGAATTTCAGAGAATACCAGTAGTATTCTTCTACCCAAATATCTCCAAACAAAAAAACAACACCCACAAATATATAGGCTTCAATACAATATTGGTGACCCCGACAACAAATCACCTATACTATAGAAAACAGAGCAGAGTCCGCAAGAAAGCTAGCTAGATACATCCCAACACCAAAAGCAGAAGCTAATCCTCATCTTGAAGTCCTAAGCAAATTACTGGATTAATAAACCAATCACTGATTGAAAATGGGAAATCACCTGGTTTATGAATGTGAATCCAAAGCCGAATACGAATTTTAATGCTTTCCACAAGAACATCTGAATTATCTTCACCATTTTGAAGATTATGTTATTTCGAAGATTCCATATACAACGTTGTGCCTAACCACAATCCACATGTCCTTTTCAAATCCGTTGTCTACTAATCCCAAGTGTTGTAGGAAGTTATGCAGTGGTTGCTTGTGGCTCACGATTTTGATATTGAGCCACTTATGAATGTCTGTAAATACCAATTGCCTCTTATACATATTGGTTGGATGGACAAGATTAAGTCATACACATCCAACGGTTGTAATCGAATATATTGATATATAAAAGGAGTTAGTTATCAGTCCGTAAATAACTTGGAACTCATAAGCAAATCTGATTTTCTGAAACAGAGAATACTATTGGATTTTGGCTCTCACTTTCACCAAGAAATATGCACTAGTATATGTGAATTATATCAAGAGTTTTGAGTGCGGTGTAGTGTGAATTCCTTTTGAAGCTTGGATGAATTGTATTCTGGTATGTGAAAATCGTTGTATTGTAATTTGTTCGATTGATTAGTGAATTCATTGGGTGAACATCCCGAACCTTGGATGTAGGATCAAGTTCTATCTGAACCAAGTAAATTCGTGTGCTTTGTGTTCTTACTTCTGCATTTGCATTGATTTCTTATTAGATCTTTGTTCTATACCTGTACGTGAATCTTTATTCCCAAATCTGTAACTCCATTTCTTGAAACTCTAAAAACTCTCGAGGTCAATTGAAGAATATTTACTGGCCAGGGACAATCGACAATCATGTCGACGTCTAGGTTCAAGGTGGAGAAGTTTGATGAAGAAATGACTTCAATATTTGGAGACAAAAGATGATAGCACACCTTGGCAATTTGTGGCGGATGAGGCACTCAATGGTGAATCAAATATGCCAGAATCCATTGTGAACAAATGTGAGATTTTAAAGAAAGCACGAAACACAATTATTCTAAGTTTAAGTGATCAAACTCTTAGGAAAGTTGTGAAGGAGAAATCAACATGTGCGTGGAATAAATTAGAACAACTTTATATGACTATGGCATTATCGAATGAAATTTACTTGAAACAAAGATTTTATGTTTTTAAGATGGATGAAAATAAAACTATAGATGAAAACATAGATGAATTCACGAAGTTACTATTTGATTTGGAAAATATTGAGGTAAAAATTGATGAGGAGGATCATGCAATATTCTTCTTTAACTCACTGCCAAAGACATACGATCAATTGAGAGATACCTTGACATATGGAAGGGATTCCTTGTCAATTGATGAAGTTATGAGTGCGGCCTACTCAAAAGAATTAGGTCTCAGAGGTACTGGTAAACATCATAAATCTGCTGGCGAATGACTGAATATCTGGGCAGATCTCAAGACAGGAAAGAAAATGGAAGTAAGGGGAGAAAACAATCAAGATCTAGGTCAAGAACAAGAAAAATTTGCTGGATATGTAATAAAGAGAGACACTTTAGGAGGAATTATCCCCAAAAGAGGAACAATAATAAACCCGAGGACAATCCTCCAAAAGACACAACAAACTTTATGGAAGAATATGTGGATGCAGAGGTCTTGACCATACCCTGTGATGATCAAAGGAAGAGTGAATCATGGACTCAAGGTGCACATACCACATGCGCCCCCGCCCTCGACAGGATTGGTTCTTCGATTATAAATAGATAAAGGATATGTATCTGGAATAATAGTTACAGTATTAGACTGAAAAATATATACAATTTGTAAAACCCCAATTAATTACAATTTGTATCACGAATGTCAATTTAACAATATTTAATAATATTATTATTATTATTGACTTAATCTATTATAATGTTCATTTTTATTAGCAAATTTCTGTACAGTTATATCTCATGTCCATTTGGATGGACTTAGTTTCGAGTCGATCAAGTTGTCGATACAATTTCTTTAAAGATTCTCCACCCCTAAAAAATAGTAGAAACACATTGTATTTATATTTTTTATAAAAATTTGTGTTAATATTACTGAAAAATATTTAGCAAAGCTTTTCTAAAAATTTTAAATAACTTATATTTGATAATTTATATTACAATAAATAATATAATATAATTTTTAATATAAAGAAATTAATGATATTAGTTATATTTGGAAAATTCCAATTTATTTATTTTGGTAAAAATTGGACAGCTTAAGCAAAACTAGACGCAGAACGTGTCGATTCGAGCTATCAAGATCTAGTCGCCCAATCCCTTCTCGATTTGCTAGTTTTCATCAATCATCTCGCCGAAATTCCCAAAAATCCGGCCCTGATGCCAACTTTCACCCTTGATGACCCCCACCGCAGCGGTGCACCGCGGGAATCTCAGAGTACAAACTTGAGGAAATTCTTCGTCTTCCTCCTGAAATGCGTAATTATGGTGGTTGTATTCTCCATCTTCCTCTTCTTCTTGGGCTTCGCCGCCATCGTCCTCCTCCACTTCCTCTTCATGTCCAATACCTTCCACCGCCGTTGCACCCGCTTCTTTCACCCCACTGAACCCGCCGCCCATTCCACCGTCTCCCCTACCTCCACTTCCTTCGACTCACATCATGTACAAGCCCTACTCGCAAACGTAGTTTATGGTGCTGCAGCTTTTCAAAGAACCAGAGAATGTGCAATTTGCTTGGATTCCTTTCAAGAAGGAGATAACTGCAGCAGCCTTCCTGTTTGCAAGCACTTGTTTCACGCGAAATGTGTGGATATGTGGATTCGGAAAAGACCCAATTGCCCCATTTGCCGAACTGGGGTCGTGGATTCTGGGTTACCGGGTTCAAGTATCAGTGGTGATGATACCTGGAGGAGGCTTTGGCCGATTGGTTTCGGGGAAGGCAATTCTCATAATTAAAGGTTTTTTTTCTCTTTTTTTTTTTTGGATGGGAAGGCTGAAAATTGGAAGAAATTTATAGCCCTTTTCTGCTAAAGAATTAGTTTTGGTGAGTCCTGCAAGCATTTGATTTTTTAGTCTCTTTTTGTGTGAACTTTTGTGTGTCAGATTACGTTGTTTGTAAATATGTTTCCTCTACTGAAATGATGAGATGGCTTAATGAGCTGAATGATAAGGTCTAGTTCAATAAACTGTTATCAGAATCTTGCATAAAACTTCCCCTTTATCTCTTTCTGATCTGAATGTGGTATTCAGCATATTGTATTGCAACTTCATTAACTATAATCAGTAGCGTCACGGGAGGAATATTTTCCTCTTCTAATAAAGAACTTATCAAAATGTCCGGTTTAGTTACATAGTTTTCTATAAAATCTTTATATGTGAACTTGAACTTCTTGCAACTGGCTGTGAAAACCTCTAGTTTGTGTTCCGGAACAAAAACCGAGGGATAACCACAAGCATGGTGCCACTAGTGATTTTTATTGCTGAGGAATATGTTTTCATTGGTGCGAATTGACTTCTGTCACATGGGTCGTTTAATGATAAAATTTGCGTGCTCCAAATATGCTTTCTTTCAGATTCTTTTGTCATTATTAATGACTGTTTGGCAAAAAGGTAATCATAGCTAGATTTACTCCAAATGGCACAGATTGAGTGCACAGGTATAGCGTTACACATCACCTATAGATCATGTATGCTATTGTCCAAAATTACAAAATGTTCTAGCTGTTTATGTTTATTAGCGGTTGTTTTGGTCAGAGACATTATAGACGAAATGTTGAATACAAATTTTGTTTGAAAAGTAGATAGAGGAAAGTGATATACTTCCTTGATAACTTCATATTTCATTCTTGAATCAGATCCTTTTGGAGTGCTTGAAATAATAATATTTCTTCTACCCTTCATTTTCATGAAAATCAGAGCTCTGTTTTCCCTCGAGAAATCCTAATTGAAAAGCTTGCATGAAACGAGGGAGGGACTCAACACGTTAGCAGGCAGTCGTCTTCCATGTAATGAAAATCTCATCTAAAAGTTTAAAAATTTAGAAACGTGACTTGCCACATCGGCTTAAGTAAAGCTACATTTTATAAGTTACTGTAGAGGACCCATATTGGTTGTTGGAGGCAATTATGAATAGATCATTTACGAGTACGTTCATCTACCGACGAGGACCCATGTACCATATCAACCTAAATGTGAAACCAAAGCATAAATACTAAGGTATAGATCTTAGTTTATATTACGTACTAGAGTTGGCCTAAAGCTCTGTACCTTGAAGTTTCAAGGAGCAATGAAATATTTGGTACTTTTCTAAATAATCAATAAAAATCTTTCCAAGAATGAGAAACTCGCAGCAGTGTAGCCATACTTTCAATACTTCTGTCTTGAATCTTCTTCTTGTCTTGCGGTTACTCCCTTGGTAGTTGTATCTTTGTCACTTTCAAGTAATCTGTGATCGTTGATTCTTCCTCTTTTATATATCTGATCCAAGATCGTTTTGATACAGCAGATTTTAGCTTGTTTAACCCATGGCTTCATCCCAACTCAAATCACTTCCCAGCTCAGCCATCTGAGACAAGATTTAGCATTCTTGCTTTTGTTCATATTGCTTTCTTTCTTTCATCTTGCGTTGCACTAATTATAGTATCTGCTGAGCCATACAATGGCAAGACCTTATCGTACATGATTTAATTTCAAGAACTATGAAATCATGTAGGCCTTCCACCTGTGATTATTAATTTATTCCTTTTTTTTTTTTGGTTCTTTATGGTGAATATCTTTTCTTTGTTGAAGATGTTAGCTACAGTTGAATATATTGAGCGTTACTAAAAATTTGGCCACCTTCGCTCGGCCCATGCTTGTTTTCGGCTTCATATATTTTGGGCCGTTTTTTCCAAGTAATATATTGGGCCTAGGTCCATATTTCACAGGTTAAAACTTAAAACTCTAGACCATATTCGTAGTCCGGAGGGGACAAGAACCACTTCCTTGATGGAACGCACAACTAGGATTTTAGTTGGCAGTGATTTAATATATTTTTGGTGTATATATAAATACATATCTATATATTTATATATATACCAATAATCGAAGCTCTTATATATCCTAAATTTTAATGCACTTTCTCGAGCTTTAACTCGGTTCGAATCAATAGAACAACAACTAAGCCCTTAATCCCAATGAATTGGGGTAGGCTACATGAACAATAGAGAGAATCAAGTCGGGTCGGACACGTGCGTCAGTCTTCTTCAAACGTTTCTATCAGTCAACATATCTTCTGTAATCTCCTTGCACTCCAAATCTTTGCGTATAACTTCGAGCCATGTCTTCTTCGGTCGTCCTATCGCTCTCGTGAATTGGCCAAAATTCATGGACTCTACTCGACGCACAGGTGCACTGCTGGCCTATGTCGAACATGACCAAACCAGCGTAAGCGACTTTCTTACATCTTCTCTTCTATATAAGCTACCCCTTCAAATTTGTTGTTTCTAATTAAACAAAAATGAACCCATCATTAAATCAGCTATAAAAAAGGGTCCATCGAGTTGTGCATTATGCTGTGCCTGCATACAAGTATTTGAATTGTAGAAAGATGTTAGTTCCTCTGTTTCTATATATATATATATTTTATCCTATCATATTTTAAAAAAAACTTATATTTGTTCACCCAATAAAAATCCTATAATTTCACCCTCGACAAGGCCAGATTCACCCATGGTTATCTTTAACTCTTTACTCTTCCCAAATGGCTTGCTTTTGATCCTCTACAATTTTATCTTCCCTTATTTTGGAAGTGTGCTTCTTCTTTGTTTTTTTTTTTTTTTTATCCGATAATAATCTGGAATCAAGGTTCCCTTTATGTTTTTTAGGATATGAAAAGATAAATTAATAGGTCCCATTTGAAATTAGTTGATTAATATTAACTTAAAACTTTTTTTTTTTTTATTTTGGTGTCCTCAAATATAATCAAATTAAATAATCGGTTAAAGAAATGTCGATAATGGAAATTTTGAGCCGGAATTTTTGGTGGAAGTTGCATATCATTTTAACACAAGAAAATAATGATTTACTACATGAAGTGACGATACTATTAAGAGCAAGAGATTAATGTCATTGACTTCATATTATTAATATATATGATCAAGTCAAGAGATAATTTACTTTTTATTTTTTAAGTTAACCAACTTATTGGAAAATAAACACATTTTTTTTTATAAAAAAAAAAGGTTTCATTACATCAAGACTCAAATTCTATCCCCAAAGATTAGTACCTTATTCTTACCTTGTCGTGAGGGATACAACTTTATCTTACACACTTATCCATTTCATTTGTAGATAGCATCCTTACCTTTTCAATTCAAACAATCGATTATAGAGATCTTTTAGTCTCCGATAAAATATCTTTTTATATTCGATATTACATCCTGTATATAGTTCTACTATATTGGTTAAATATTTTATAAATGTCACATCACATAATTTAAAATTTATTCATTCACATGATAAATTATTAACACTCGTGTCCAATAACATATGATGTCTATTAACAAAATTGATTTTAACTAAATTGATCCCTCAATTAGCCATTTTACCTTGTCCTCACGGACTGAGGGAGGGGGTGTCGAGGGGCAGTTGCACCTCCAAAATTTTTTTGTATTTTTTATAATATTTTATGTTTTATCCTTATTTTTAAAAAAAATGAAAAAATTAAGTCGCTCACCCTTAATTATAATTATCAGTAGATATACATATATAACCTAACATATTACAGAACTTAGTATTTAAAAACAAACACGGAATATATATAATATAAGTCTGGTTCCAGGAAAATTATATCCATCGTTCAAAGCTGCCAAGGAAGAAACATTGTTGGGTACAACTATTACACTTGTTGTGTGATCGATCGAAACGTTGTGCTTGTGCTGCTGTACGGTTTAAAAGATTTAAGTTGCACCGTTACCATCAGCTATAGCTTTTGGTAAAGCGGTAAACACTTGATTCTACAATTGGTATCAGAGCTAAGTTCACGTATTCGATTCTCATGATTTGCAAGGAGTGTAATTTTGGGAGGGGAATGTTGTGGTACAACAATTGCCCTTGTTGTGTGATCTATCGAAACTTAGTGCTTGTACTGCTGTACAGTTTAAAATATTTGTTTTGCACTGTTATCGTCAGTTATAACATTTGATGAAACGACAAACGCTTGATCTAAAAATATGTACAAGTCATTGAACTATTGTATTATCATGACTGTAGGTCCACCTTTCAAATCAAATTATCTGTCACTTTGGATAAGTATTCCAAGACTTTTTATTCCAGCAAGCAAAGTCGGAATAAAATAGATGAAACATGAACAAAAATTCAATATGCCTTTTCAAATGTTGAGTCTTGAATTGGAGTCAACCTAAGCTTTACCCAAGTGGGATTCTCTCTTGGATTAGAAATTTCCCATCGATTTTTTTCAAAAAAAAAAAAAAAAAAATCAATTCTAACATCATATTGTGATTTTATGCTTCTTCAGAAAAATATTTTAGAAAAACATTATATGTTCTAAATATAATCTCGAATCTCTAACTTCTTGCTTGGCCTGGTTCTTTGATAAATGTATAATATAGTACGGTTCCTAAGTGGAGGCAGCTTCCTAGGAAAGAGCATTTATCAATCAAATGACTTTGATATGGATTGAACATAATATAATATAAAAAAAACAAGAAAATTGGTGGGTTTATGGAATTGACCCAAAACCCAAAACGTGGCAAGGATTATTTCCATACAATTTCTACACAATTCATGAAATCGTTTATGGCCAAAAGAGATATGGTGATAGGTGGGAAGTCGCTATTGATGATCACGAGATTGACCTATCCAAAAAGGCCAACCACGTGTATATCAAGGATAACATGTCTTCAGTTTGTTTGTTGCTGCCCTGAAGGGCACTGCCCTTAGGGGCATCATCCACCATCCATATAAAATCTTTTTTTTCTTTTAAAAAAAAGATTCCAAATGAACGGTGATGATGCCTCTAAGGGCACTGCCCTTAAAGGTATCATCAAACAAACTCATGTCTTCGTGGGGGTAGAGCCCCCATAATAAGCATGCAAACCTTTTTTCTTCAAAATTTAGTTTTTTGCCCAAATCTTTAAATAATGATGGTTTTTTAGTTATATCTAGTCCAAACAATCGTTATGTATTTTTGAATCTCGACTCCGCCGATGATCTGTCTTCATCCTTGTAAAGTTCTGTCGATGAGAATGGGGAGGCCGTAGGGTCAACAAAATCGGTAATTTGATTTGGTCCAATAAAATCTTGGGTGCGAAATCATTACATCGAACTGGTTAATTAGACGGGTTTTTTTAGCTTATATGATCTGTTTAATGGTTTTAACCAACTTTTTTTAACCCGGTTAACAAGATTTGTAATATTTTTTTTTCCCATTTTTCAGCTTATTTTTAGATACTTTAACTCTTTATATTTGAAAAGTAAAAACAATAATTAGATTATAATTTTTAAAGATATATTTTTTTCTTATAATTTCATATATCAATAAAAAAATTGAATGGTCAACAGTCTTTAATAGGATATACTCAGACATTAATAGGGTCGAGGCGAAATTTCAAGATACTTTTATTTTCTTTATTTTATCGTGATATAGTGCTATTATTTGTTGATGGAGACCAAAAAAAAAGATCCGATGTTTAAGTTGGAAATGCCTTTGATTTTGGAAAAAATATAAGGGTTAAAATGTAGTTTATTTGGTGGTATAATCTTAATTTTTTTAAAAAAAATTAAGATTATAATTTTTTTAGGGGGGATAGTTGTTCCAACCCATTACAAAAATTCGCCCCGATCACATCTAATATTCAAAAAAGTTGTATTTAAGCAGCATTATATCACACTGATTAAAAAAAAACAGCATTAAATCACTGCATAGGTAAACGTTTTAGACTTTTAGTACTATCGCATATCATCTATTATATTATATATTTTTAATAAGATTTAAGAGTGCATATTTTTAAACTTACAATTAATAATTTATGAGTTAGAGCTTAAGTTTTATTGAAAAATAAATAAATTATATTGTTATCAGAACAAGTACAACCCCAAGCGAGCCAACCACAAAAATAATAAAATTAAAAGTTCCCTATCCATCACACATAAGCTAATGTGGTTATGAATGTTTTCGGCTGGCCTGTGTATTACTATTGGTAGTTCTTAGTGATCTGTGTCACATGGCTTTGTGCCAAAAAAGTCGAGCAAAGATGTCCTACATTTATAGTCCCATTCAATATAATGTTATCACGCAGCAAGATGAGTTAATTTGTATACATATCATTTGTTATGCTCCAAGTGTACCATTACCTCAAAAATTATAGCTGTTAGTAGAGATATAATTTTATTTTCTTATACAGTATAGTGGCTATGAAAAACCTTGTATTATGCGGATATGAGGGACTGCGCCGTGCGGGTTCCAATGAGCTAGACTTGTTATGCCTTAGACGGTGGATGGTTTTACCTTCGTCCATGAGCGTACATAATAATTGATGGCTACACCACTCTGAACAATCCCCTCCCCCTGAAATTGATTCCTAGCGGCTCGAACTCTGACTTCGCTCAGATGTCAATTGTTAGGATCAAACGCTTATGTTATACCTTGAATGAATTAAGGCATAACAATTGAGCTGAAATGCAATTATGAGACCTTGGGATATATAATACCTAATATAAATAAAATATCCGAAGGAGGTCAAAAAACTACCCGGGAAGATAAGAAACACTACCCGAGAAGAGAGGGACACCACCCGGGAAGAGAAGAAAAAATGCTCGTGAAGATAAGAGACACTACCCGCGAAGCGATGGACATCACCCGGGAAGAGAAGAGAAAATGCCCGGGAACAGAAGAGACACTACCCCGGAAGAGAAGGGACGCTAACCGGGAAGAGAATGAAACCACCCGGGAAGAGAAAAGACACTACCCGGGAATAGAAGAGTCACTACCCGGGAAGAGAAGGAAACCACCCGAGAAGAGACCCGAGAAGAGAAGAACCAGGGCACGGAAATGTGTTTGCTATTATGAAATTTCATTAATTTAATAGTTTACTGTTGTCATCCTCTGAGAGCATGAGATGAGAAGAGTCTGAGAGTATGAGAGCATGAGATGATGAATCTGTGTGCGTGAGATGAGATGAATATGAGAGTGTGAGAGCATGAGTTGATGAATCTGGGAGCATGAGATGAGAAGAATCTGAGAGCCTAAAAGCATGAATTGATGAATCTGAGAGCATGAGATGATGAATCTGAGAGCATGAGATAAGATGAATCTGAGAAATATGAGTAGTCTAGATCATATATATATATCGTTGTACATTTGTTACACAAATGTTACACAAAACATTTACCATTTTATTGTACAAAAATATTGTAACTCTCTGGTATTATAGTGGAATTTATACTGGACTAGGTCCCGTGATTTTTCCCTTACTTTGGGGTTTTCCATGTAAAAATCTTGTGTCTCATTTAATTTCTGTAAATGGTAATTTTTTGAGATAACATTGGCGCAGTGTGTGGGAACATTGAGCTAAGGCTTGAGACTATGAAGACATGGCTATGAAAAGAGGAGGGGAAATCTGGGGAAGATGAGTTAAATGAGCTAAAGCATGGAGATCTGGAAGGGGATCAACTTGATTTCCATTCCAACAAAACTTATCAATAAACTTCATCCATAATACATGCATCTCTGCATTGTATTATTTTAGCAGATAAGCATTGATTAATGCTTAATTACATTATAATTATTATGTGATTGACAAATGAATTTGTGATGTGCCAAGAAATATGAGTAGCCTACATCATATATATACCGTTGTACATTTGTTAAATGTGTTTGCTATTATGAAATTTCATTAATTTAATATTTTACTGTTGCCATCCTCTGAGAGCATGAGATGAGAAGAGTCAAAGAGTATGAGAGCATGCGATGATGAATCTGAGAGCATGAGATGAGATGAATTTGAGAGTATGAGAGCATGAGTTGATGAATATGAGAGCATGAGAGCATGAGATGAGAAGAATATGAGAGCCTGAGAGCATGAATTGATGACTCTGAGAGCATGAGATGTTGAATCTGAGAGCATGATATGAGATGAATCTGAGAGTACGAGAGCATGAGATGAGATGAATCTGAGAGCATGAGACGATACATAATGAGGCGAGAGATGGCTAACATACAGAATGAGGCGAGTGATGACTAACATACAGAATGAGGCGAGTGAGAGCTTAACATACATAATGAGGCGAGTGAGGGCTAACATACACTATTTATTATCTCTGAAGTTCCGATGAGTTTTATTTGCTCAGGATCTTATTAACTCGAAATGTCTAATATCGGAGTTTGTACGGGCTTTATTTGCTCGAGATATTTCATATTTCAGGAATTCATATGAGCTCTATTAGCTCACGATATTCATAACAGGAGTTCTGACGAGCTTTATGTACTCGGCATATTTATTATGGAGTCCTAATAAATTTTATTAGCTCGAGATGTTCCTTGACTCGGGAATTCAAATACGCATTCTTTAAGTAAATCGGATATAACGAGCTTTATTTTTTGTCAGTATAAGCCATCTCCTGATGACTTTATTTTTTTTGTTGATGCTCGGTTATCTCGACTTCTGTCACCCTAGTCAGTCAATTCACGATAATTCCGGATTCTCGATCATCTCAGTCGCAGTCAAAGTATGGTCCGATATGGTTATGCCGAGCTCCCATTGTCATGGGTATACCGAACACCGAATCTTTGAACGATTTCATCCGACCTACTATGATCGAACCACCCCATTAATTGGAATATTAGTTTATCTCAATATCTGGAATTGGCGTATAGATTCAAAGATTCTAAGAATGATGTGCATACAATGTTTGCCTAATATTGAAGTCGAGACAACGAGTTACACTCTAGCTCGACTACAGGGAATGCTAGTGTTATACCTTGAATGAATTAAGGCATAACAATTGGGTTGAAATGCACTTATGAGACCTTAATATAAAAAAACTACCCGGGAAGATAAGAGAGCCCGGGAAGAGAGGACACCACCCGGGAAGAGAAGAAAAAATACCCGGGAAGAGAGGGACGCCACCCGCGAAGAGAAGAGCAAATGCCCGGGAAGAGAATGGACACCTCCCGGGAAGAGATTGGACACCTCCCGAGAAGAGAAGAGAAAATGCCCAGGAAGAGAATGGACACCACCCGGGAAGAGAAGAGACACCACCCGGGAAGAGAAGGAAACCACGCGGGAAGAGAAAAACCACTACCCGAGAAGAGAAGGAAACCACCCGAGAAGAGACCCGAGAAGAGAAGAACCAGGGCACGAAATTTGATATGAAATTGACACGTGTACACACATGCATGAGGACACCTCACATTTTAAGTTCAAATAAATAATCGTGATGGATAAAAGCATGGTAAAGGTAAAGGCATGTCAGATAAAAAAATGATTACTTAGACTTTCTTTTCCTATATAAAAGAGGAGAATGATCGATGGTTGGGAGGATACTTCTTCAATAATGTTACACAACATTTACCATTTTATTATACAAAAATATTGTAACTGTCGGATATTATAGTGAAATTTATACTGGACTATGTCCCGTGATTTTTTCTTTTATTTTGGGGTTTTCCACGTAAAAAATATTGTATCTCATTTATTTTTTGTAAATGATAGTTTTTTTGAGATAACAAATTTACAAAATTTTACCACATATTTTCCACATTAATGAACTGCATACATTCATTATCTTTCGAGCTAATTACTAAAAGTTGCGAAAAATCAACTACTTCATTTAGAAGTACACAATCGGTTAGTTATCGATCAAATTACCACTGATCTAATTAATTAGTTAAACTAAATTCCATACTTATCAAACCGACCGATCGACAAAATTTTATGTTAAAAAAATAGAGTCCAAACTGCTTTTTGTTTATTAAATTTCTCCATTCAAGGAGAAATAATAATTGATTTAACAAATTAATCCAAAATTTAAATATATGAAGTTAATTGATTGAAATAGTCAAGTTTAATTGTTGTTTAATCAAGCTCAAAAGTGTTTGATCGGGATAATTTAAAAAGGAAATTGGTCAAACATTGTTTTTTGGTTTGTGACCTTTCTTATTGTTGTTATTATTATTATTACTATTATAATAAGTCAATCGCGTGCATTGAATCTGAAGTTTGTTTCAAAAAATATTATATTGAGAAGTTATTGTCCCACATTAAGAATTTAAAAGCTATATTTGCTCCTTATAAATGATTTTAGGTTATTCCTCTCATAACTAATTGGTTATGTGTAGGAACCCTATGATTTTTAGCATGGTAGCAGAGCAAATTTTTCATGTGATTGGTTATTCCGCCCACATGCTCACCATCTCCCGCGTTATCATTGCACGCGCTTGACTTATATAATATCACACATAATGAGGCGTGTTGTGAAGTTGTTGTCTTATACTAAAGAATTTAAAAGCTTATTTCCTCTTTATAAATGATTATGCGTTACTCCTCTCATACATAAATTGACTATGAATAGAAACCCCATGAATTTTAACAGATTGCTAAACTTTGCTTAGGGATAAATTATACGTAGATTAAATAAAAAAATTGAGAAATATTTTTAGCTACAAGTGTGTACATCCCAATTCCCACCCAAAACAAAAATGGAAGTACGAAAGAAGGCTAAATTTGTTTAGGTAATATTATTTTAGTATGTTACCCATGGCAGTTGGAATAGTATACTTCTCTGAATATAAAGAACCTATTGGTGGATGACTAGCCAACTACTACTACGAAATAATTAAAGTTACACGCTTTTCTTGCATGTTAACTGAAGTCGTGCTCAAACAATGACGATATCTATAATTCGTCGCTCTACTATTGACGGCCCTGGGCCTACTAAAGTAGGCTGTATGACCTGTATCCAGTTGGCGGTTGCGACTGCTGCATTCCCAAATTTTTTTTATATTATTTTTGATGTATTTTTTTTAAATTTAAATTTTACTATACAATATACTATATTTTCTTCTTTTAATAAAATATGTATTTATTTGCAACAAAATGAGAAAATAAAAGTTTAGAAAGAATGAACAAATTTTAACCAGAATATTAATACATAAATTTTCAAAACATGGAAATATAAATAAGTGAAATTATATTTCTTAATTAGTATCTTATTTTCCTACATTGAATAGTTGTTTCCGTTAACACAGAGGTTGCAATAATAATAGTAAAATAGTAAATGAACCAATAAATTGTATGAGCATGGGCCACCAGACCTACACCCCAACATCAACCATAAACGAGAAATTACAAAACGAGTAATAAATAACAAAATCGGGGAATAGATAAAGTGGGCCCCATTTCTTCATTTAAACCATAAATTGGACCCGCGTGACAACCTAGTTGTGGATAACTATCTAATCGAGCATGCTGCCAACACATTCGGCCATTAATGGTTGGGATTTACACTTATATTTTCATTTATTTTCTGCAACTTGATAGTGATTTCTTGGTCATATTATATTTTTTTATTGTTATTTATGCATGTTGTAGAGATCTAGGTAAAGTGACGGAATTTATCAAAAGAACCCAAATAAGGTGGAAGAAGAATTAAGTCAAATCATTAGAAAAAGGATGAAAAATCTTGAGTTTAGATGAAAAGATGACAGACAGAAAATCGATTTCATGTGATAGAGAACTGAAGGAAAATCGATCTCCAATTTGGAGGAGCCGTCATACACAAGATTGGAGATCTAAAGCGACGCAACTAGAGATGGAACACCGGATCAATGCAACGAGCCAGCGCCTAACGATATTCCGTATTTCTGCACTTTGTTTTGTTTTTATTTTCGAATTATCAACGTTTATTATGTTGTTTGATATATATAAAAAAACATCGTCTTTCAATTATGATGCTAGGCTAAGTTATCTTATCGTGACTCGGGTATCTTTTGTATGAACCACATTTTTAATTCTAGTATCATAAATTCATAATGGAAATCGGGAGATAATTTTATGATACGGAACTAATAATACATACCATGGATTTTTGACTGAGATCGAGAGAATGAAGTCATAGACACGCGTGATAGCTATAGATATCTAGTAATCGAAGGCTAGAAGTTTTTACAAAGTTCTAATACAATATTGATTTGTTTAAGAAGTGAACGATAGTTACTTACTGCAAATTGGTATTATGTTTAATATAGCTCGAGAGGGTATATTAGATATTCCAGGAAAATTCGTCACCTTAGATACATTAATTTCAATCATAACTAGTAGGTGAATTGTGGGAGATTACATATGTAAATCGATGTCTTGATAGTTTTCTCTACTGTTTACTTAATTCTCTTTGTTTACTTAATGCTCTTTTCATCGTTTGGTTAATTCTTGAGTTCTATATTTTAGTTATTCAATTATTAGTTTCAAATTCATAGATTAAATATAATTAAACTAAATGAATTTGGTACTTATTTTTTAGTTCTTGGGGGTATGACATCCCTACTTATTTTCTATTATAATAAAACTTGACGTCGTGGACTTATGATCTATTCTCACATTGTTTTAAATTGATAATAAATTTTGTGCTAAAAAAACAGTTTAATCAAGTATGCCTTGAAAGACGCTGTTTTTTTGGGTACACACAGCAACCTCATGAAATATTAGGGTGTTTGATGTTTCTTTTTAAAATATTGTCGTTAGATCAAATCCTTACTTGATAATTTTTATTTGAAATATGGATGCACATCATGCATGGTCTATAATGTATCATAAGAAATTCCAAAACATTAACGAATTAGAATATGCCACGTGTATCGGTTGACTTTTATGCTCAAGAAATCAACTGATACACGTGGCACATTCTAATTCGTTAATGGTTGCTATGCGTCATAAGGACCCTGCTGGATGATGTGTCGGTAATTAAATAAGCCCTATTACTTTTTAGAAATAGGGTATTATTTTTTACAATCTCATGTCTGAACTCTGAAGTTGTGGAGTAGTAATCCGATTTTATTTATAAACATTTAAAAACCAACAAAAATATATACAAAATAATATACTTTCCCACCTTTTTTTATTATTTCAAAAGTTGAAATTACCACCAAAAATATCAACTTATTTCTTGTAACATACTCTAAAAATTTTGAAACTCCCAACAAAATTTAACATTCAAATTTTTGAGGGTATTTCAATCATTATGCCAAATAATAAACTTAATTCACCATTTTAAAATTATATAACTTCACACTATATTATTTATCATAATCTCATAATTTTAATCATATTACTTATCACACCACCGCTCCAAATGGTACCTTACAATATTAAAAATTTATTTTAAATTCATTAATTATATATTTTACAAAACCGCTCTTCCTAGGATTAAACATCCGTGTCTTAAGGGTCCGCTTGGTTTGAATGATGAGATTATTGAATGATTATATAATGGAGTGATAAATCTAATGACTATGAAATGAGTTATATATGGTAAGAAAAAAATATGATGTTTGGTATGATTTTTATAAGTAGGATAAATGTAAGGATTTTTTGGTGTAAAATCAAAAATGCCCCTCATATACTGCAATGGCTTACACATTTTTAACCCTAATGTACAGCCTCCAGAAGCCTCATTTGAATTGTCTCTTCTCTCTTCCAACAATCTTCCGAAATCAATTGCTACAGCTTCCCAAAATTCTTTCCTTCATCCTCCATTTTTTTTTTCCAAAAACCATCGTGTGAAACTCTTTTTTGTTCCCAAAATGTTTTTGGCGTGCTGATTAGGTGATTATTTCCTTCATCCTCCTTTTTTCTTTCATTCCTCCTCCAAAATCTTTCCAAAAACCTTCGTTTGTGGTGTGATTCTTTCCTTCATCATCCAAAACTCTTTCGAAATTTTTTTTTATTCCCAAATCGTGTGATTTAGGTGACATTCGTGGACTTTGAAAAATCTTAATCAATCTAGTCGGCGTGGTAGACGAAAAAAAGGTACAGTTCTCCGTCGAACTGTGCATCAGCACCAGTTGGGGTGGCCGAAAATGGGTGGAACATGTCCTAACGTCGGCCAAACCATGGGAAGAAACCGGCCATTTCACCTCATCACCGGCGCCACTGTGTTCATTGGATCCCATGTCTCCGTCGCACTGAAGCTAACTTCAACGATTATTTGGGTTGAGGAGGGTACAAGGGTAAATTTCAAACACAATCATTTGTACTGTTCAAATGTGTTTGTTAAACCAAGGGGCTGGTGGGACAATAATCAAGATTTTAAACCCACTTTATCACGGGCCAACTGGACAATGTGGGTTTACTAAAAATTACCAAACATGTGATTAAACCCTAACCCTCCCACAATCACTCCTAATCAAGCCTACCAAACGGGCCCTAACAGTATGGTATAATTTAAAATATAAGAATTATTACTTTATTATTAATGACTGATTTGGTTCTATAATTTGTATTAGAGTAATGCAAATGTATTACATATTATAATTTACCATTGTTCCAGTGCACGTGCCGCATGCTTGTATAGTCGAGTTTTTGTTAAATTAACGGTCTTTTACAGTAATTTTTTTTGGAGATTAATCAAATTTGGAGGGGTATTACGATAATTGTATATCGTTAAGAGTGTAATTATCAATATTGTAAAGGATATTGTGGCAAATAGATTTTTGTCTCAAATTGAAAATTACCATTTGTCGGTCTAACAATCTTAGATAAATACAAAAAATTAGCAATATAAAAATAAATAATTAAATACAGGAACTAAAAAGATAATTGAACCAAGAGAGAGTCATCCGGAGGATCCTTATGATCCCCGCGGGAGTCTTGCGGGGGGGCCTAGCTGCTGTAAATTGTAATAAGATCTGGAAAGATACATGCCCCTAATTTCATTTCTACCACAATCACACCTACATTCCCCTATAATTACGGGTCTCTCCCTTTGGTTTGCCCACCCTTATTTAATTCTTCCACATATATTCTTATCCATCCACCAAATCGCACGTACTTTTCCACTTCGCCATAATTTTAATGAGTAATCACACTTCAGAATTTCTTTTTTAAAGGATAATGTAGCCTAGCTATATATTTTATCCAATTATGCATGTTAACTAACATACCCACATGTGTTATTAAATAAATAGATTTTGTTTTTGAGTATGGGGAGGGGGATATATATTGATGTCATATGACATATTGACCTCCTCGGGTAAAATCTCTCAAGGGCCGAACAAAGACATATACCGAACATAGTGCACCGAACGGAAAGCACCGAGCAGGGTTTTTACCGAACAGCTGCTAACCCTCCTCGGTTTTCTGGTCAAAGATTAGCGGAAGACCCGGGAATAACTAACAAATTAACCGGCGTGAATGAACGTGCAGTAATGGGGCGCGGATTTCTCGGACGTATGGGGCTCCAATTAAGCCACGATCAGAGGACATCGTGTTCCGGATCTCCCGCGAGTCAATCACTAGGAATAGTCCTATAAATACCCGCGGATGTCATCACAAGGGGGGTTGGAATTTTCGGGGCAAAAAGACTCCGAAGAGAGCAAAATTTATGTCTGTTCGGCCTTTTTTGTTATTTTTATAAACAGTTTGTGTAAGTCATTGAACATTTTTTTTTTGTGTCTAGAGAGTCCTGTAAATCATCAATATTTATAGTGGAGCTTTATACTGGACTAGGTCCCGTGGTTTTTCTCTCAAATCGAGGGTTTTCCACGTAAAAAATCTTGGTGTATTCCTTTTATTTTGCGTAAACACCTAATTCTACCAAACACGTAAAATAACGGATCACATCATTGGCGCCGTCTGTGGGAACAAAGAGAGTAAAGACGTTGAAGCAGAGATTTTTTTTCATCAAGAGTCCAAGGCGAAATGGTTAGAAGCAAAGGGCGAGGGCCAATGTTGGGGAGGGATAAACCACTGACTCCTCCACGTTCATGCCCAGAACCAGAAGGGGCTGGAGAGGCTGGATCATCGCAGAATGCTTCGCGGGTATTACCTACCCAAGGAATACCCATGGAACATTTAACTGAGGTGATAGCCAAAACTGTTGGAGAAGTTATGAAGCAATTCATGACTCCCCCCCTGTCAGGAAGAAAGTAAAGAAGAGGAAGAAGATTCGACTTCTATAAAGAAGTCGGAGGAGGAGGTGGAAGAATCGAAAGATTTCTTTAATCGTTCAAACGATGAAATAGATAGGGCTTTGCACCATCAAATGGAGGATCTAAAGGAGGAGCTACAAAGAATGCGCAATAAAATGGAAGGCCGTATTAACTCGGCAAGAAGAAGCACTCCATTCACTCCCCAGGTCATTGATGATCCTCTGCCTATTAATTTCAGAACTTTGAGTGTGGGGAATTATGATGGTAGCACAGATCCAGAAGAATATTTATCTCGATTTGAGAATGCCTCACTCCTTCATCAGCTGTCAGATGGGGTGAAATGTTAGAGTGCTCTTGACTACTCTAGCCGGCGCTGCTCAGTCATGGTTCAATCAGTTACCATCAGGAATAGTGGATTCCTTTCCCAAATTCAGCTCGTTGTTCCTTCATCAATTCGCGAGCAGTAGAAGTTGCAAGAGAACAGCCTTGAGTTTGTTCGGTCTCAGGCAGATGGATAAGGAGTCCCTGCGGGATTTTCTGAAAAGATTCAATCAAGCATGCCTTGATGTTCCGCATGTAACATCTGAAATACTAGCCAGCGCTTTCACCCAAGGGTTGAGAGAGGGGGATCTGTTCAGATCGTTAGCCAAGAAGCCACCGTCAGATTATGATGAATTACTGGGACGTGCCTCCAAATATATTAATTTGGAGGAAGCGCAGATGATGAAGCAGAAGAAGGAAATAAAAAATGGTGGTGAAGTCAATAGGAAGGAGAGGCCGCATGAACAGCCCAAGAGGAACTTTGATCAGTACCTACCGATGAGACCTTATCGGGAGGTAGCCATGAATCAAATAATGCCGAAGAGGGGTCGGGGGGACCTTATGGAAGAGGAGTATTCCGTGCCCGAGGAGGGAGCTTTCATGAAGGAAGAATGGATGTAAGGCGAGGAGCTGACGATGACTTGAGAAACAGTGCTCCTTTCCCCCGGAATAATGTTAATCCCGGGAGAGGAGTACTTCAGCCAGTCCCTTGGGCAGTACGGGGGGAAAGAGGGGAGGCAGGAAATCAAGTTACCAGGGAGAGAACCATGAGCAATGTTCCTAACCGAGGGACTATACATATAATTTCGGGAGGAACATCATGTGGAGATTCTAACCGAGCAAGAAAAAGTTATGCTCGAAAACTCGAAGTGTTATCCATTAATCCAAGTCATGCTCAGGAGAGTCCTTCTATAGCTTTCGGACCTGCCGATTTACAAGGGATTTATTTTCCCCACGAGGATGCACTGGTAATTTCAGCCACAGTAGCCAACTATAATGTGCAAAGAATCTTCGTTGATACAGGCAGCTCGGCGGATGTGCTCTTCCTTAATACGTTGAAGCAGATGGAATTAGGAAGTATAGCTGTGCAAAAGGTAAATACTTCTTTGCATGGGTTTACTGGAGAAGCCATAAGTCCTATAGGACAAGTGTCTTTACCCGTCACATTAGGGGAGGAGCCCAAGACAAAGACGAAGATGATCACTTTCCTCATAGTGGATGCACCCTCCTCCTATAATATAATATTGGGTCGCCCGGCGTTAACGGCCTTTGAAGCAGTTGCTTCTACTTACCACCTGAAGATAAAATTCCCGGTAGGAGAGGAAGTGGGACAAGTAAGAGGAAGTCAAAGTTCATCAAGAAAATGCTATGTGCAAGAGTTGAAGCAAGACAAAGGAAAAAATGGAGAAGATGGGGAGCGAGGAAGTAATAAGAGGAAACATGGACAGCCCGAAGAGGAGGAGCGGATAATCCCCGAGGAGGAATTCATGAGTATCGAGTTAGGTCACCCGGCGAAAATTACTCGCATTGGATCTAAGTTGGATCCCGAATTAAGGAAAAGGGTGATTGACTGCTTAATAGCTAACGTGGATGTGTTCGCTTGGAATTCCTCTGAGTTAATTGGGGTAAAACCAGAGATTGCTGAGCATCATCTAAATGTTGATCCGGGTGCTCGGGCAATTAAACAGAAGAGAAGGCATTTCGGACCCGAGAAGGATGCCGTTATAGCTAAACAAGTGGAGGAGTTGTTGAAAGCAGGTCATATACGGGAGATTAGTTTCCCTACATGGCTCTCAAATGTGGTTCTAGTACCTAAAACGGGAGACAAGTGGAGGATGTGTGTAGATTTTTGGGACGTGAACAAAGCGTGTCCCAAAGATTGTTACCCATTGCCGAGGATTGATCAATTAGTGGATTCTACTGCGGGAGATGAGCTGTTATGTCTTATGGATGCTTATCAGGGGTATCATCAAATCCCCTTAGCCCGCGAAGATCAGTCCAAGGTTAGCTTTGTCACAGCGGGAGGAACTTATTGTTATATCGTCATGCCCTTCGGATTAAAAAATGCTGGGGCTACTTATCAGAGACTAATGGATAAGATGTTCAAAGATCAAATAGGACGGAACGTGGAGGTTTATGTGGATGACGTCCTGATCAAAAGCAAGAAGGCCCAAAATCTGATAGAGGATATGGAGGAAGTCTTTGCCACTTTAAGAAAATTTGGCATGAAGTTAAATCCTGCCAAATGTACCTTCGGAATTCATAGTGGAAAATTCTTGGGGTACATGGTGACAGAGAGAGGTGTGGAAGCTAACCCTGAGAAAATCCGAGCAATCCAAGAAATGAACCCTCCTCGGACCCTGAACGAAGTGCAAAGGTTAGCAGGAAGAATAGCAGCGCTTAGTCGATTCATATCTAGATCGGCTGATAGGAGTTTGCCTTTCTTTAAGGCCTTAAGGCGAGGAATCCAGTTTGAATGGGACGATCAGTGTCAGAGGGCTTTCGAAGATTTGAAAGAATATCTAGCTCAGTTACCCCTGATGAATAAACCCGAACACAATGAGACCCTCCTCGTCTACTTGTCGGTAACCGAGGAAGTTATCAGCTCGGTGTTAATTCAAGAGAAATTGGGGCAGCAGCAACCGGTATATTATGTCAGCCGAGCTTTGCAAGGAGCCGAACAAAGATACCCAGAAATTGAAAAGTTAGCTTTGGCTCTGGTGATCACTGCAAGAAGACTTCGTCCTTATTTTCTATCTCACCCTATCATGGTGGTAACGAGCACTCCCTTAGGAAGGCTCTTGTCAAAAGCTGAAATTTCAGGGAGGATGGTGAAATGGGCCACAGAATTGAGCGAGTTCGATATTTCTTATCAGCCCCGGACTAGCATCAAGGCTCAGGCCTTATCTGATTTCTTGGTTGAAGTAACTCATACTCGCGAAGAAAAATATTGGAGCCTATTTGTAGATGGGTCATCTACTCAGAAGGGAAGCGGGGCAAGAATTATACTGATCAGTCCAGAAGGAGAGGAAGTCTCCATAGCTATTCAGTTCGGTTTTCATTCCTCAAACAATGAAGCCGAATTCGAAGCTCTCCTCTCTGGTTTACAAGTGGCATTAGACGCTGGAGCTCGGAAAGTAAAAGTGTTCATGGATTCAATGCTGGTTGTACAACAAGTAAATGGGGTGTACAAGGTGAAAGAAGAAAAGCTGAAAAAATATGTGGAGAAGGCTCAATTATTAACGACTCAGTTCCAGGAGGTAGAGTTAAAACAAATACCACGAGAGGATAATGACCGAGCAGATTCACTTGCAAAGCTGGCCAGCTCCATCCATGAGTGGAAGAACAGGAAAGTACTGGTACAATATCTTTTGGTCTCACACATAGCAATCAACAGTATAATGAATTTGGAGCCTTGTGTCATGTCTGATTGGCGGGAGCATATCATTAAATTCTTGAAAAATAGGGTGTTGCCGTTAGACCCAAAGGAAGCTGCTCGAGTGAAGAGAATGGAGAGGCGTTTTGTGTTGACAGAGGGTGTTGGAACCTAAGAGGGGGGGGTGAATGAGGTTCCTTGGCTACTTTAGCCTTTTAAAATGAGTTTGTAAAAATAAAATAATTTTGCGCTTGCGGAAGCCTTTAGTCAATCGATAAATAGAAAGAACAAAATAAATAAATGCTTAATGGAAATAAAGCAATAAAATGAGACAAGAATTTGTTATAGAAGTTCGGCGATGAATCGCCTACGTCTCCTCTTCCCGGCTAGAAAACGTCCAACCGAGGATCCACTAGAACAACTTCTTCTTGGCCTTAAGGGCTCCAAGGATAGCCACAATCTTGCACCAACTTCACTTATTGGCGACTTATACAATTTTCCAACTTGCGTCGGTGTTGGAGGACCTTTACAATAATCAAATCACACCTTCACGGTGTACCAACAACAAGAATCAAAAGATCACACACAAGAAGTAAATTACAAACTCCAATACAATATAAATGTATGAAGTTTGCAATGCTAGAATGATTTTGATTGCACACAACTTTCTTGTAGTTTATACTCTTGTTTCTTGACTTCAAAATGATCCAAAACACCCATATTTATAGTGTAGAAGGCCCCCTAGGCTCCTACTAGCCGTTGCTTCAAGTAAGGCTTGAATCACTCCTCGATCGCCTCGGACATCGCCTCGGGCGATCACCTATCGCCGCGTTCCAACGGTCAAAAATCCTCAGATCGCCTCAGGCGATCGGTGGATCGCCTCAGGCGATCAAGAGCAAAAATTAAGGCCGTAGCTTCAGCATGTCCAAAATTTGCATCGCCTCAAACGAACTCGACATCGCCTCAGGCGTTCCAGACCATCGCCTCAGGCGTTCATGCCATCGCCTCGAGCGAACTCCCCTGCGCGCATGCCCGCGCCAAGCTCGGCGTCGCTTCAGTCGATGTGCTGGGGCGAAGTCCCTGTGGCTGCCATCGCCTCAGGCGTTGGTCACCATCGCCTGGGGCGATCTGTCCCGCATGCTCGCCTAGCCATCGCCTCTGTCGATGTGCGTGGCGATCCTCGCCTGGCACCCATCGCCTGGGGCGATGGCACCCATCGCCTGGGGCGATCCGTGTCTTCCAAAAGACAATTTCTTTGGCATTTCAAATCTATTACAATCTTCAAATTTGATCATAATTTAAGCTGCATACTCAATAAAAACCATTAGTACAAAATGTATAGGTTTTGTAATCATCAAAACAAAAACGATAATTTTATTTAAAATAGAGGAAATAGAGTTGTAGCGTTTTAAGGCGCAACAATCTCCCCCTTTTTGATGATCACAAAACCCGGTAAACTTGAAAGCAAATAAGACTTATAACAATGCAATGCATAGAGAGTTTAAACTCCCCCTTAATGAATGCAATGATAAACAATGTTTCAATGTGCATTTTTATCACCTTTACAAAATGTGTCACAAGTTGTAAAAACAATTAGGTGCAAATAGCATTTCATCAATTAAGATTACACCAAGTTTACACATACATTCTCCCCCTTTTTGTGAGAATAAAAAAGGGTAAAGGATTTTTAAGAAAATTGGACATAG
Source organism: Haberlea rhodopensis (assembly GCA_907163345.1). Classification (NCBI taxonomy): domain Eukaryota; kingdom Viridiplantae; phylum Streptophyta; class Magnoliopsida; order Lamiales; family Gesneriaceae; genus Haberlea; species Haberlea rhodopensis. The sequence continues at coordinate 10,795,316 of CAJQUN010000013.1, forward strand.
TTCCCTTTAAAAATTGAATAAACCATAAATTCATCCAAGTAATACACAATCAACTCAAAATCCAATCAACATCTTAAAATCCATCAACATAAACAATAAATCCATTCCAACATCATTTAACAATTACAATCCTTACAAACAATTACAAAAGGATAAAATCTAAAAAACACAAAAACAAAGACAACTCAATCCAAGCCGCCATCACCATCACCATCACCATCATTCCCGTGAGTAGTATCCTCATCCATGTGAGTACTGGAAAACTGAGAACGAAGAGCGTCCACTTCATGTCGTAAATACGACAAATCTTCTCTCGAGGAGTCTTGGTAAGCTCGAAGAGACGCAACATCATCTCGAAGGGAATGAAATTGAGAATTCATATCGACTCTCAAGGATTGAAATTGTGAGTTCATATCCTCACGAAGGCTTTGGAATTGAGAAGTAAAAAAGGCAAAGGCGTCTGGATTGAATTCAAAAGAAGAAGAAGGTTGATGACTATCAGGAGCTGGAATATCCGCCCCAATATTCATCATGTCATCAAATGTAGATGGGGATTGATGCTGAATGGGTGGCTCATCGATATTTGGTTCAATCAAGAAAGGAAAATGAACCCTTTGGGCACTAGTCATCCTATCAATGGGTAATGAGGGGTGATCTTTAGGATTGAAGGCAGAAAGTAGGTTCCCCGGATCATTAACCCAACAGGAAGTGAAAGGATTCCAAGATATTTTGTTAAACAAAAAACACCTTAGATTGAAGGTGTCCTTGGACTTGATAGGGAGTTTCTCATTGTCATCAAAAGGAAGGTTGAAATGAAGAAAAATCTTTGTTAGGACACGGCCGAATGGGAGAATAACCTTTTTAGGATTATGGGCGGTGTTCCTAAAGATTTGGATAATGAATCTAGGTAGGTTGAAGGGGGTCATTGTAATGATGTAATACATCAAGTATACATCAGAGAATTTCAACCTAAGACGATCACCATCCCGAGGGATCATCGAGGTGATCACAATCTTGTGAAGGATTTGGTAGTTTGTAGGGATGGAATTCACAAGAAAGGATTGGTTTGGACATTGAGGGGTTCCGCCAAATATGAGATACAAGGCTTGGGCAGGATCACATACCCCATCATTGGGCCAAGTAGCTAGAGCAAATTTAGCCGGACCCTCCGAAGGAATGCGAAGAATATTTCCTAATTCAGTGCTATTGAATTCAATTGGGCGATTACAAACGATGGTTTTGATAGTTAACTCACCATCACCCTCAAACAGTTCAAGATTGGCATAGAAAGAATGAATCATGGATGGATACAAAAAATCGTTCTTTCTAGGGGGTTTGAAAAAATTTTCCCATTGTTGGAATTGAATCCAATCAAGAATTGGGAGCTGGGAAGTCCTAAGGAAATCGAAATCAAAGATATAACCCGGAATTAATTTGCGAGTAAGATAGTCTTCCGGAATTGGCTTACCATCAAGTGGAGGACCCGTATAATTCCTATTGGAGCGATTAGAGCGTCTCCTCCGGCTTGATTCTCCTTCTTCACGGTTGCTTCGAGACATATTGCAAGAAATTTGAGAGAATTGAGGTAAAGTTTCGATTTTGAGAAATGGGGTTAGGGTTTGCAAAAATTTCGAATTGGAAGATTTGGTGTTTGGAAAGTGAAATTGATGGTTTGGAAAGGCTTATGATGATCGATTATAACAATGATGAAGAAATCTTGAATTATGGGTGAAAAACACGAATTGTTGCTGAAAAAATGAGCAAAAGCCGTAGCCTTCAGACTTTAAAAATCGAGATCGCCTGAGGCGATCTGGAGAACGCCTGAGGCGATCGAGAACGCCTGAGGCGATGCTTGCGATCGCTTGAGGCGATGCGAGCCACGCCCGAGGCGATGCTTGCGATCGTTTGAGGCGATGCGAGCCACGGACGAGACACTGCGCACAGAATGCTGAGGCGATGGTTTGGCAACATTTTGAGCTAATTTTTGGACCAAAAAATTATTTTTGATAATTCTAACTAACATTAAACCATCTAACAACAAAAATTAATCACATAATCTCAAAAACACAATAATTCACAATTTGTGACTTTTAAAAGGTGATTTCAAAATGCATTTTTGAAATTAAATTTTGAGCTATAAAATTCATTAAACATAATTAATTTATGTAAATGAATTTCACAATTGCTCTATGCAAATGATGAAGTAGAGTAGCTCCCCCTAAATATGATATCATTTGTTAAGGTATGCAAACATGCTCAAAGTTCAATCATACCCAATTCACCACGAAGAAAAATAAAAGTGTTTTCGTCTAGTGGTTTTGTAAAAATATCGGCAATTTGATCCTTGGTATTAACATAAAATAATTCAACATCATTTTGCTCGATATGGTCACGAATGAAATGGTGCCTTATATCGATATGCTTAGTTCGAGAATGTTGAATTGGATTTTTAGATAAACATATGGTGCTAGTGTTATCACAAAAAATTAGAACTTTTGAAACATCTAGCCCATAGTCAAGTAATTGGCTTTTCATCCACAAGATTTGTGCACAACAATTACCGGCGGCCATGTATTCGGCTTCGGTTGTTGAGAGTGCAACACAATTTTGCTTTTTGGAAAACCAAGATACCAAGCTATTACCGAGAAAGAAACAAGTACCACTAGTGCTTTTCCTATCCACCTTATATCCTCCAAAATCGGCATCGGAGTAAGCTTTCAAATCAAAGAAAGAGTTTCTAGAATACCACAAGCCGAGATTTGGAGTTTTTGTAAGATATTTAAAAATGCGTTTTAAGGCGAACAAGTGTGATTCTTTTGGGGATGATTGAAATCTAGCACATAAACAAACACTAAACATAATATCCGGCCTACTAGCCGTTAAATAAAGCAAAGAGCCAATCATACTCCTATAAAGCTTTTGACAAATTGGTTTACCTTGTTCATCCTTGTCAAGCTTGGTTGATGAGCTAATTGGTGTTGATGCACTTTTAGTATTATCCATTCCAAATTTCTTTAGCATATCTTTGACATACTTTCCTTGGCTTATAAAGATTCCATCTTTGCATTGTTTGATTTGCAATCCAAGAAAGTAGTTGAGTTCTCCCATCATGCTCATTTCAAAATTATCTTGCATCAATTTAGAAAACTCCTTGCACAAAGATTCATTAGTAGCACCAAATATGATATCATCAACATATATTTGAACAATAAGTAAATCATTTCCCTTAATTAAGGTAAACAAAGTGATATCCACTTTTCCTCTTGTAAAGCCATTCTTGGTTAAGAATGAAGATAGTTTTTCATACCAAGCTCGAGGAGCTTGTTTCAAACCATACAAAGCTTTATCAAGTTTAAAAACATGGTCGGGAAAATGTGGATCCTCAAAGCCGGGTGGTTGATCAACATACACCTCTTCTTTCAAATCACCATTCAAGAAGGCACTCTTGACATCCATTTGAAAGAGCTTAAAATCTTTAAAGCAAGCAAAAGCAAGAAACATGCGAATAGATTCTAAGCGAGCAACGGGTGCATAAGTTTCATCAAAATCTATTCCCTCTTCTTGGCAATATCCTTTAGCTACCAACCTAGCCTTGTTTCGAATAATCGTCCCATGTTCATCCATTTTATTTCTAAATACCCATTTTGTTCCAATTATGGTGTTGTTCGAAGGCCTAGGTACAAGATTCCAAACTTTATTTCTTGTGAATTGATTTAGTTCCTCTTGCATAGCCAAGATCCAAGAATCATCAAGCAATGCATCATTAATGTCCTTAGGCTCTATGTGAGAAATGAAAGCAAGATGATTACAAATATTGATATATGAGGATCGAGTTTTTACCCCTTTTGATGGACTACCGATTATGAGATCCATGGGATGATCCTTGGTGGTTTTCCAATCCTTTGGAAGTTCTCCATCCTCTTTGGAATTACTTGACTCCATTCTTTGTTCTTTTTTATCACCACTAAAGTTCTCAAGAGTGGTTGACTCTCTCCTTTGCTCAAGTAATTCTTCATCATCACCATCCATGGAAATTCTTGATACTTGAGTGTTAGTCTCATCAAATATAACATGAATAGATTCCTCAACAATAAGATTACGTTTATTAAATACTCTATATGCTTTACTAGTATTAGAATAACCAAGAAATATACCTTCATCCGATTTAGCATCAAACTTACCAAGGTTATCCTTACCATTGTTGTGAATGAAGCACTTTGAACCAAAAGCCTTGAAGTAAGAAATGTTAGGCTTTCTCCCCCTCCATAATTCATATGGAGTTTTCTTGAGAATTGGCCTTATTGATGAACGATTAATGATATAACATGCGGTGCTCATTGCCTCGGCCCAAAAATATTTTGGAAGTGAATATTCACATAGCATAGTACGTGCAATTTCCACTAATGTCCTATTCTTCCTTTCAACAACACCATTTTGTTGAGGTGTCCTAGGACAAGAAAAGTTGTGACCAATGCCTTTGTCATCACAAAAGTTTATAAAATTTTCATTCTCAAATTCGGTTCCGTGGTCACTACGGATACTTTTTATTGAAAGAGTTTTCTCATTCTCAACTCTTTTTGCAAATATTTTGAAATTCTCAAAGGCATCACTTTTATGGGCTAAGAACAATGTCCAAGTGAATCTAGAGAAATCATCCACAATGACAAATGCATAAGATTTTCCACCTAGACTAGTTGTTCTTGAAGGACCACACAAGTCTAAATGAAGCAATTCAAGTGGCATAGAAGTGGAGATAACATTTTTGTTTTTGAAAGATTCTCTAGTATGCTTTCCTAGTTGACAAGCATCACAAATAGAATCAACTTGTAAATTAAGGTTAGGCAATCCAACAACAAGATCAAGTTTTTGAATCTTACCAATGGTGCTCAATCCAACATGACCAAGTCGTCTATGCCATAACACATTTTTGTTATCATTCAATGTTACAAGGCATTTTACATTTTGAGAAGAAAGATTATCCAAATCAACCTTGTACACATTCTCACTTCTATAACCAATGAATTTAATGGATTTGTCATGAGTGTATGATACGGTGCAATGAAGTGATGCAAATGAGACTTCATAACCTTTATCACATAATTGACTTATGCTAAGAAGGTTATGCTTAAGTCCTTTGACATAAAGTACATCATCAATAATAGTAGAGTTAGAGTTACCAATTGAGCCAATGCCTTCAATGATTCCTTTGCTATTGTCTCCAAAGGTGACACTTCCTCCACTTTTAGCTTTTAGTGACAAGAACAAGTTCTTGTCACCCGTCATATGTCTTGAGCATCCACTATCGAGATACCAAGAATTGGACCTCTTACTTGTTCCTCCCTACAAAACAAATTTTTAATATTTGGACCTTTGGTACCCAATTGTTCTTTGGGTCCATGTTGGTTAGTAACAATGGGGGATTTAGGAATCCACTTCCACCTCTTGTTTGGTTGGTATTGATTTTTGAAAAATCTACATTTATTTCTAACATGACCAACCTTACAACAATAGGTGCAAGTAGGGGGATTATGCTTGGCTTTGGCTAACAAGCTTGAAAATGTTTTTGACTTGCTTGAGAAGCCTAAGCCGGCTTTATCAAAGCTACATCTTTGCAAGCCAAGCAATTCATGAAGCATTACACCACTATCATTAAACTTCCCAAAAGATTTCTTTAAATCAAGTAGTTCATTTTTCAAAGTAACATTTTCTTCTTCCTTTTTAGCCAAGTCCAACTTTAACAATTTATTACTCTTTTTAGATTTACCAAGAACATCAATAATTTCATTATAAGCATCTAACAATTCATCATAAGATGGTACCTCATCATCTTCATCTTCATCTTCAAGAGCCATTAGACAAAGGTTTGCTACTTCTTCATCGGAGTCACTATCACTCCATGTGGCCATTAAAGCTTTCTTCTTTCCCTTATCCGCCTTCTTTCTACTTGGACATTCATTAGCATAATGACCATTTTGTTGACAATTATAACAAGTTACCTCTCGTTTAGTAGAATTCTTGTTGGATTCGGAGGTCTTTGGCTTGTTGTATTTCCGGTAGAACTTCTTGAACTTCCTTGTGAACAATGCCATTTCCTCATCATCTTCGTCATCGGATTGTGCTTTCTTTCCAACCAAGGCAATCCCCTTGCCTTTTGCTTTTTCTTCATCCTTCTTCATTTCCTTCCGGGTTGACATCTCAAGCTCATGGGTAACCAAGGTACCATGAAGTTCATCAATATCATATGATGCACTATCTCCTTTGTTAGATTCAATGATGGCCGTCCTCTTGGCATCCCATTCTTGTGGTAGGGCTCTAAGTGCTCTTCTCCATATTTGTTTTGGAGGATACTTCTCTCCAAGTTGGGCAAGCTCATTGATGATTTGAGTGAGCCTTCTAAACATTGAATCAATGTTTTCTCCGGACTCCATCTCAAAAGTTTCATACTTGAGTTGCAATAGATCAATCTTGGTCTCCTTCACTTGATTAGTGCCCTCATGACAAATTTGTAATTTGTCCCAAATTTCCTTTGCGGTTGAGCACATCGAGATCCGGTTGTACTCCTTCATATCTAAGGCACAATGCAAAATGTTAATCGCTTTAGCATTTTGTGAAATTAATATCATATCCGCTCTAGTGAAATCGTCCATTTCTTTGGGAACACTAATTCCCCCAACTTCCTTTAAAGGAATATGTGGACCTTTCACTATGATTTTCCATAGATCATAATCTACGGATTGGATATATAGAGAAATTCTATTTTTCCAATAACCGTAGTTATCTCCCGTGAAAAGCGGAGGGCGATTCGTCGATTGACCTTGAGCAAACTCATTTGCTAGATTAGCCATAAAAAAGATTTGATTTAAAAAACAAAAATCAAATGGCTCTGATACCACTTGTTGGAACCTAAGAGGGGGGGTGAATGAGGTTCCTTGGCTACTTTAGCCTTTTAAAATGAGTTTGTAAAAATAAAATAATTTTGCGCTTGCGGAAGCCTTTAGTCAATCGATAAATAGAAAGAACAAAATAAATAAATGCTTAATGGAAATAAAGCAATAAAATGAGACAAGAATTTGTTATAGAAGTTCGGCGATGAATCGCCTACGTCTCCTCTTCCCGGCTAGAAAACGTCCAACCGAGGATCCACTAGAACAACTTCTTCTTGGCCTTAAGGGCTCCAAGGATAGCCACAATCTTGCACCAACTTCACTTATTGGCGACTTATACAATTTTCCAACTTGCGTCGGTGTTGGAGGACCTTTACAATAATCAAATCACACCTTCACGGTGTACCAACAACAAGAATCAAAAGATCACACACAAGAAGTAAATTACAAACTCCAATACAATATAAATGTATGAAGTTTGCAATGCTAGAATGATTTTGATTGCACACAACTTTCTTGTAGTTTATACTCTTGTTTCTTGACTTCAAAATGATCCAAAACACCCATATTTATAGTGTAGAAGGCCCCCTAGGCTCCTACTAGCCGTTGCTTCAAGTAAGGCTTGAATCACTCCTCGATCGCCTCGGACATCGCCTCGGGCGATCACCTATCGCCGCGTTCCAACGGTCAAAAATCCTCAGATCGCCTCAGGCGATCGGTGGATCGCCTCAGGCGATCAAGAGCAAAAATTAAGGCCGTAGCTTCAGCATGTCCAAAATTTGCATCGCCTCAAACGAACTCGACATCGCCTCAGGCGTTCCAGACCATCGCCTCAGGCGTTCATGCCATCGCCTCGGGCGAACTCCCCTGCGCGCATGCCCGCGCCAAGCTCGGCGTCGCTTCAGTCGATGTGCTGGGGCGAAGTCCCTGTGGCTGCCATCGCCTCAGGCGTTGGTCACCATCGCCTGGGGCGATCTGTCCCGCATGCTCGCCTAGCCATCGCCTCTGTCGATGTGCGTGGCGATCCTCGCCTGGCACCCATCGCCTGGGGCGATGGCACCCATCGCCTGGGGCGATCCGTGTCTTCCAAAAGACAATTTCTTTGGCATTTCAAATCTATTACAATCTTCAAATTTGATCATAATTTAAGCTGCATACTCAATAAAAACCATTAGTACAAAATGTATAGGTTTTGTAATCATCAAAACAAAAACGATAATTTTATTTAAAATAGAGGAAATAGAGTTGTAGCGTTTTAAGGCGCAACAGAGGGCAAATTGTTCAAAATGGGATTTTCAGCTTCTTTCTTGCAATGCACATCAACGCAAGAAGGAGAACATTTACTAAAGGAAATTCACGAAGGCTGTTGTGGAATCATTTGGGAAGTAATATGTTATATCAGAAAGCCCTTCGGGCAGGATATTATTGGCCCAGTATGAGAGAAAATGCCGAAGGAATTGTTAAAAAATGTAACAATTGCCAGAAACATGCAAATTTATCTCACATACCCGCAGAGGTCTTAAATAGCAGTATCACTTCCTGTCCCTTTGATCAATGGGGGATGGACATCGTCGGACCTTTTCCCCTTGACATGGGGCAAAGAAAATTCCTCCTAGTAGCAGTAGAATACTTTACGAAATGGGTGGAAGCCGAGCCTTTAGCAAAAATAACTGAGGAGGAAGTCATCAAATTCTTATGGAGGAGCATAGTATGTCGGTTCGGAATACCGAGGAGAATTATTTCGGATAATGGAAGGCAATTTCAGGGAAAGAAAATACAGGAGTGGTGCGAAGAGATGAAAATTAAGCAAATATTCACGTCAGTAGCCTATCCACAATCAAATGGACAAGTCGAAGTTATTAACCGTATTCTATTACATGGGATTAAGACGAAGCTGGAAGGGGCCCGAGGAGAATGGGTAAATGAACTACCTGGAGTCTTGTGGGCAAATCGAACAACTCCTCGGGTATCTACAGGGGAAACTCCGTATAGTCTAGTATACGGTTCGGAGGCCCTCATTCCAGCAGAAATTGGGATTGAGTCTCTCCGCGTACAATGTTATGATCCAGAACAGAACGAGGTTAAGAGAATGCAAGAGTTGGATGAGATTGATCAGCTAAGAGAACAGGCTGTAGCAAGAACAGAGTTATATAAAGTAAGGATTACCAACGCCTATAACCGAAGGGTTCGATCAAGAACATTTCAAGTTGGTGATTTAGTGTTACGAAGAACAAATCCTGCTGGGGAGGTGAAAAAGTTGGCACCCAAATGGGAAGGGCCTTACAAAATTAAGGAAGTAATCGGAAGAGGAGCATACAGGCTGGAAGATCATGAAGGTCGGAAATTGGTAAGACCTTGGAACATTCATAACCTGAAGAAGTATTTTGTGTAATCTTTCTTTTTTTTATTGTTTTATGAATTCAGTAGTAATAAAATAAAAGTATTTGATTCATCGAGTTTGTTTGGAATTTTAGTTGTTTACTCGTGGGATCGGGATGTTTGGTCCACGATTAAACATTACATTATCATCGGTTTACTCGTGGGATCGGGATGTTTGGTCCACGTTTAAACATTACATTATCATCGATTTACTCGTGGGATCGGGATGTTTGGTCCACGTTTTAAACCTAAAATTGCCTAAGTATTTGTGCTCGGGGTAGCGAGCTGTTCGGAATTTTAGTTGTTTACTCGTGGGATCGGGATGTTTGGTCCACGTTAACCTAAAATTGCCTAAGTGTTTGTGCTCGGGGTAGCGAGCTGTTCGGAATTTTAGTTGTTTACTCGTGGGATCGGGATGTTTGGTCCACGTTTTAAACCTAAAATTGCCTAAGTGTTTGTGCTCGGGGTAGCGAGCTGCTCGGAATTTTAGTTGTTTACTCGTGGGATCGGGATGTTTGGTCCACGTTTTAAACCTAAAATTGCCTAAGTGTTTGTGCTCGGGGTAGCGAGCTGTTCGGAATTTTAGTTGTTTACTCGTGGGATCGGGATGTTTGGTCCACGTTTTAAACCTAAAATTGCCTAAGTGTTTGTGCTCGGGGTAGCGAGCTGTTCGGAATTTTAGTTGTTTACTCGTGGGATCGGGATGTTTGGTCCACGTTTTAAACCTAAAATTGCCTAAGTGTTTGTGCTCGGGGGTAGCGAGCTGTTCGGAATTTTAGTTGTTTACTCGTGGGATCGGGATGTTTGGTCCACGTTTTAAACCTAAAATTGCCTAAGTATTTGTGCTCGGGGTAGCGAGCTGTTCGGAATTTTAGTTGTTTACTCGTGGGATCGGGATGTTTGGTCCACGTTAACCTAAAATTGCCTAAGTGTTTGTGCTCGGGGTAGCGAGCTGTTCGGAATTTTAGTTGTTTACTCGTGGGATCGGGATGTTTGGTCCACGTTTTAAACCTAAAATTGCCTAAGTGTTTGTGCTCGGGGTAGCGAGCTGCTCGGAATTTTAGTTGTTTACTCGTGGGATCGGGATGTTTGGTCCACGTTTTAAACCTAAAATTGTCTAAGTGTTTGCGCTCGGGGTAGCGAGTTTGGTCCAAGATACAAGCAAATGATTTCATTAATAAAAAAGAAAGAAGTACAATAAAAGATAAAAGCCCTATTCTATGGCTGGAATAATTCCTCGGGGAGGCTCTCCAGAGCAGCATTAACATCAAGAAAATCTTTGGAAGCTCCTTCGGGCGGATAGCCCTGAGATCCAAACTGATTGACACATGCTTCAAAGCCATGATCAAAAAACTTGTAAGCACGGTCAGCCACCATGCTGCTATACTCTGGAGACTTCAAAAAGTCTGCTTTCTTCGAAAGCCATAGTTCTTCCGCACGAGCAGCTGTGGAAGATTTCTCCTGAGCCAGCTGCTCGGAGACAGCTCGATGTTGCTCAGCCAGGGCTTTATACTGCTCTGACAAAGAAGAGTTAGCATCTTCCAGAGCAGCAGACTTTGTCCGCTCCTCTGCCAGGACCTGCTCTGCCTTGTCCCGAGCCGATACCAGGGCCGAGTGCCGCTCCTCTAAAAGGCTCACCGTTTTCTTCAACTCCTCACCCATACCCTCTAACTGCCGGATGCGCTTCTGATTTTGCCCATCAGCCAATCGAACTGAATGAAAATGAGTGAGAAGTTCACCCGCCATCATGTGGGCCTGCATCATATCATATATAAAATTAAAATAACAAATGAAGGTATTGAAAGAAGACAAACGGAATAAATTAATGGGCATAAACATTTACCTGGGTAAAGGAGGAGGAGAAGTCGTTCACCAAGTTGCTGAAGGCCAGCTCCCCGAGGTATTTTCGGTCAGCAGGGTTAGGGGTATAGCACAGCATGGAATGGGAGGCTTTGGGATCGGGTTTTTTCAGTAGTGGAACAGTAGGGGAGTACGTCCACGAAGGGATATGGTATCTCGAAGAAGGTCGAGATACACCGAGAGCGGGTTGAGAAGAGGCTCGAGGTTCGGAGGGGATGAGGGAAGAAGAAGTTTTCTTAGTAGGAGGTGCTTGGGGCGAGGAACTTGGACCTTCGGGAGTAGTCTTCCTCTTGCGATGAAGAGCATGAGTCTTCTCAGGTGAAGCCTTCTCCTCAGAAGGAGTCAAAATCTCAATAGAAGGGGGAGGTGCAGGAATAGCAGCAGCCTTAGAAGTTTGGCCCTTTTGGCTCTTCTCCCTTAGCTTCTCGGCTATCATTGCCTTCATCATTTTTGTTTCTGAAAAGAGCAGAGAAATATTAGTCCGAACATGATAAGTTAAAAGTAAAACGAAGAAGATTACTTGGAAAGCACTCACCGAGGGACATTTTCAAGGATACACCCTTGGGGCTCAATTGGAACAAGTATAGCAGTCCGTCGTCAATCAGCTCCATCAAATTATAACACTGATCGCCAAGTGTACGACGAACCGACAAATACGGTTCCTCCTCAAGGTGACCCTTGATCGATTTCCCCCTCGGGAGACTTTCCCTCCACTCCATAGGGCAATCCCAAGGCTGGAGGGGACGAGCAAAGAAGTAAGAGTTTTTCCAATTTTTTATAGACGAGGGGTATTTTTTGAGGAAGCCAACCCCTGTCCTTGAGGAAAAGTAAAAAAGCCCGATCTCTTTCTTGTTCAGTTGGAAGAAACAATGAAAAAGCTCGGGAGTAGGGGTAAAACCCAGATAAGAAAGAACTATGAAGAAGCCTGCTAATAACCTATAGCTATTGGGAAATAATTGACTAAGGGAAACACAAAAGTAGGAGGCCACTTCAATAAAGAAAGAGGGGACGGGAAAACGGAGCCCTCCTCGGAGTTGGTCTATATAGAAAGGAAAATACCCCTTAGGGGGTAAGTGGGGACGAGATCCAGAAGGGGGAGCAATAATAGAAGTCCCCTCGGAAATCCCCCATTTAGTTCGGATATTGATAAGATGCTGAGGCAATTTAACCTCTGACTCGAATATCTCGAACCAAGGAACCCTGGCTTTAACCAAATCTCGCTCCGTGGCACGTTTCTGCTCTTGTTTATGAGCAGCCGACGCAGCAGAAGAGCTTAGGGTTTTGTCACTATCGAAAGAGGAAGAGGCTTGAGGAGAAGGGCTAAGAGCATCTCCTTCGGTAAACCTATCTATAGCTTGCAATGAAGAATCAGCTGAGGAAGAAACCATACTTAAGTGATTAAAAAGAAGGGAACTGGTGAGACAAGTTGTTCGACCGTCTGGTGCTAGCTCGGAAGCAAAATGCAGTAAAGTAAAAACAAATGAAGAAAATGGAGGGGTATTTATAGAGGGGACCATGTGAACAGTCATTTAATCCTTACCGTCCAAAAATAAGGGAATGGACGGTTATAAAGCAGCCTCGGGAAACGAAACGTCGCGCGGCATTTAAAATATCTTTTAAATAGTTGGGCGGGAAAAAAGGGCGGCAAAAATATCCAGAGCAGGTCAAGTTTGGGATTTTACCCGAAGATAATAAAACAAGACTTCAAAGGTCTCGTCTTGCTTTACTTTAGGGGGGTGAGGTGATGTCATATGACATATTGACTTCCTCGGGTAAAATCCCTCAAGGGCCGAACAAAGACATATACCGAACATAGTGCACCGAACGGAAAGCACCGAGCAGGGTTTTTACCGAACAGCTGCTAACCCTCCTCGGTTTTCTGGTCAAAGATTAGCGGAAGACCCGGGAATAACTAACAAATTAACCGGCGTGAATGAACGTGCAGTAATGGGGCGCGGATTTCTCGGACGTATGGGGCTCCAGTTAAGCCACGATCAGAGGACATCGTGTTCCGGATCTCCCGCGAGTCAATCACTAGGAATAGTCCTATAAATACCCGTGGATGTCATCACAAGGGGGGTTGGAATTTTCGGGGCAAAAAGACTCCGAAGAGAGCAAAATTTATGTCTGTTCGGCCTTTTTTGTTATTTTTATAAACAGTTTGTGTAAGTCATTGAACAATTTTTTTTTTGTGTCTAGAGAGTCCTGTAAATCATCAATATTTATAGTGGAGCTTTATACTGGACTAGGTCCCGTGGTTTTTCTCTCAATTCGAGGGTTTTCCACGTAAAAAATCTTGGTGTATTCCTTTTATTTTGCGTAAACACCTAATTCTACCAAACACGTAAAATAACGGATCACATCATATATATATATATATATATAATATATTAAATAAATAGATTTTGTTTTTGAGTATGGGGAGGGGGATATATATATATATATATGATGTGACCCGTTATTTTAGGTATTTGGTAGAATGAAGTGTTAACGAAAAATAAAGAACACACCAAGATTTTTCCGTGGAAAACCCTCAAATTGAGAGAAAACCAAGGGACCTTGTCTAGTATAAATTTCACTATCACACTTTTTCTTGATTACAGGACTCCTGGGACACAATTTACAATCGTCCAGTGACTTACAGAAATATCCCAGAAAAATAATGAAAATGACCGAATAGAAGTGAATTTGCTCTCTTCAGAGTCTTTTTGTATAGAAAAATTCAACCCTTTACTATGAGATCATCTGCGGGTATTTATAGGGATGTTCCCAGTAATTAATCCGCGGGAGATCTGAAACACAATGTCCTCTGATCGTGGCTTGACTGGAGCCAAACGTGTCTTAGAAATCCGCGCCCCATTACTGCACATTTATTCACGCCGGTTAATTTGTTGGTTATTCCCGAGTCTTCCGCTATTCTTTGACCATAAAACCGAGGAGGGTTTAGCATCTGCTCGGTAAAACCCTGCTCGGTGCTACCTGATAGATGTCATCTTGTTCGGTAAATGACTTGTTCGGTTCTTTGGGGGATTTTACCCGAGGAAGCCAATATGTCATATGACATCAATATATATATATATATATATATATATGTGTGTGTGTGTGTGTGTGTGTGTGTGTGTGTGGTTATTAACATCGAACCTCTTGTGGTTTTTCAAATAAGCAGGTTACGTCCACGTGGTTTGTAAATAAACAATTTAACCCCATTTGGTTTGTGAAAATAAACAGTTTATCACATATAGTTGATGAATATGTGCAAACACCTTTTCGTGCCATGCTATGTTTTGCAAATTTTGAGGGATAAAAAACCCAGTTTGAAAATCATATGGATGTAAACTGTCTATTTACAAACCATAATGAGTAAAATGTCTATTTACAAAAAACGAGGGTAAAGTGTCTATTATTGATATCACATGAAATAAATTATCACTAACTATTTTCTTTTAATAGACTTATTCGCATTAGATAATCTTTCTATCTTATAATATTCAGGAAGATAATGAGAGAGTTTCATTCGGCTACTCGACTAGATCTTTTTATTACTCCAGCAATAAAAAATAGCAGCAGTAAGTAATAATAACAACAACAATAATAATAAAGTCTTTTTTCCACTAGAAAAATATTCATCCAAATCCGATGATATTTCACGAGCAGTGTTCTAAATAGCATTTCACGTACTAAATGTTCTTAAAACAATTTAAAAATAATTGTTAACTACTCATATTATATTATTAATTAAAAGAAATAAGAGGCCAAGCCTAATGAAGATAAGATTTGCAGAAATGATACTCATGTTTCTTTCTCGACTTATCCCTATTTTAAATAACAACCATCCTATATTTATACTTATATTTAAAGCTTAAAAGAGTTCAAAAATAAATGTATGTATTTGTGTATTTTAAGATCTAAATTTATATCAACGGTGGTTATGATTTGTAAGCTCCCCTTTATCATTTTCAACAATTTGTTATTTTAAAAATATAGATATTTGAATCGTTTTAAAAAAAATGAACTTGGGTGATATGCATACAAAATCACCCAACCTTCAACCACAACTGCACAATAATATACAAAACCATGTTGATATGATGAATGCGGCTGGCGGGTGGATAGCAGGTCAATTGAAAGTAAATTACAATTAGCAAATTTTATAAGTTTTTAAAACAAAAATATTCATTGTCGATGATAATAAAATGTAGACTAAAACTAAAATGATAGAGCAACATAAAGCAATAAAAATTAAAATTATATGAAAGAAATATTATCCAAAAATAATTATTAAAATCTTTGCGATTGAATCAATGATAGTTTAAAACCATAGATCAACAAGAATATCATTATTATCATAGATTTGATATATCCAAATCATGTACTAAGAACTTATTAAAAAATTCCGTTTTAAGATTACAATTTACAACTTAAAACACCCAAAATATTTACTTTTATAATTTAAGACACTTTAATATAAAGACGGAGAGACGAAGTAAATAGGTGGACGTGCAATACTCCACTATCCACCCACATGAATATTGATTGCTCAATTTTTTTCTATTGCACATCCGTTTTGGGAATATTGAAATAAGATGATGCGGGCAAGTGAATGCTAGTCTAGCTGGGATTGTGCTGTTTGTTTTTTTTACGACGGGGTTACTAAAAAGTCCCATATGGTAAGTCGGTCATCCATTCTTATCTTTGCTTCTGTACCATACCACCTTCCTTGTGAACAATATCTCCATAATAATTTTCAAGGAATTCAAACTATTCTTGCAATCCTTTTTTCTTCTATTCAATGGAAATTTATATACTGTAAAATCTTGATTCTTGTATGTATGCACACACACATATATATAAATGTATACGCTACACGAAGTGATGTCCATTTGTATTCTGTAAAACACATGAGAAATATTTTACCAGCCCTCTTGAAAAGCGTCGAAAAATCCTTATTTTATAGTACATTGAACTGTTTTCCGTTCTTTTCATTCAAGTTAATCCAATAATTTGGGTTTTTTTCCTTCTGTTTTTTCATTATGTTGTCAAGATCTTACTTCAATCTTTTGAACGTGGATGATTATTCCAGTGATCGGACTCGTATCCCGAGAGTTATCTCGGTACCCGGGATTATTTCAGATTTTGAAGATGGAGATAATGGTACTGGCCAGTGCCCAGAAATGTCTGACCTAGTTTCATCTGTGATTCAAGAAAGGAGGATAATTGTCTATAATCAGCTGCCATTAAAGTGTTTCAAGGATCCATCTGAAGGTAAAAAATGGTGCTTTGATTGGGATGCTGATGCCCTAGTTTTGCAATTAAAAGATGGGTTTCCCCCTAACGTGGAGGTCGTGTTTGTTGGGTGTTTGGGAGTGGAGATTGATTCATCAGAACAAGAAGATGTGGCCCAATTCTTGTTTGATATGTTCAAATGTGTGCCTACTTTTTTATCACTTGATTTGATTGATAAGTTCTATCATGGTTTTTGCAAGCATTATTTGTGGCCTTTGTTTCACTATATGTTGCCTTTAACTCCTAATCATGGGGTCAGATTTGACAAGGCTATGTGGCAGGGATATGTAACAGCAAACAAGATTTTTGCTGATAAAGTAATGGAAGTTATCAATCCAGATGAGGATTATGTTTGGGTGCATGATTATCATCTCATGCTTCTGCCTACTTTTTTGAGGAAAAGGTATCATAGGGTGAAACTGGGATTCTTCCTTCATATCCCGTTTCCTTCTTCGGAAATTTATCGGACTTTACCGGTTAGGGAGGAGATTTTGAGGGCCCTTTTGAATTGTGATCTTATTGGATTCCATACTTTTGATTATGCGAGGCATTTCTTGTCATGTTGTAGCAGGATGCTTGGACTGGATTATCAATCCAAGAGGGGGTATATTGGATTGGATTATTATGGGAGAACTGTTAGTATTAAGATCCTTCCTGTTGGGATTCATATGGGACAGATTAAATCTATCATGTCATTGCAAGAAACAGTGAAAAAGGTTAAGGAATTGAGGATAAAATATGGTGGGAAAATTGTGTTGTTAGGTGTGGATGATATGGACATGTTCAAAGGGATCAGTTTGAAGTTTATGGCATTGGGATTGCTTTTGGATGAGAATCCTATGTATCGCGGAAGTGTCATTTTGATTCAGATCATGAACCCACCGAGGAGTCTGGGAAAGGATATTCAAGAACTTCAAAGGGAGATCAATAAGGTTGCTGGTGAGATCAATAGAAAATACAGTAAACCGGGGTATCAGCCAATTGTCTGTTTAAATGGACCTATTTCTTTTCAAGAAAAAGTGGCATATTTCGCGATTTCTGAATGTGTTGTGGTTAATGCGGTAAGGGATGGGATGAATTTGGTACCATACAAATACACAGTATCTAGGCAAGGCAGCCCTGAGTTAGATAAGGTTCTTGGACTTGAGGATTCTGACGCACCAAGAAAAAGTGTCATTGTTGTGTCTGAATTCATTGGATGTTCTCCATCACTTAATGGTGCGATTCGTGTCAATCCTTGGAACATCAATAGTGTTGCTGAGGCTATGATTTTGGGAATCACGATGACCGATTCTGAGAAAGAACTGCGCCATGAGAAACATTACAAGTACGTTGCATCTCATGATGTTGCGTACTGGGCTAGAAGTTTTGATCAGGATCTTGAACGAGCTTCTTCCGAGCATTACATGAAGAGGTGTTGGGGCATTGGATTCGGCTTGAATTCCCGAGTTGTTGCTTTAGGTCCGAATTTTAGGAAGCTTTCAGTGGAGCACATCGTTTCTGCTTATAACAACACGAATAGCCGGCTTATCCTTCTTGATTATGACGGAACCATGATGCCTCAAGATCTAGTCGACAAATCTCCAACCTCTGAAGTTATTTCAGTCTTGAATAGTTTGTCTAATGACCCCAAAAACGTCGTGTTTATTGTCAGTGGCAGAGGGACGGATTCGCTTGGGAAGTGGTTCTGTCAATGTGAGAGACTCGGGCTATCTGCTGAACATGGTTACTTCACCCGGTATTGTCAATGCCTTTTATTAGACGCTCTTGCTTTTGGTTATTTATCTTCACATTTTGGTTGATGCAGTTTTTCGGTTTCCTGCTAGATGGACGAAAAACTCAACATGGGAATCTTGCCGGTTAACAGTCGATTTGGACTGGAAAAGAATCGCCATACCTGTGATGAAACACTACACAGAAGCTACCGACGGTTCATCTGTTGAGCAGAAGGAGAGTGCTTTAGTTTGGCATCATCAAGAAGCGGACCCTGACTTTGGCTCTTGGCAGGCAAAAGAGCTTCTGGATCACTTAGAAAGTGTGCTTGCCAACGACCCCGTAGTCGTAAGTAGTGGCCAACAAATAGTCGAGGTGAAACCGCAGGTATATAGAAGATTGTTTTTACAGCTATATCTGTATTTTGATTAATTTCTTGATTGGAAAACTACTACAAAAGTCGGTCGAACATTATGTTTCAAAACACTATAATTTAATCGCATTTCCTCATTCATCCGTGTAAATTCAGGGCGTAAGCAAAGGTGTTGTGGTCAAGAATGTAATGGAAACCATGGCGAAGAAAAGAAAGCCAGCCGATTTCATATTGTGTATTGGTGATGACAGATCAGATGAGGACATGTTTGAGGCCATTGCAACTTCGGTCATGAACCATTCGTTACCCGATTCTGCAGAAGTTTTTGCATGTACAGTTGGTCAAAAACCGAGCATGGCAAAGTACTATCTGGATGATACATTTGAAGTCATCAAATTGCTTCAAGGCCTATCAGCAAATCATCAACCAAAATATCAAGAAAATGGTGTCTCATTCGAAGGGTCGCCTTGAAATTACTCGTGGATGTAAAACATGTGAGTTTTTGAAGTGGGGCTCGACTGGAAAGGAAACACGATCATAAGAGCTAGAGAGAAATGGTACTGCTATATACAGAGTAAAACATACAACTACACAGGTCATTTCATAATCAAATAGTTAAGTAGACAAGCCCACATAGGATACCAATGCCAGATCTTTTGTTTATATGTACTTTGTTCGATCATACGAAGAATGTATACAGTTGATTCTTACATTTCCCATTGATCTTCTTGCTTGGTTTATGCATTTGTTGTATTTGCTTGAGCAAGAGCATTTTGTTTTTTCAACTTAGGAGGATGCGGGTTTTAAGCCGTTTCAACTTTATTTTTCTTTAAACTGGGAAATCCAACCCTACAGTATATGATGTCATAGGAAGAATACATCACATTGGGTAAAATCCCATGTCAATGCCGAACAGAAATTATCCGAGCAGAGGAGGCGCCTGCTCGGCCCACGTGGTCAAACGACAGTGGAAGACCCGGACGTAACTATCGGTCAACATGGGCAGATGAACGTGCATTAATGGTGCACGAATTTCTCAGACATGTCTTGAACTAATAATGCCATGATTATGGGCAGATCGTGCTCCAGATTTAACGCTTCTTAACTACCGAAGGCATTACTATAAATATAAGCATCAGGTGGCATAAATGGACAACTCATATTTTTTCCCCAAAGCAATCTAAGTTGATACCAGGTTTTTCAAATTGTTTTTCTTACACATATTTTGAGAACTTTCATGCTTTTGCTTGTTTGATTAATATACCAATTGTTATAACGAGCATTGACTTGATCATTGGAGAGGTCATGCCAGGATCTTCTCTGCGCCCATCTAACCTCTTTGGTTTATATGCTCACTCTGCTCGACCTATTCTGTTAGGACATCTTAAGCATATTACATTGTTTGCATTGATCGGATCATACTTGCTCGATATCCGGAATCATCAAGCAACATTCATAGACAGACATGTGCTCAAACGATTGTTGCTATCAGTAAGATTCAATTGATATACGTGGATAAAGGTGAGGCCCTGCTTTAGGTTAATTTAATGAATTTCTTGACAAGTCACGAGCATTTATTTCACTCGGTTATCCACCGTAAACACGATTGATCGTGTGCCATGACTTTGCATCATAGGGGCCATGACGAACACAAGTAAGATAACAAACTGAGTAAAATACGAATAGAACCACAACCTTCATTTTTCTAACATACCAAACAAAGAAGGAACTAAAAAACTAAATGTTTATCAGAACCAACAGTCTCAGCCAAAGATGTAAGAATACACCATACTATTTCAATTTCAAGAGCTACATTCATGAATCATACTTATTTTCTATTCGAACTCGAACATACAAAATTTGCATGAAAATCGATAGGAATAATATTGCAAGGAACTAACGATATTTAGGATATCAACATTTGGTATTCCAAGCTAATTAGTATAATACCCACTTAATGTAATGTTTTGATTTATATTTGCACAGTTATTATTATATGCAAGAGTCGTGCAAAATGTATTTTTAAGTTTTATACATTTGTTTGTATAAACAAACTCCGTCATGTCCGGTCTCAAGCCCGGGTTAAAGAGTTGGGGTTGCGTTAGGTAGCTAGACTGTGGGATCCGACTCGGGATGGACTGCATTCTCCCTTATCTGATACCACATTCTCTCTGAATATTATGTACGAAAGTTTTGAACCTTTTCAGAAATAACAGAAGTCTATAGTCAATTATTCATTTTTAGCGGAAGCGTTTTTACATACAAATTTAATAACAAAATACATCACAATACAAACTCCTTAACGGTCCAATACTTAATTAAAGAGAAAATACTATAACAGTCCCGATAAGCCAATATTTCCATTTTTCCTAAAAGTTCTGGCTCCGGTACTCCTGTATCTGGAACTCACAATAAATAACAAGGAAAACAAAGGTTAAGTCTTTGAGGACAGTGATGGAATAACAATGGCTTTCATATATGTAATTATAAAACATTGTAATGTCTCAATATGATATGTCATGTAACAAAGATCTTGCAATCAAATAATTGTCAATAATGAACAGTGATGATTTAGGATTTCAGAATGAAATCGAGGGCTAAAGAGATGGCTCCAATCGGACAGTTCGATGTAACACTTTTTTTCCACATAGTCAAATAAGATCTGTACAATCATTCATTTATGAGCCAATGTGAACCATTCACCGGATCGTAAAATGATGCACGTTGTTTAGATGAACCATGTACCAGGATTGTCATCAATTGTTCACTGGACTCACTTTTCGGGCCGAAGCCACGTTGTCCAGTGGATTAAATATCCAGGATTCTCATTCATCCATTCATTCATTCAGTAAGTAACTGATCAGTAATCGATAACTTTCGAGATAATTCAATATTGATACAAGATGACCAATGGAATGAGGTAATGTACAATATGATATATGAATGGTGAGATAATGAATAACATTTTAATGTAAATTTCAGGCCAAATGCCAAAAGTGTTATATCAAAATAAAATCGGTGGTACACATCACCTCACAACTTGATATCTTACTGGATTGGCTCGATCTTGAACCCAGTTACAAATCTATTTCGTATAAGCATAATATAAGTAATTTATAGTGATTAGTGACCCAAATGCATGATTGAACATTCTTAAATATCATTTTTGTACAAAACTGTTGGATTAATTAAATTTTTTTATTATTGGGTTAATAATTAAGAGCCAAATAATTATGTTTTATTTTGTTAATGAGAACAAAATTATCGTAAGTTAATTATGAATAGTCAATTAGGCTAAAGAAATCTCACATTGAGAAATTGAGACACTTATGGTTTGTTTATAATGAGATATAAATCAATAGAGTGTAGTTAAGTAGAAAAGATGGGTGCCCCTTGCGCGCCGTCCGTCCGTCCGCTTCGCTCCGCTCGGCTCGTCTCGACTCGACTCGATTCGCCTTTCCGAGACGAGTCGCGTCACGTCGCGCGCGTCGCTGCCTCGAAGACAACCCTATCTTTTTACTACTCGGATTTCTGAAAAAGACTTTTCAATTACCTGACTTTTCATATTCTGCTGAGTATTAAGTTTGAGACTTTTCACCTACCTGTAGAATTGATGTCAGATTTAAGTGTGAGACTTAAATCCGTATTAATCTGATGTTAAGTGTTGAGACTTTTCATCTACCCCACTAGCATTACATTTAATTATCTGTGACCTTTGGAGAGGTCTGCTTCTCAGCTAAATAAGCTGCACCAGCTCTATGTTTTGTTTATTCGAAATCATTCTTCACTCATACATTGCATACTGTTTGAGAGTATTGCACACTACTAGTGTTCGAAGTAGTCTGCTCGGAGTTTTGCTTCAATCCGAACAGAGGTGATTGTGCGTTATACATTGGAACTCACTTGTCCAGGAGGCCATAAGCTAAGGCGGACAAATCTGAGTTTACGGGCACACGGCTTGTTGTGGCCTCGTCCCGAATTGTTCCACATTTCGAATAGTATTTTTATACTACTGCTGTAAGTTTACAGTATATTTTATTTTCGATTATAATTGTAATCTGATTATAATTGAGTTATCATATAACTTCTGGGAATAACAAAAACTTATCGTGTAATTTTGAACAAGACTTTAAAAATTCATGATAATTCAACCCTAAGTCGAAAAATCATGAAACTTTCCAGAAATGCCTAAAATCATTCCACCAACGTTTGGCCGTCGTAAAATTAAATATCGGGGAGGCACATGTATTTCACACGCCGCCGTACCGACGCGTGGCGGAGCTCCAAAAGCCACACGTGGCTGAAAATTTTATGGCTTGTTCGTATCATCGTGATATACAACATTTGTTCAGAAACCATTTTGAAATTCCCAACAGATTTTGCCCAGAATTTGATTTTTCGAAATGATTAATTAGGTGTTTCGGTCGCCAAAAATCCAAAGTTACGGTGACATTTTGGGAAATCGGCCGGCATACCCATACATTTTAACACATTTTGAACAATTTGCATTTTATACACAAGCCCAAAAACATTTTGTAAATAGAAGAAATGAATGCATGAAAACACTACCTCAAAATAGATTTTTGGGTTGGATTTCAGCTCATGTTCTTCACGGGTTTTCAAATGTTTTGGGTGATTTGACTTCGATTTTGTTACACCCTTCAAACTAAATGTTTTCTGGGCATATAAGGAGTAATGTGTGAAATTTTCAGAATTTTTGGATAATGTTTGATAATTTCCATATAATTTTTCCTATTTTCTACATTTTCCTACACCACATTCTCTCATATTTGCCAACATTTCTTCTTGAATTTGTGAGTTAGATCTGATGAAATGGGGAGATATTTATAGAGGTTTTGAGTGTTGGCATGTGTTGAGGTAATTTTCTTGACAAGTGGAAATTCCTAAATTAAATATTGATATTAGGGGATATTTTCTTTTATTAGTTAATATTATGAAATATAATTATATATAAACATAAATTCATAAATTATTATTATTATTATTTTAGGATGATTATTTTAGTAACATTTAAGATAGCTTCAAATTATTTTTGTCCAATTTTATAATTGAGATTTTTGGGGTGTTATACAGCCAGCGTAAAACATCGATAAATTTCTTTTGTATGCATCACGATTATACATATAAACGACTTCATTTAGAAGATAAATGCAAGATTGGTTGAGATTGAGATATATTTGCTTGTATATTCATTTTGTATCATGTTTTTATATTCACATTAATTAATTTGTTTTTTGGTAATCTTCAGCAAAAAACGTATCAACTAATTACAACTATTCCACGATGACTACGATAAAATTAAAAGATCGGAACCCAGTATAAGTTAATTAAAATAAATATAACACCCAAATATTTATATGTAATTTTAAAAGAATGTTTGATTCGAACAATACATTAAGTCCGTTTATATGTGTTTTAGCAGTTAATTTAATTTTTATGTATGATTTGAATTGCACAATTAAAATATAAAATATAAGAAGAACACAATTAAATATAAAATATAATAAGAATTATATTTTTTGACTGTCAGAAAGAAAATTGATGCAATTAATAATTAAATTAAAATGATTTAAGTGTCTATTGTACGTAGTTTAAGGCGGCAAAACGATAGATTAAGATCATTAAGGATCACATGTGGCAGTGGGATATTTGAGAGGGGCTGCGAGGATTATTATTATTATTATTATTTTTTAATGAATATATGTACCGTTGCAGGTGAACAAGCCGTCATTCTCATTCCTTGATATTTATTTTCCTCAAAAAATTCAATCTTGCCCTCTTAAGTAACTGAAATTAAAATTTGATCCCTTAAGATTCGTTATTTATTTAGGGTGTGTTTGCGATTGCTTATTTAAAGCAGTTCTATGTTGTTTTTGCTTAAAATTGAAAAATGTACTTTTAAGTAAAAGTATTGAGTGTTTGCTGTTAAAACAAAAAAACAGCTTAACATATTTCAACTAATTACAAAAGTGTCATCAAACAACTTAAAGAAGTCAAAGATCTGCTTCTGTTTTTTTCTGCTTATTTTTAGAGAAGCAAATAAATAAAAAATCAAAATATGTTTTTTTTTTTGTGTGCAAAGTTAAGTATTTTGCAAAAGCAATTACAAACACCCATTTACGAGTTATTGTCAATACTGGCGGTTCGATGGTTTTAGACCAACCGTTGGGACGGACCAAATTTGCCACGATTTGGTAGGTTTTTGTAGCAAAAATATTACCGTTGTTGAAACATGGAGGACCAAACAATTATACGTTCAAATTTCATGGACCAAATTGACATTCTCTTATTATATTGCTTGTTTTAGTTGGTGTTGGACTCTTCTTTTGACCGATGGCTGATGTTGAAAACTCCCAACAGCTGACTATTCTGAATCTGCCAGCAAAATTCACCACACTCGAAGTAAAATCTTCAATTAAATCTGTTGAATCTTTTATTTAAGTTTCTGCAAATGGAGGGTGATTTTATTGATCCGATTCTAATAACACGATCAACAGTGTTTTTGTTATTTTAATTCATGATCAAAGAGTCATTCTGTTTTTTGGATTAATTTTTTTATATATCAAATTTCCATTTGAAGAGAGCTATTAAGTATACATGCTTACTCAGAATGGAGACGAAGAACGAGAAGCTCGTGAGGTATGTATGTCATTAATACTGTTTTTTGGTTGCTATTCATTTCTTCATTTAAAAAATGTATTGGATAAGGATATAATATAATAAAATAATCATTTTTCGTAGATATTAAGGTTAAACTTAAAATAATCAATTATAAGATAAAGATGTGTATATGTTGATCACATATCCCGGAAGGAACAAGCGAAGTAAAAATGACTTATCTTCTGAGCATGTGGATCCGTGTTTTGGACAATGGGATTGCTAATTTGTGTCTAAAATACTTAGGTTTCACTTTGATGATGTGAAGAAAGAGAGAGGCTTTACGCCATGGCAAGAAAAGTCATCCACAGGCTACAAATTCTCATCCCCACACTTGAATTCTAATGCACTACCCAAAGCTATTGATATCAAACCGTTGCACAAACATATACTCGATCCTGGTAGCCGGATTGTACTAAACTGGAACAGGTTATTCATAGTTTCTTGCCTTTTGGCGCTTTTTGTCGACCCACTGTATTTTTACTTGCCCAGTATAGGAGGGAACGATGGGTCTTGGTGCGTGAAGACGGATTACAATTTGCGGATTGTTGTAACGGTTTGTCGTACTATTGCCGATCTTTTCTATATTTTGCATATGGTGATTAAGTTTAGGACAGCATATGTTCTGCCGAGTTCACGAGTTTTTGGTCTGGGTGATCTTGTTATGGATCCAAAGAAAATTGCCCACAGATATATTCGATCCGACTTCTTTATTGATCTAATCGCGACACTTCCTCTACCTCAGGTACTTTTTCTAGGACTAACGCTTTACCTTTCATACTAGGTGAGTTTGGTTCAAAGCTAGTATTGTTCTTAAATGGCAGAAGAAGAGAAACTCATATTTCGTGTTGAATCTGTACGTTGCAGTTTGTCAATTGGTTTATCATGCCTGCAGCAAGA
The DNA here is from genome assembly GCA_907163345.1 of Haberlea rhodopensis. Lineage (NCBI taxonomy): Eukaryota > Viridiplantae > Streptophyta > Magnoliopsida > Lamiales > Gesneriaceae > Haberlea > Haberlea rhodopensis. Next base: position 10,821,386 of record CAJQUN010000013.1, read on the forward strand.
AAACGTCGACCTAATCATTATAACAATGACATTGCTTTAATCGTGCTGCTACAATATATTCCCAGACTGTACGTTATGTTCCCATTAAGTTCTCAGATTATAAAAGCAACAGGAGTTGTCACCAAAACTGCATGGGCTGGTGCTGCCTACAATTTGCTACTCTTGATGCTGGCAAGCCATGTATTTAACTCTCTCATTCTTCATTCACAATTTTCAAGCATTTTATTTACTTTATCATGCAAAACTTGGACTAAATTTGATCTGAATAATATTATTTCGAGGTTATAGGTCTTGGGTGCGGCATGGTACGTGCTGTCAGTTGATCGGTTCGTGTCTTGCTGGAAATCGATATGTATAAAAGAAAACAGCCCTACAAAATGCTTGATCAAATATTTGAATTGTGATTCTGTTGACAGCAGAGAACGCAGTTTATGGATTCTAGGCACGGATGTGTTTAAAAGTTGTGACCCTAATGAAGATATTAGTTTCGATTTCGGAATATTCGAAAACTTGGCCACCAAACGTGTTGCTTCTTCGAGTTTTCTTCGAAAATACTTCTATTGCTTGTGGTGGGGCTTACAAAACCTAAGGTACATTTGTTTTTTAAAGAGGGTGAAATATACTTCAATTTATGGTCTTCTACCTCTCTACGAGCTCAACGACAATATGGCTTTCTTCGTAACTCATCTGTTTCGTGATCCTAGTTCATACGGGCAGAACCTGTCAACAAGCACGTTTATTAGGGAAACATTGTTTTCCATACTCATTGCCATCTTGGGTCTTGTTTTGTTCGCACATCTTATAGGAAATATGGGGGTGAGTTTTAAGATCTATTGTCTTTTAATTTTTATTTTATGATTTCTTTAACACGTCATTTTCTATGATCATTGGAGCAGGTGAACTTGTCTTAGATATTACAGTATCTGTTCCAAAATGGTTTGATTTACGTCATTTCTTGTCTGCATGTAGACATACTTGCAGTCTTTAACGTTAAGGCTCGAGGAATGGAGACTGAAGCGAAAAGACACGGAAGAATGGATGAGACACCGTCAACTTCCTGAAGATTTGAGAAGACGTGTGAGGCGTTTTGATCACTATAAGTGGCTTGCCACTCGAGGTGCACATGAAGAAGCTATTTGCGAGGTCTCCCAGCAGATCTTAGCCGCGATATCCAACGTCACTTGTGCTTGGACCTCGTCAAACGCGTAAAAATTCTCCCAACCCAAACTTTCTTGATTTCACATAGATTAACATTGGCGGAGGCAGAGAGAAGTTAGCAGAGGATCGCCTTCTGCTCTCTTCCCTCTCTTAGATTTTTCTATAAGCTTATATATTTATGTTTACGTATTAAATATGCGTGGAACAATAATTTGCATTCAGTAATTTTTCTGTTTTTAGTTAGCTCACCTATACAAGATGTTTGGCCATATGGCTGCTTCAAACATTGAGCACTTACTGGTGAAAATTTGCCAGGTTCCATTTTTTTCGCAGATGGATGATCAACTACTCGATGCAATATGCCAGCGACTGGTCTCTTGCTTGAGCACCAAGGAGACGTATATCGTTCGTGAGGGCGATCCTGTGACAGATATGCTCTTCATTATCAGAGGTCAACTCGAGAGTTCGACTACAAATGGAGGTCAAACGGGTTTCTTCAACTCAATTACCCTCAAACCAGGTGATTTCTGTGGAGAAGAGCTGCTCGCTTGGGCTCTAGTCCCAAAATCATCAGTGTACTTGCCGGCTTCAACAAGGACAGTTCGAGCCCTCGTAGAAGTCGAGGCTTTTGCATTGAGTGCCGAAGATCTCAAGTTTGTCGCTAACCAGTTTAGAAGACTACACAGCAAGAAACTGCAGCACACATTCCGGTTCCATTCCCATCACTGGAGGACATGGGCTGCTTGTTGCATAGAAGCAGCATGGCGAAGGTATAACCGAAGAAAGATTGCTCAAAATCTCAGCAGAATTGAGTCATTTGCAATCAGATTTGATGACAGAAGCCAACACAGAAGGCAGAGATCAGGAGTTCACACCACCAAATGTAAAATCAAAGCTCAGGTGGACAATACTAGCTTCAAAATTAGCTGAGAGTACAAGAAGAGTTCAGAGGACTGAAGATGTGAATTTGCCTAAACTACCTAAACCTGAGGAGCCTGATTTTCAGCCGAGCATGAAGATTAATTCTTGCTCCAACCAAGACACGATACAATTTTCTTGACACTGTATAACTTGCATTTGTGGCAACCGGTTCGATTCATTTCAAAACAAGAATAAAATTTTGGACTAGTTGAATTACAAATTTTACAAATAGGCTGTCATAATTACGAATTGCAAATTTTGCACATCCTCAATGCTTGTACTTTTTTAAATATACAATCATCAATACTTGTCGAAATCATAAAACTCAATATTTGTGAAGACCCAGAAATTTATCTTGCCCCAAATCACGTTAGTCCATTCAATAATATTTAAATGTCTAGTTCAAATTATGACATACCATTTCAAGTGCATCACTAACACATTCAACTACCTTGCCCAAATCATATCACTAATGGCCTAAACCATTCTTTTTTCCTTATCAATCATGACATGGATGATTATTCAATTGCCTCATGTTAGCCATCATTGCCTTGCTAAAATCGTGACATTAACATTCAATTATAATGGCCAAAGTTTGGAAACCTTACCAAATCATGTTATCATTACACTTGCTATAATCATATTAGACATGCCAAAGTTAGGAATTGATCAATTAATTATCCTACAATAAATAATAGAAGTCCTCTATTCATTTGCCAATGGAATTGACCAATTCATTTGACATGCCCAAATCTTGTCATTAATCATCAATGACATTACTCAAACATGACACTAAATGCAAAAGTTTAGGAATCTCCATTATTCCTCATACTTTAAAATCACCTCACTCAATCCCATTTATTTGCCTCCCAATCACATTAACATCATACATCAATCATCACACTAAAATCTTGCCAATTGGGAGTCAAATTAGTGGATCTAAATTGGACACTCATCCCCACATTACACCATGCCAAAAAGGGATTACCTTACACTTTACATTTGTTGAAAATCTTCTCACACATCACACACACATTTTTCGAAACCTTCAAGGCAAAGAAAGAGGAGATTTTGTGCTACTTTCTACAAACTGTAATTCGCTCAATCATGCTTCGAATGTAAGTGGGTTTTTGCTATGAATATAATTTCTTTTTGAAACTCTATATATACGTGTTAAAATTTCACATTGAACACGAAAATGTATTTTAATGATCATATTATGAAAGTTTATGAGAAATGCGCATCGAAAGTCGAAGGCTCTGCGGGGGAAAGTGATGCGTGTGTAGGAGTCACCACTTGATTCGGCGGGGCAAAGTGCTACATGATGTGGGCGTGCCACATGCATGAGAGTCACCTCTTGATCCTTAAGAGCAAAGTGCTATGCCACGGGAGCCACTTCTTAATCCCAAGAAGGAGATTATGTGATTATGTGTTTATGTGATGAGGTTCTAGTGTGAGCAATCATGAGTATGTGTATCGATCTACTATGCGTTTGATAAAGAGTTATTTGAAAAGCTTTATATGTATATTTTATCATATTCAAACTGGCCTCTGCTTGCTGAGTATTCCCCAGATACTCGTGAGCAATTATGAGTATGTGTATCGATCTACTATGTGTTTGATAAAGAGTTATTTGAAAAGCTTATATGTATATTTTATCATGTTCAACTGGCCCCTGCTTGCTGAGTATTTCCCCAAATACTCACCCCTTACAACCCCTCCCCAGTTAAGGACGGATAAAATAAGTTGAAGACGAAGAACAAGACCAATTTTGGGCTGGTGATCTACCGAGTAGATTTCAAAATTTATTACATTACGCTTCCGCAAAACTCTGTTTAGATCTAAGGTGTTTTATACACAACTTATTCAAGTTGATTTACAGTTGTAAAGACGTTTATTATTCACAACCTGGGTATGATGCACAGAAGAAAGCTGCATACGGAAAAAAGAAAAGAACTTTTGTACAGGCTTAGAACTCTAGCAGGATCGAAAAAATGGTGTGTTACCAATGTAAAAGAAAATTCTATTGATGATTACATTTACTCACATAATTGTATTGCACGTCAAATGAGAAATGCACTAAACATTTAACCATGCAATATCCACAATATAATAAAAGATTTTGTTAAACCCAAACAGAGCAACTCAGGATGTTTTTTTAGTAAATTAATTTGACACCCAGCTTTTTCAAAAAGTGACAGCAAAGAGGCCAATGCAGCAAAAATATAAAAGTTCCAAAGCAGCAATTGCAGCTCACACAAGGCTAGAGATGGTTGGAGGAGTGTTCACTTGTTAAATACCTCAGTGAAATAGTGGAACTGCCATCAAGATGACGGATGCAAATATCAATGAAATTGTGTTGAGGGAGAATGTTACCGTTTTGATAAATGCAGCTGTACTTTTTCCAGGTCGTACGAGTGAGATCGGGGCACCTTGTCTTTTCAACTGTTTGCTGACACCATCAGTATCCAATTGCAGAAACATGTAGTAGTTAGTTGAAAAATGCTATCAACGCAATGTTTGTCGGAAAATAGAGTGAACCTGGATGAACATATACATACTATTATCATGTCCCGAGCAATGATAAATTTCTTCAATGCTTCAGTTATTGCATTGCTGTACAGCTAGTTTTCCAGCCATTTTCTGAAACTAGGACTTTCAAGAGAACCCCAAAAATGGTTTCAAAGTTCAAACTTATATTTCTTTGGAAAAATCATCAGATTCAATGCTTAGGACTGCAGCCAAATAGATAATCTAGGATATAAACCCACCCAACACACAAATGCCATACACCTGAAGTAACTCATGCAATGTGGTGGAGGATGTATGAAAAAAAATACTAGTGATAATCTCTAAGTAACAAGCATGAAGAAAGCATACCTCAAGGAAATAATCCTACATCAGCCTTCTTCAAAATATTCAGACCAGTATAGCATGCTAGAGTTCAGGGAGGAGCTAACGATGAAGTAGAGAAGATGATTTTCATACTCCAGCAAATGTTAGCAAGCAAGAACCTCTGATTTTTTGCTCCATGGCTAGGATTTAAAGCACTTAGTACCCTCCATTTCGGTATAATCTGTAAATTTTACCAGAAAAAGATAAAAAGGTACCCTTAGATCCTAGTCCCCATTGACGAAACATTAGCATTTTGATGTATTATGGTCTGCAGATCGAGGACTTGAAAAGTAGAAAAAAACACCATCAAAACCCCCAAGGGGCTTGCTGACATATTTAAATCTCCACTTTGTAATGATATCTTTAATATTTTATATGCATGTATAAAACTATAGCCAACATAAATAGAAGGTTAATTGTTCCTCGGTTTTTAGAACTCCAATTTTTATGTACTTATCTTTAAGATTGCAATTTAAAAATATAAAATTGAAAGGTGGAATGAAATTTCTGAAGTGCTTAATCTATTTTTTATATTTTAAATAATAATTTTTTTATTGGAGCACTTACGACCGGTACCACTTCCAAACATAAATTCATCATAGTCAACCAAAAAAACCATAACTCACTTAGGTTAATTTTAGGGTAAAATGTTCATACTAGACATGTAAGTTGCCGGTCTAATTCTGAGATAAAGCAGCAACACTCATCCATGGAAAGTGTCGTTTCAATGATCGAGAACTTAGAACACCCATCTTTCTTCCCACGAGCTCCGTGAACAACTCCAGAAGCATAGAAAATCTGGTATGACTCCATAATTTCTGTGATTAAGCAACAACTTTCAACCATGGAGAGTTCATCGCGAGCAGATTCCTCCAGTCTGAAGACACTGATGCTACATGCCAACCCAACATAGAAAGTCGACGGAACAAGAAATTGAAAATGAAAGCTCAGCCGTAACCTCTAAGGCTTCACAACACCACGTTCATGAAACTCAATTGTGACAAGTCACTGTTATGAAACTTGGAAACCATAGCAACTTCCATGTTAAAAAAGCGTACACATAATGCAAAAAAAATAATGCATCAATGTACAAAAAATCGTGCATCACCATTACAAGAAATAATGCACCGCCATGTTAAAAAATCGTGTATCACCAATACAAAAAATCATGCACCACCATGTTCAAAATAAAGTGCACCAATCGTGCACCAATGTAAAAAAAATTGTGCATCAATGTACAAAAACGTGCACCAATTACAAAAATCATGCATCAATATACAACAAATCATGCCCCAATGCACAAAACCATGCACCAATATACAAAAGTCGTGCACCACCACCATGTTCAAAAATCAAGTGCAACCATCAAGCATCAAAGTACAAAAAACGGACACCAATGTATAAAAAAATGTGCACCAATGTACAAAAAAAACTTGCAATCAATGTACAAAACATCGTACATCAGTGTGCAAAACCATGCACCAATGTACAAAAATAGTGCACTACCATTATAAAAAATCCTGCATCAATGTACAAAAAATCATGCATCACTATTACAAATAATCATGCACCACCATGTTCAAATTCAAGTGCACCAATCATGCAGCAATTTACAAATTATTATAATGATAGCACGACTGATTACGGAAATGATGCACAAAATGAGTATTATAATATTGTACCTTACAAAAAATCGTGCACCGTCATGTTAAAAAATCGTGCTCCATCACGCAAAAAATCGTTCCTCAATGTACAAAAATCTTGCATCACCATGTCATTGTGATTTAGTGCACCCAATGCAATTGTGATTTAGTGCATCCAATGTGATTATCGTGCACCTAATGTGATTTTAGTGCACCTAATGTGATTAGTGCACCCCGTGTCATTGTGATTAAGTGCACCCAATGTGATTAGTGCACCCATGTCAATTGGTGCACGTTTGAAAATGAAAGCAATGGTGCACGTGCTCATTTTTGAAAAATATTCATAACTCTCCACATCCACCCACAAGACGCATGCTCAATCTCAATGTCATCTTCAAATCTTTATCTTCTTAATCCACCATGACATATATACATATTGTATTACAAAAATAGATAGAAAAATCGAGCAATTAGGGTTTCAAATTTTATCAAATGAACCAAATCAAGTTGTGTATTATATGTGTATATGAACGTAGATCACACTACAATTAATCCAATCATAGAGAGAGCACATTGGAAGTTCACGGTCTGCGAGGATATAGAAGGATTCCTGAATTTACAGTTCCAGAAATCTTTGCAGATCGTGATGCATCGGTGAAGAATATGCGCGCAGAACAGGGACGAGGTGGCGACGGTGAAGGTGAGAGCTTCCATAGCGGCGGTACTGGTGGTGGTAGGAGGGATGAGCTGAATAATGTTGTGAAGAACAGATGTTTTGATCGTAAGAGAAGTTTGAAATGAGTTTAAAGTAACAATTTTGATTTTAAGGGTATTTTGGTCCCAAAAAAAGATATCAATAGCCTTAAATTCAAAAATTGGACCTAGATGAATTAATTTTTTCAAAAATGAATTTATATGCACTTTTTTGTTCCAGATTTAGTTGAAATGTTATTTTGGAAGTGGTATATTCCTGTGATTCCCTCTTTTTAACTTTATCTTATATGTGATATGTTTATATCTCAATATTTTTTAAAGTTTTAATCAAAAAGTGTAATCTTAACGTTAAAATAATAAGAAATTTATTATTGTAAACTTACATCAGTTTCTTAATTTACTTTTCATATGATTTGCTCAGGAATTACATTATTGTTTTACCAATTAGGACTATAAATCACATTACTTATTAATATCAAATGATATTATATAGATTTTTGTATTGAAAACCCCGAACTTTTACATGGCTTTGTTGTTTTTTTTAACTAAAAGATTTATTGAGCATACTCCTCAAATGACAAGTTCCGAATATGATCATAATTAAGGGTGGATGCACAGACAGACAAGGGAGACGTCCTCCCTAATTTATTATCCTTAAAATTGTATTTTTCCATCACAAAATCGAAGATTACCCCCTTAAATTTATATTTTAGCCCCTCATAAAACTTTTCCCCCTTTCATGTTAATAGTTTTTTTTTGCCCCTCATCTTGAATTCTAGATCCACCCATGATCATAATTGACAACATGGTATTCTATTCTTATGTGATATGTTATGCAAGATTTGTGTGCAGAAAGATTTATTCAGTGTTTGCTTAATCTAACACAAACACTAAGTTATTTTAAAACATTTGAACAAAAAAATGCCATGTTCTTTATATGCTAATTATAATGCGTTGACACTCCTAAAAATCACTCGGTACATTGTCGGATACTTCTAGGACACCGACACGTACGTACACGCCACATGGCGTGTCCTTAATATTTTTTTTAAAAAAAAAATCGGACACCCGTGTCGGACACTCCCCTCAAAATCGGACAATCAGGCGTGTCCGACACAAAATAACACTTTTAGAGGTTAATTGTACAATTAAAAACTTTTTGGCTAAAACTTTGGACATGTTAGTTAACTTTATGTTAATTAAAGTAATATACATTTGGTGCTTGTATGGCTGATACTATGATGATTTCAGTTACATGCATATTTTTGTGTTATCTTTTATTTGGACGTGTTTGTTAAATTTTAAGTTAATTGCCGTGTATATGGTGTTAGTGTGAGCGATACTATGATGGTTTCAACACCATGTATTGATTTATATGCTTCTTGAATTTGGTAAGAATATTTGTTGCTTTTACGTTTTTCTATAATTTAAAAAAAATGTAAATTTTAGTTTGTAACGCGTGAAATTTTGAAAATCCTTGTCGTCGTGCCCGTATCGTATCATGTCAGTGCCCATTTATCATACTATACTAAGATAGATTACATAAAATCAAAAGTTACCATACAAGCTAATTACAGTGTTGTTCGAGTTGGATTCATCGGCGAGTGTTATTTTTTTCGTACATTGCATTATTTTTAACATCACATGATCATTGTAAATTTTAGTTTGGTAAACTTTATCTTCTTCTTTTCTAAACTCTAAAATCGAATGCTAACAAATGAATCAAACAAAATAGTGATTCTAAATTGGATTTGGTTCTATAGTTGGGCCTTAAGCGATGCTTCATGGGCCATGCAAATATAGCCCGTCTATTTCTGACAGTCGAGTACATCGTTTCTCTCTAACTAAAACCTAGAAAAAAAGAAATAATAACAATAATATTGTAATTAGTGAAAAGATGTGATTTTTATATCCTCTGATAAGTGTAGAAATGGCAACGGGTCGGGTATGGGATGGGTTTGGCAAACCCCACGACCCGCCCCGCTACACATAAAACCCGGACCCCCCCCCGCTTAGACCCGCGAACCCGGCGGGTTTACCCGCCCCGCCCCGGTTCTATTTTTTTTTTTTAAAAAAAAAATTAGCTAGAAATCAATTTTGAAACACAAAAGTTGAGTTTTGTGATTAAATTCATGTTTTCTCTAGTAAATATTTATAATAAACATTGTAAAACTATCTTTAAACTACTAAATATTTATTAATTTGCTCTTATTTCCTTCAAAATGTCCAACTTTTTTAACATGAACATATGAATTTTGATATAAAATTAAATAATGACACTTTATTTTCAATCAAAGAAGTAAAATGTATAATTAATATCATATTTTTTTTAAAAAAATTAAAAATGTATAGCGGGGCGGGTCCGGGGCGGGTTCAGGCCGATACCTTATTCTGAAACTTTATTCATCCTAGTCCAAGGGAAAAACTTGCAATCATTTAAGTCCACTTTAGGTTAAAAAGACAAAAGTACCCTTAATAAGAAAATGCGGCAATCTCAAAAATTTTCAATCTTTTCATTTCATCACTTTCGAGCTCTTCCCTTCATAAATCTCTCTTACCAGTTACGATTTCTTACAGTTGGTTTTTTCTCTTCATCTCTTCGATTTTTCGTTCCATCACTTCGTTCCAGATTTTTTTTTCAATTCTGATATATGTGTGTGTCTTTTTTTTGTGTGTGTGTGTTGCATTTTGAGGTTTTTTAGTTATGATTCATTGATGTACGTGCTTCTTTGCTCATTTTCAGAAATTACAGCTTGAAACTTGCAACGAAGAAGATGACCCAGAGAAAATTAATTGGTGCACGAAAATTATAAAACGTAACTGGTACACGAAAATTATTAAAAATAACTGGTGCACGAAAATTATCAACAGTAACTGGTGCACGAAAGATTGAAAATCATTAACTGCACGAAAATTAAAATCAGTAAATGATGCACGAAAATTAAAATCAGTAACTGATGCACGAAAATTGAAAATCAGTAATTGATGCATGAAATTAAAATCAGCCACTAATGCATGCACGAAACGTAGAAAAAATATGTGATGCAAGAACCATAATCGCAAGTGGGTGATACACAAACCATTTAATTCCGTGCACCAGTTATTTTATTTCGTGCACCATTTTATTTTTTGTAAATTTTGTGCATCAAGTAATTAACACAAAGTTCGTATATCAGTGTTGTATTTTCATGCGGTGTTATATTTTCGTGCACCAAGGTATATTTTCGTGCACCAGTTACTTTTTTATAATTTTCGTGAACCAAAGTTATATTTTCGTACACCAAGTTATATATTCGTGCACCAATTACTTTTTATCTTCGTTGCAATATCTTGCTGTTAGGCTGTAAATTTTGGAAATGAGCAAACAAGCACGGACACCAATGCATACCTTACTTCTTCATCCATATGCATCAGTCAAAGCCATGAGAGATTTTTTTAAAAAAAACAAAAAAATAAACCAACTGACTTTCGCTATTTATAATTTAGCATCGGTATTCAAATTTATAATTCACATACACACATAGTATACACACACACGATGGAATGCGCAGAGCAGATCTGGAAATTATATGTACAGAGTAGTTCGAGATCTTCTTCGATTCAAAAAGATTCCCAATGCTACAAAAATTTAGATGCTTCGATTCAAACAGATTCATGTACAGAATATTTTAGCAAATAATTTTTGGGGATGAAGCGAGGAGATGATGAAGAAAATAATGATCTGAGAATCGCCGAAAAATTTTAGCAGAAAATTTAAGGTGTGGGGCGACGGGATGGTGAAGAAAAGAAAGATCTGAAATTAGGTTTATGGTGTTTTCACTGAAATGTATTTCGGTAAGTTGTAACTAAAAAATACATTTTCAAACCAATAGTTAAAAAATTAGACTTGTGAATATAATTTCTCCTAAGTGTCTTTTTGGTAAGAAGTTTTTTTTTACAGATTTATTTTAATAAGTTTCTGTAAACAACACATATTTGCAATTCTCCTAAAAGAGAATTTGTATAAGTTAGAAAATATTTTGGTAAAATAGTTCCAAACACATTCAAGAAATCGGGAAATTATGTAAATGATTTGTTAACTTAAAAGCTTTATTTGCTCATTATAAAAGATTCTGAGATATTCCTATCATAACTAATTGGTTATGAGG